>OZ025213.1:10362850-10687850 GCA_964019055.1 Anthopleura xanthogrammica
TAACGAGGCCTGCAATAATAATACAGAGAAAAGAAAATATAATGAAAGAAAACAGAAACTCCAGATGCATATTTAAAGACTCTTGCTTTTACGATTAAAAAACTTTCAGACATGTTTTTGTCACAAAAATATCAGCGTATAGCCTTTCGTCCCCCCGCGAAAGTAACTTAAATTTTAAAAAAGTTGTTTTCGTGGGGAGACGAGGAGGGAAAGGACTTCTGTTTCCTCAGGCTAAATCAGCGTAGACGTGCCGAAATACGCACCTGACTTAGATAAACCACAGGAAACCCATTTTGCTTTTCCTGGTCGATAAAACGGTGCGAAATGCCTTCTGGGACATATTCTGATAGAAGCCTGGTAAAGAGTTACTACGAAATAATTCCCAATGAACACATGTGAGGAGAAGTTGACGTGAAAATAGCTGAAAAAATGGTCTGTATTAACCTCTGATTTCTCTTTTATACTTGTACTAGTACTCTACATGGAATACACACTGATGTGGAATTATTGATTTCTTTTTTCAAGGCGAAATTCATCGCTCAAATCATTATTCTTGGCGGTCAAGTCATCGGAAGAGCTTTTGCTCAGGCTTTAAAACAAGAATTTCGAAGTAAGTAGACTTTGAAATCTTATGCAATACTGACATAAAAATATTGAAACCTTTTCAAAATGTACGATATATAGGTCTGTTGGTTGACGGTTTCTTGATCAACCACGTTTGTGGATATTTTCAGATTTGGTATGATGTAATTTTGAAGTTTGTCTTGGTTTCACTTTGGTTTAACGTTAAGTAACTGCACATTGTACTTTATCATAATTATTCTCTTTATGTTGTCAATTTTTATAACATTTTAATAAAAGAGCACAGCTTGTAATCAAGTTTTTTAAATGTAGCTGTAAATTTAATTTTGCATGTTTAAAGACATGTTATAGACAGTTATTGCATGTTATAGACAGTTCATTACTACAAACCCTTATGGGCATCATATGGAGCATTCACCTGTCCCATTCATTCATTCATTTATTCATTCATTCACTTTTAGGTGGCACAGCAGCTCGTCAAGCCGCAGGTAGCTCTAATGAAGGAGCAAAACGTGCAGCAACCAATAGTATGATGGGAATGACAATACAGGTGAAAAAGATACACAATATCGAATGAATATAAATACAAAATGTTACTAACAAAAGTGCAGATGGTAGCTTATATGCTTTGATAAAAGTTTTATATACAATCCTTGTTCAAATGAAGTTGTCCTTAAGCAGTCAAGATATAGTAATATCAACAGTAACAGCTGTATTTACTTTCATATTACGATCCTTGTTCATTTACCATTGCTTGTTGGGTGGCATGGGTGGCATAGTGGTTTACTGCTCACCTCTCACTGCTGTGGTCCAGGTTCAAGCCCTAGATTGGGTTGGATCATTTGGGAATTGAGTTTGTTTGATGTGTTGTTCTCTCCCTTGGCACAGGGATTTCCTCTGGGTTCTCCAGTTTTCCTCCTTCTGTGTAATTGTGAGTTGAGGGTTGTAAGTTGTAAATAGTAAATCAGTGGTAGTGCATGTAGAGCGAACCTCGCAGAAAAGTCCCATAAGGAGAGCGAAGCTTGTAAAACTTATTAAGTTTCATTTCATTTAATTTCTTTCCCTTTTAGGAAGCAAAGCAAATACTTAATATTCAAGAAATGGATAAAGAAGCAGTACAAAAAGTAAGGGGAAGAAAACTTTGAAAATTCTATAGTCTAATGAAGGTATTACTAACATTACTTCCACTTTGATTTCTGTGATATTATTTGTTTTCTTCAGAATTTTGACCACTTATTTAAAATAAATGACAAGAAAGCTGGTGGCTCATTCTATTTGCAGTCAAAGGTAACACTGTTATATTCATTTTGGTCTTTTCTCTTCCCTAAGAAGACCTAGTCAAGGATTAGAACTTAGTAGCATAAGTAAGATAGGTGTGCTTACAAATCATTGCCTACCAATCAATACTGTTTTCCTTTGTTTGCGCAAGCCAAGGAAATAAATAACCGAATGGCTGTGAAACGGTTTTACTTGATAGCCTTCTGGACTAAAATAAACTGAAAGGTTTCACTACATGTAGCTACATAACTTTGCAGACTGAAGTTATTTTATATACAAATACATGTACACATACATGTAATTGCAAAAAAGATTGTCATAGAAATTAAAAAATAAATTTAGTAAATTAGTAAATTTATCAATGAGGAATAAATTATCACTGATGTGAGACTCAGGTGAAAGTGAAATCACCAGCAATACACAGCAATGGACCCCTAACCTCATGACCTTTTATACCTAAACTACCACAATCCTTTTCACAATCTCTTTTCATATTCAAATGTTAAAACTCCTTTGAGAACACCAAGACAATAGTGAAAATTAGTGCAACAAACAATGCTACCAAAAGGGATTCTGGAAGTGTAGGTATAAAATGTCATTATGCTCAAGGCCTATACACAGCAATACACTGCTGTCAATCAAACAGATTGGACAATTTTGGCACTGTGATCAGTCAAACAAATTGTTCAGTACCTTTACACACTCTGATTGACAGCAGTGTTTTGGCCTTTTCTCTGTCATGACTGTTGTCTCAATCAGCATGAAGCAATAGCCCACTTTCGATATTCTGGCTGTGTGATTACACACGAAGCAATTCAAGACGAGGCTCAGGGGAAACAATGGAGTAATCCTAATACATTCTTTTGTTTCCCCGGAGCCTTGCCTTGAATTTCTTTGTGCATGATCACTCAACCAGAATATCGAAAGTGGGCTATTAAAACAGTGGTAAAATAGGGAAACGTATGTAATTGAGTTTTGCTCCAGTAAGAAGCATAGTAAGGTGTGCCAACATTTTTATCATTTTTATGTTAAGGTGGTACGAGCAAAGGAACGTATGGATGAAGAACTGACACAACAAACTTCAAGCAGTAAAGAAAGCTCTACAAGTGAGAGTTCAGAAAAATCATAATACATTTTGTAATAATAATTATTATTATTATCAACCAAACAAACAGATAGTTTTCCAAACAGCTGGTCACTGCTTGATGGAGTTCCAACCTTTTGACATACCCAACAAGCTACTCATCAACAGAAGGAGCCTTACAGATAAGAAGAGAAACTCTACTGAATTATAATTATGTACATTATGTACCAGTATGGAGAACTGTAATGAACAAACAATGCACAAAAGAAAGAAAATTATGTTTATTACATGCAGAAATAATGCTGTGAATATTTATGCGTGAGGCAGGCCACTTGTAATCACATACAGTATCATGTAAACTGTGGTAAAGTGTTTCATCTAAATCTTTTTATTCTTTTTGACATTTGATTACACTGGGTAATACTTTTAAAATGGTAATAATGTTGAAATGATTACTGTGCTATGCACCATACCATGACCACTTCCATGAGTTTTTAAATTTCATTTTGACATCTTTGAGTGGCGCTCTTAACCGCTAACCAATTATGTATTGGCACTTCACTTTGATGTTTCGATAGGCAGAGTGGTACATTTAGATTCACACAGCATCATTACATTGATGTACAAACTCCACATATCGAAACATCACTGAAGTGAAGTGCCAATACCTAATAATAATAATAATAATAATAATAATAATAATAATAATAATAATAATAATAATAATTTATTACTTCTGAAGGTGCAAATTCAAATTTTCATGTGAATAATGATCAAATGTGCCTAATTGGTAAGCAGTAAAGTTTACAATTCAAAGATGTCGAAAAGGAATCAAAACGAAATCAAAATTTTGTGGAAGTGTTCATGGTATGTCACACAGCACAGAATATGTACTTATTGACTGAGTGGGAGGTCCGAACGGGAAAATATTTGGCTCGAGGTCCTGAAGTACGGAACGAGCGCAGCGAGTTCCGTGCCAAGGACCGAGAGCCAAATATTTTCCCGTTCGGACCGACCTTAACTCAGTCAATAAGCATTTTATCATATGACCACATATAAAAAATCGATTTCAAAGCGTTTTTAATAAATACGAATCAAAATGCGTAGTTTTTACATGATTGACGGCAGCGAGTCCGAACGGCGAGTCCGAACGGGAAATTATTACACTTTTCGGAAAAGCGTACTTTTTTTGCTGACGACATTTTCCCCAAAGGTTTTTTTTAGAATCACGCGTACAGTGAAATACGGTCATATGATAAAGTTATTTACTATACCTGGAGCAATACTAATGTTTCACTGTTAGTAATCATCAATGATATAAAGTCAGTTTTCTTACAAACATTTCACCAGAAATGATTTATTTGAACATATTTCTATGTAAAATGTCTTTCTTGAATGCACTCGCAACATTCATGCATAAAAAGACATGTATATAGATGCTACTCAAAGAGAATCTTATTCTCATTCTGAAATGCGAAATCATAACTCCAATCAAAAGAGGTGGTGTTTTTTTGCTTTTTGCTTGCTTGCTTTTGCACTGCGCAAGTAAGGCTTAAAGAAATCTTATCTACATTAGTCGTTGGATTTAGTTATACCTGATTTAATGAGAGAGGACTAGCACATCCCGGCTGGCCTATTGATCTATGAACCTATTTCACAAGCATAATAGCAACAGTTTTTTGATGCCTGGTCTTGTTTCAGGCTACTCTACCTTGCTCAGTTTATCTGAGAACGGAACCACATTAGCCAAAGAAGCGAACAAACAGATGAAGAAAAGCCAGAAAAACAATCGGTCAAGTTTACGCGCAACAATCAGCCAGGACTTTTGATTCTCCTCTAATTGGATTTGGTTTTTCACCTCTTGCTCTTCTGCTGACTTCTCTTCCTCTCTGGCTGGTTGGGAGTTAAAATCTGCTTGAGTTGCAGTCGCTTCGGATATGACGATCAATGATGGCTCATCTTTCAACTTCGCCTCATTTTGGGGCTTTACTTTCTTATTCTTTGGAGCGCATTCACGAAGAAAAAGAAGTTTGACAATACCAGGGACATCTCTCGTTGCGTGAAAAACTTTGAGAACTAGTAATGTAGAGATAACAGCAAATGCTGCTTCGAGAAAAATGACAGTAAACATTACTCCAAGAAGGGATACGTTTCTCGAATTGTGTGGCAACAGATCCGAGAAGAGGAGAAGATAAACGCTGAGAGCAAGAAGAAGTGAGGAGCAAAAGCCTATCCTCTCGCCATTCTCAGGCGGAATGATAAAACTGAAGAAGACAAGTAGAGAAAGAATTGCGCATGGACAGAGAAGGTAAAGGATGTAAAAAGTAGGGATGCGTTCGATCATAAGGTCGAGTTTGACGTGTGCAAAGGGTGTTGAACAACAATCGTCTTTCTCCTTGCTGAGCTGTGTTTTTATTTTTCTTATATTCCACTCCCCACTACTCATTTGACTGAAATCTGTGAAGTTAGATCACACAAGATTCTTTTACAAACTTACTTCAATGAACGTTGATAGCTGGAGATCTGAAATGGTCGATCTCCCGTTATCAACGTTAATTCAAATGGGTGTATAATTAAACAATTTACATAATCCTATTTTGACTTCAGTATGGCAATATCCTTCCCTCCTCGTGTGATTCTTCTTGCTATCAAGGCGAGATATCAGTCATACCCGCAGCTCGAGACCCGCATTTCTTTTGGCCAGCAGTATATTTCCTGTAGCATGCGCAATAACCAAGAACTATTTAAGTACCTTAACCTACGGACACCCGTTGCGATATTGCTCGCAATGTTAATTTCGTTGCAGGCAATCAATGTTGCGAGCCATGTTTACACGACGCAATTTTTTGCACGCAATGTTGCTGATGTAGAAAACAATCATGCTTCAGCAACATTGCCTGCAATATTGCGCACAATGTTGCACCTTGGGTCTGCGCCTTTGCACCCAAACAGTTTTCTCTTGGTTCCTCCTCCTGCTCGCCCCCTCATCCTATAGCTATTACGTATACCTTCCCCGGCTCTTCCCCTCTAGTAGCAGTAGTAGTTCTACAGATATAACTTCAGAGAGGTTTTTTCCGATCGAACCTAGCAGTCGCGACTGTACTAATAATATCATGGTATCCACTTACTTGTTCTTTCGGTGTGGATTCCTTTCAAGAAAGAACAAGAGAGACATAATAAGTACAAATAACCGAGGTTAGACTTATTTGAATCACATTGAGACCATTGACCGAATGCCAATATGGTCGCCACTTCATTATCATGATTCTTTAAATTCATATTTTAGTTGACATTAAAATTATAGATTAGAATGACATCAACAAAGTTAGAAAGTTTGAGACAAAAATATTAAATTCTTGAGAAGTTACGAGAATTTTAAAAATATGAAAACCACCACAACGAGGCTAGCAGGAAACAGTTCACTGAACACATACAAATCTCTGTAACTTTTGATTCCAAATAGCTATTTCTGAAAGTCAATGGCGGCCATATTGGCATTCGGTCTATGCTGTTGATAGGGTTGTTTATGGAAGCAGGCGCTTCGATTCATGGGGATCACATGTTCTTTAGACATCTTCAGTGACTGATGCTGCCTCGACCCCCGACCCCCCTTCCCCATCCCCAAGGCGATAAATAATGACCAAATCTGGCAATCCTTTACGAAGTACGTACCTGATAACAGATGGATGTCTAAGGACTTTGAATCGTAAGATTCAGATGCAAAATCCAAAATGCATTCTTGTCTATCAAAAGGAAACTCTTGGACTTTTATCTCACATTCACTGTCATGCATGGCTAAAGACAACCAGACATTGGTACCATTATTGTAGACAGTCACCCAGCTCTTATAACGATGACTCGTTTGAAGTGAAGGGTTGTTAGCGCTACAGAAAAAAATAAGACTTTTTTTTGACATGGTTGGTTGGTTGGTTGTTCCCTGCTAAAATAACTCAAACATTACGGTTTCAAAATTCATTTGAACGCATTTTATCTCACCATCATAATGTTCTATAAGGTTAGGTCTCGTGTCCTACCATACAACCTTTCATGCAAAAATCGCGTAAAGTCAACCCCCCTCCCCCTAAAAAAAAGTAATTTACTTTACTTTGAAACGTGGGGAGTAGCTTCCCAATTTTCTCGAGCCAAGAGCCCATGCATGAAGCGTTCGAAGGTGCGTACTTTACTCCCTCAAACGACTTAAACTGCTAGATACTTTCACCATACCTGTTAAGTAGAGTGATGTCTGGTACCCAGATCTCATCTTTGCTCATACGTATTTGGCCGATGCCTTCGTGTTTGGACTGGTTCCAAGTGAGAAATGGATTGTGCCAGATCTTCCGATAAAAGTGAAGAACATATATGACAACAGACATTTATCATAAGCGTTATAATTAAGATTAATACTAGTTTAGCTGGTTGATTATTTCTAATAAATACCTGTTTTATCAACAGTTTAGATGTGACCTTACTGTTCTTGTTGTCCTGTGAATGAATTACAATACTGATCAGTCGTTCCTGGCTTGACGTCATAACTGACATCTCAGCTATCTAAACTCTACAGATCTTATCAATACTCTCGTTTCGAGTTCTCTTTTACGCTGTGTTAGCCTCAAAACCGTGTAATATATTCTTTTATTCAGTAACAGCCCGTGGAAATTCAAGAGATCTGTGTGTAAAGAAGACAATAAAAATACTTTGAAATTTCACGAGCTTTATCTAAATTTCTGCATAATTTACGCACAATTGAGGCTAACACAGCGTAAAAGAGAACTCGAAACGGGAGTATTAAGCTCTTGGGTTACATGTGACGTCATAGCCGCCATGTTGGTTACCTTGAACAAAAGATTTGGTCTTGGTTTCTTTTGTTATCTCATCCAACATGGCGGCCATGTCTTTTGTCCTTGTCATTTGTGACGTCATAGCCGCCATGTTGGTTACCTTGAACAAAAGATTTGGCCTTGGTTTCTTTTGTTATCTCATCCAACATGGCGGCCATGTCTTTTGTCCTTGTCTATTTGACGTCATAGCCGCCATGTTGGTTACCTTGAACAAAAGATTTGGTCTTGGTTTCTTTTGTTATCTCATCCAACATGGCGGCCATGTCTTTTGTCCTTGTCATTTGTGACGTCATAGCCGCCATGTTGGTTACCTTGAACAAAAGATTTGGTCTTGGTTTCTTTTGTTATCTCATCCAACATGGCGACCATGTCTTTTGTCCTTGTCATTTGAGTTCTCATGTTTGATATACTTACCACGTCGATGAGGCTAATGAGTCTCAACGAGAATGAGACATTAATAATGGTCAGCGGTGATAAGACTGGACGAACAAATCGATCATAGCTGGTCAGCAGCTCTTGTCGGAGTGTATGCTCAGATGATGCATTTGGCATTTTCACTGTTGCTGATGTACGTATTTTAAAAAAGAACAGAAACGTTATTTTACGAAGACTAATGTATCGAGAATGATAATGATGGTGATTAATGTCGAAATAATATGATAATGAAAATAAGAGCATTTTTCACGGTTACTTAAAGTATATATCGCAAAGCCTTGTGGATCGAAATGCGGATTTATTAAAAGGCAAGGGAAAAAATATTAATATCAGTCGACATTTTCACGAATTGGAACTTTGAAACAACAAAATAGCAAAACATTGTTGCAACATATTTCCATGTGCGCTGAAATGTGCGTTCGAATCTCATGATGCACAATCGTGACGTTATCCGTGGAAAGTGCTATTAATGATCACGGGTGATATTTATGTTGCTGGTAATAATCAAGTATGTGAGAGTGTTATTCGAGAAAAATTTAGTAATTTCACTATATTAGTTTACCATCGCTGAATTGAGATGTCAGCACAAATGAAGTCACAACCAAACCTGAAAGAAACATCTGGATTCTGTTAACCCTGGGTCAAAGATATGAAAAGAAAAGAATAAAAATAAAATTAACGAAATTAAAAAATACAGTTAATTAAATAGGAAACTTTATTGTCCGTGTTCGGTAGCGATAATCATAAGTAATATGGTTATTCAAACAATTTCAAACAGTGAGGTAGAGGTGTGACAGATGCAGTACTGTCGTTGATCAAAATCCTAATTCAGTACAAAAAAAAATGAATATTTTGTCATTTTAAACCTTTGTCTGCAAACTTGGTCATGACAGACCGCGTTCATTTGTTAATATGTCATGGACTTAAGATTTAATTTCCTGAAAATCTTTAGCTGACATCATTAATGTCTTTACAAAAAATCAAACATGTACATAAACAAAAGGACAAATTAATTTTTTTATTTGCGATCAGCGATCACAATATATTGAATAATAATCTTTCGGAAAGAAAACAAAAAGAAAAGAAAAAGTACTGAAATCAAAAAACCTGAGAAAAGTTCATGATATTTTGACAGAACTGGTGCAACAGTGCTTGTAGCCTGCTCTGCAAACTCGATTTTAATTTTTTTACGCTCAAAAATTGCTTCTCAATATTCGTTTGATTTCGATGTTTAGCCATAACACGGTAGGTCATTGCTTAAAATAGAAAACTAACATGATGTCTCCCATCATGAGAAGGATCGATGGTGATGAAAATCAAGATATGTTGTCGGCGCTAGTGTATGCTACCTCTATATGATGACTGTTATGTACGTTAAAACAATTATTAGTTCTGGAAAGATTTTCGAAAACCACTTCAAAAACAGGGATAATCAAAGTACATAAAAATAAATTGGAAGCCATTTCAAAAAAACTCATTTTTATATCACAGGCAACTCGACAAAAAGTTTTCTAGGATTAACTAAATAAGTCATGGTTATCAAGGCGAAAATAAAGTTTGTTTCAACATATGAATGCTGTAGGGAATTACGTGCTAAATGTCGAACCTCAACAGCATCATGAATGAGGTTGTGTGTGATTTACACATTCATCATCAAACACCGACTCACCTTGCAAGGGCCAATACGTTGTCCTGGGTGTTCACTGATCAAGTACAAGGTCTCTCCTCTCTACTCATCGCTCAGCTATGCAATCAAGGATGCGTGGTCACCTAGCCGAGCAAGTGCTTGGTTGATGAGTGACAGCTTTTTAAAAGTAATTATCTTCAGACCTTCTTGATGTCCTTGAATTGTTGGCAGTCTGTTTTCTTCCATGTATATTGCATCAAATTAATTAAACTCAAATACAAGTTTTACGATTAATATTCTTTTATTGATTGATATGCACAGACGCTATACACTTCATCCTTCTATTTGAATCGTCTTCCGTGTTTATGTAAATCTTTTAGCCAGTCTTTTCACTGTAAAACATCAAAACCGTTTTTTTACTGCACAGAATTGTGGACCTGAATTCCCGGGAAAAGATACCGCGAATTTACGTCGCAGTTGTCCCACAATCCCATGCAAGATACGTTAGTTTCTAGTCCTCCTTCGAAAGGAGACTCAGTGGTATCTGACGGACGATTTCAAAGTTCTTGAATATAAGAGAGTAATAATGATAATAATAATAAATCTTTATTGGGTTACAGATAAAGTGAAACTTTTTCCCAATCTGGCCCGATAAATTATTTACATCAGTAAATAAGCTAAGTCAGGGCTTCCTGAAAATTGTGATCTTAGTTTAAGTAGTAATTTCTACTTTGCCTAAGTCGCTGCTCACAAGTCCTACTGTGCTGACGGTAACGAAAAAAAATTGTAATTATTATTATCTACCAAACATGCAAACAGATAGTTTTTTAAGCAGCTGGTCACTGCTTGATGGAGTTCCAACCTTTTGACATACCCAACAAGCTACTCAGCAACAGAAGGAGCCTTACAGATAAGAAGAGAAACTCCACTGAATTATAATTATGTACATTGATGTACCAGTATGGAGAACTGTAATGAGCAAACAATGCACAAAAGAAAGAAAATTATGTTTATTACATGCAGAAATAATGCTGTGAATATTTATGCGTGAGGCAGGCCACTTGTAATCACATACAGTATCATGTAAACTGTGGTAAAGTGTTTCATCTAAATCTTTTTATTCTTTTTGACATTTGATTACACTGGGTGATTACAAAGACTTTTTAAAATACTTTTAAAATGGTAATAATGTTGAAATGTTTACTGTGCTATGCACCATACCATCAACACTTCCATGAGTTTTTAAATTTCATTTTGAAATCTTTGAGAGGCGCTCTTAACCGCTAATCAATAACTGATTATTATTATGTATTGGCACTTCACTTTGATGTTTCGATAGGCAGAGTGGTACATTTAGATCAACACAGCATCATTACATTGATGTACAAACATCACTGAAGTGAAGTGCCAATACCTAATAATAATAATAATAATAATAATAATAATAATAATAATTTATTACTTCTAAGGTGCAAATTCTCATGTGAATATAATCAAATGTGCCTAATTGGTAAGCAGTAAAGTTTACAATCCAAAGATGTCAAAAAGGAATCAAAACGAAATCAAAATGTTGTGGAAGTGTTCATGGTATGTCACACAGCACAGAAAGTTATTTACTATACCTGGAGCAATACTAATGTTTCACTGTTAGTAATCATCAATGATATAAAGTCAGCTTTCTTACAAACATTTCACCAGAAATGATTTATTTGTATATATTCCTATGTCAAATGTCTTTCTTGAATGCACTTGCAACATTCGTGCATAAAAAGACATATATATAGATGCTACTCAAACAGAATCTTATTCTCATTCTAAAATGCGAAATCATAGTTCCAATCAAAAGAGGTGTGGTTTTTTATTTTTTATTTTTTTGTTTGTTTGTTTTGCTTTAGTACATACCCCAACTGGCCTATTGATCTATGAACCTATTTCACAAGCATTATAGCAACAACTTTTTGATGCCTGGTCTTGTTTCAGGCTACATTTACTATAGCTGGTTCAGTTTATCAGAGAACGTAAGCACAGTAGCCAAAGAAGCGATCAAACAGATGAAGAAAAGCCAGAAAAACAATCGGTCAAGTTTACGCGCAACAATCAGCCAGGACTTTTGATTCTCCTCTAATTGGATTTGTTTTTTCACCTCTTGCTCTTCTTCTGTCTTCTCTTCCTCTCTGGCTGGTGGGGAGCTAAAATCTGCTTGAGATGCAGTCGCTTCGGACATGACGATCAAAGATGGCTCATCTTTTAACTTCTCCTTATTTCGGGGTTTTACTTTCTTATTCTTTGGAGCGCATTCACAAAGAAAAAGAAGTTTGACAATACCAGGGACATCTCTCGTTGCGTGAAAAACTTTGAGAACTAGTAATGTAGAGATAACAGCAAATGCTGCTTCGAGAAAAATTACAGCAAACATTACTCCAAGAAGGGATACGTTTCTCGAATTGTGCGGCAACAGATCCGAGAAGAGAAGAAGATAAACACTGAGAGCAAGAAGGAGAGAGGAGCAAAAACCTATCCTCTCGCCATTCTCAGGCGGAATGATAAAACTGAAGAAGACAAGTAGAGAAAGAACTGCGCACGGACAGAGAAGATAAAGGATGTAAAAATTAGGGATGCGTTTGATGATAAGGTCGAGTTTGACGTGGGCAAAGGGTGTTGAACAACAATCGTCTTTCTCCTTGCTGAGCTGTGTTCTTATTCTTCTTATATTCCACTCCCCGCTACTCATTTGACTGAAATCTGTGAAGTTAGATTACACAACATTCTTTTACAAACTTACTTCAATGAACGTTGATAGCGGGAGATCTGAAATGGTCGATCTCCCGTAATCAACGTTAATCCAAATGGGTGTATAATTAAACAATTTTGACTTCAGTATGGCAATATCCTTCCCTCCTCGTGTGATTCTTCTCTCTATCAAGGCGAGATATCATACCCAGAGCTCGAGACCTGCATTTCTTTTGGCCAGCAGTATATTTCCTGTTGTTGATAATCTATTCAAATCTACGTTCGACCATGCGCAGTAACCAATAACTATTTCAATACCTTAACCTACGAACACCCGTTGCAACTTTTTTCGCAATGTTGCAGGCAATCAATGTTGCGAGCCATGTTGACACTGCGCAATTTGTTGCATGCAACGTTGCTGATGTAAAAAAACGATCATGCTTCAGCAACATTGCCTGCAATATTGCGCACAATGCTGCACCGTGGGTCTGCGCCTTTGCACCCAAACAGTTTTCTCTTGGTTCCTCCTCCTGCTCGCCCCCTCATCCTATAGCTATTACCTTCCCCTGCTCTTCCCTTCTAGTAGCAGTAATAGTTGTACAGATATAACTACAAAAAAGGTTTTTCCCGATCAAACCTAGCAGTCGCGACTGTACTGATAATATCATGGTATCCACTTACTTGCTCTTTCGGTGTGGATTCCTTGCAAGAAAGAATAAGAGAAAAATAATAAGTAGAAATAACTGAGGTTAGACTCATTTGAATCACATTGATACCATTGACCGAATGCCAATATGGCCGCCACTTCATTATCATGATTGTTTAAATTCATATTTTAGTTGACCACTACATAAAATTATAGATTAGAATGACATCAACAAAGTTAGAAAGTTTGAGACAAAAATATTGAATTCTTGAGAATTATGAGAATTTTAAAAATATGAAAAACACCACAACGAGGCTAGCAGGAAACAGTTCACTGAACACATACAAATCTCTGTAACTTTTGATTCCAAATTTATAGCAATAAAAAATTCCAAAAATACCTATTTCTGCTTGCTCTTTTTGATGGTGGTGCTTATTTTTTAAGATTAGGTTTTTATTTTTGAAAGTCAATGGCGGCCATATTGGCATTCGGTCTAGATCTGCGCTGTTGATAGAGTTGTTTATGAAAGCAGGCGCTTCGATTTATGGGGATCACATATTCTTTAGACATCTTCAGTGATGATGCTGCAATAAAAATCCCCGACCCCCCCCCCCCCCCTTCCTCATCCCTAAGGCGATAAATAATGACTAATCCTTTACGAAGTACGTACCTGATAACAGATGGATGTCTAAGGACTTGGCATCGTAAGATTCAGATGCAAAATCCAAAATGCATTCTTGACTATCAAATGGAAACTCGTGGACTTTCATCTCACATTCACTGTCATGCATGGCTAAAGACAACCAGACATTGGTACCATTATTGTAGACAGTCACCCAGCTCTTGTAACGATGACTCGTTTGAAGTGAAGGGTTGTTAGCGCTACAGAAAAAAATTAAGACTTTTTTTTGACATTGTTGGTTGGTTGGTTGTTCCCCGCTAAAATAACTCAAACATTACGGTTTCAAAATTCAAAGGTTTTTATTTTTCCACACACAAAAAAAACAAAGAATTACAAATATAGAAATAAGAATGAAGTGGAAGGGTGCAGGAGGTACAACCCAAAAGGGGTTAATTAAGAAAGATCCTGCACCAATGTACACTATTTGAACGCATTTTCACGCATCTCACCATCATAATGTCCTATAAGGTTAGGTATCGTGTCCTACCATACAACCTTTCATGCAGAAATCACGTAAGGTCAACCCCCCCCCCCCTCCCCATAAAAAAAAGCAATTTACTTTACTTTGAAACGTGGGGAGTAGCTGCCCAATAGACCTTTTCAGCTTCGTTGTTTGTTGTGCCCATTTCAGACCATGTGACCATGTGTGGGAGCTGATTCTTTCATGTGTTAATATTTTAACAAAAGAACATTTCTCAAGGGAATGTCATGTGGTCTGAAATGGGCAATTTGCATACGAAGCTAAAAAGGTCTATTCTCTCGAGCCAAGAGCCCATGCATGAAGCGTTCGAAGGTGCGTACTTTACTCCCTCAAACGACTTAAACTGCGAGATACTTTCACCATACCTGTTAAGTAGAGTGATGTCTGGTACCCAGATCTCATCTTTGCTCATACGTATTTGGCCGATGCCTTCGTGTTTGGACTGGTTCCAAGTGAGAAATGGATTGTACCAGATCTTCCGATAAAAGTGAAGAACATATATGACGACAGACATTTATCATAAGCGTTATAATTAAGATTAATACTAGTTTAGCTGGTTGATTATTTCTAATAAATACCTGTTTTATCAACAGTTTAGATGTGACCTTATTGTTCTTGTTGTCCTGTGAATGAATCACAAACCTGATCAGTCGTTCCTGGCTAGACTTCATAACTGACATCTAAGCTACCTAAACTCTACAGATCTTATCAAAGTTCTTGGGTTAGATGTGACGTCATAGCCGCCATATTGGTTACCTTGAACAAAAGATTTGGTCTTGGTTTCTTTTGTTGTGTCATCCAACATGGCGGCCATGTCTTTTGTCCTTGTCATTTGTGACGTCATAGCCGCCATGTTGGTTACCTTGAACAAAAGATTTGGTTTTGGTTTCTTTTGTTGTGTCATCCAACATGGCGGCCATGTCTTTTGTCCTTGTCATTTGTGACGTCATAGCCGCCATGTTGGTTACCTTGAACAAAAGATTTGGTCTTGGTTTCTTTTGTTGTGTCATCCAACATGGCGGCCATGTCTTTTGTCCTTGTCATTTGTGACGTCATAGCCGCCATGTTGGTTACCTTGAACAAAAGATTTGGTCTTGGTTTCTTTTGTTGTGTCATGCAACATGGCGGCCATGTCTTTTGTCCTTGTCATTTGTGACGTCATAGCCGCCATGTTGGTTACCTTGAACAAAAGATTTGGTCTTGTTTTCTTTTGTTGTGTCATCCAACATGGCGGCCATGTCTTTCACTTTTGCCCTTTTAGTTCTCATGTTCGATATACTTACCACTTCGATGAGGCTAATGAGTCTCAACGAGAATGAGACATTAATAACGGTCAGCGGTAATGAGACTGGACGAACAAATCGATCATAGCCGGTCAGTAGCTCTTTTCTGAGTGTATGCTCAGATGATGCATTTGGCATTTTCTTTGCTGACGTATTTTAGAAAAGAACAGAAACGTTATTTTACGAACACTTATGTATCGAGAATGATAATGATGGTGATGAATGTCGAAATAATATGATAATGATAATAAGAGCATTTTTCACGGTTACTTAAGGAGGCTCCCTAGAGTTTACAGGTATTTGGAGCTATAAGAGAAATCCTTTTATAGCAAAAGCATATCTGCATATCGATGCCTGATAGACCAACCATATTAAAGATTATGAGTTTAGGATTTGTTTGTGGTAGTAATGATCACGTACAATGTTACCATAGCAACGCTGCATCTGTCGTAAAAAGGCCTATTTTTAACATTAAAAAAATAATAACTCGAATTTTCCACGGTCAATATTCTTCTAAATACATAATATAAAACTCCGTTGGGTTTTTTATAATATAACTGCGGCTTAAAAAAATCTTGACATCAGAACGTGAAATATTGAGAAATTTCGATTTTCCTGGATTAAAAAAAAATCTGATGTCAGGATTTCAGTAGCATTTTGTCAGTTGCCTTTTTATAACATTGTGAAAAAACTGTATACGTTTGGGAACATTTCACCATGTACTTTTGAGTTAATTTCATTTTGAAAATTAACGTACGCAAAATAAAAATTCTTCAAGTTTAGTAGTTGCGCATGCGCAAGCATGCTCATTGCATTCTGAATATATTAAATGAACTGTTTTGAACGTGCAAGTTTGTCAAAGTCGTATAAAAATCACTAAACACAAGGGTAGATTTCACGGAGCTTTATTTGCTGCTGCTTCTGTTGCTACTGGTTTGAAATGATTGATAATTCTGGACAAAATGCGAGTAGTTTTTGTGACTCTTGGTGGAGGAAGAGTAAACTCTAGGGAGCCTCCTTAAAATAGATATCACAAAGCTAAGCCTTGTGAGATCGAAATGCGGACAAACTTTTATATAAACAAAGGCAAGGAAAAAAACTGATCAATATCAGTCGAAAAACTATAGTTTTTTTCACGAATTGGAACTTCTAAATAACAAAATAGCAAAACATTGTTGCAGCATATTTCCATGTGCGCTGGGCTTGGCTTGTACGAATTTCGAATCTCATGTACAATTTAATCGTGACGTTATCCGTGGAAAGTGCTATTAATGATCACGGGTGATATTTATGTTGCTGGTAATAATCAAGCATATGAGGGTGTTAGTCGAAGAAAATTTAATTATTTCACTATTGCCGGCTTTCATCTACCTCATCATCAATTTCAAAAGCATAAATTCGCATTATCATAAAATAAGAATTTTATAATCTTGTAAAGCGGTCAAAACTACATATACTGGTCAAGTTTCTAGGCTGTAGGCCATTTGGTTGTGGAATTATGAGCGAGCAAACATGACGCGATTTTGGTCTGAAAATGTATGGAGCAGTCATATTGGTGTTCCACTCTGGTGCACCAATATGGCGGACTAAACTTCTCCTGAAATACACTTGAAATAGAGTTTATAAACGTACACAAGGCAAAATCTTTCACCTAGGGTAAATTATTTTTGATTTTTATCGTTCTTCAGATACACGTGACGGTATTGCGTGACACAAATTCAACCTTCATAACTCGGGAACCAAACATTAAAATGACTCGAAACTTTTTCCTGTGACTTATATCACTGATTTCTAAAACATATTTTAGAAATGTTATTATACGATGTATAGTTTAGATTTTGAGTTTTTGATGACGACATGAAAGCCAGCAATATTAGCTTACCATCACTGAATTGAGATGTCAGCACAAATGAAGTCACAACCAAACCTGAAAGAAACATCTGGATTCTGTTAACCCTTGGTCAAAGATATGAAAAGAAAAGAAAAACGAAATTAAAAAATACAGTTAATTAAATAGGAATCTTGTCCGTGTTCGGTAGCATTAACACTTTCCAAAAATACATATTTCTGCTCAGTTGCTCTGTTGTTTGTGCTCATTTTTTAAGATTAGTTTAAAAATTTTATTTCTAAAAGTCAATAGCTGCCATTATTGCATTCGGTGTATACAGCATCAATTAATGCTTTACTTGAATAGAGCAACGAAAATGAAAAAATGTAAAGGGTAAAAGACTAAAAATTAATAATGCCAGATGTAATTAAAAATTAACAAGTTGGTGACAAATTTCCATCATTATTTCTTTTTACTTTTTTTTATTGTTGTTTTTACTTTTCCCAGATCAACGTTGAGAGATCTTGAACTAGAATAAATATACATGTTAGCAATCAAGCAAACAGAACCAAAAACTCTGTAACTTTATGTATAATTTGCGTGGCTTTTATCAGATCAAAATATGCTTATTCAAACAATTTCAAACAGTGAGGTAGAGGTGTGACAGATGCAGTATTGTCGTTGATCAAAATCCTAATTCAGTACAAAAAAAAATTGAAAATTTTGTCATTTTAAACCTGTGTCTGCAATTTGTTAATACGTCATTGACTTAAGATTTAATTTCCTGAAAATCTTTGGCAGATATCATTAATGTCTTTTCAAAAAATCAAACATGTACATAATCAAAAGGACAAATTAATTTTTTTTATTTGCGATCAGTGATCACTTGTGATCTAATTTTTATTTTGAATCTAAAAATATATTGAATAATAATCTTTCGGAAATAAAAAAAAAGAAAAGAAAATTTAAAAGTACTTAGAAAAGGCCAAGATATTTTGACAGAACTGGTGCAACAGTGCTTGTAGCCTGCTCTGCAAACTCGATTTTAATTTTTTTAAGCTCAAAATATGCTTCTTAATATTCGTTTGATTTCGATGTTTAGCCATAACACGGTAGGTCATTGCTTAATATAGAAAACTAACATGATGTCTCCCATCATGAGAAGGATCGATGGTGATGAAAATCAAGATATGTTGTCATCGCTGTACCTAATGACTGTTATGACATGTACGTTAAAACACTAATTATTAGTTCTGGAAAGCTTTTCGAAAACCACTTCAAAAACAAGGGTAATCAAAGTACATAAAAATAAATTGGAACTGAGCCATGGCAACAAAAAAAAAACTCATTTTATATCACAGGCAACTCGACAAAAATCAAGATATGTTGTCGGCGCTAGTGTATGCTACCTCTATATAATGACTGTTATGTACGTTAAAACAATTATTAGTTCTGGAAAGATTTTCGACAACCACTTCAAAAACAGGGATAATCAAAGTACATAAAAATAAATTGGAAGCCATTTCAAAAAAACTCATTTTTATATCACAGGCAACTCGACAAAAAGTTTTCTAGGATTAACAAAATAAGTCATGGTTATCAAGGCGAAAATAAAGTGTTTTTGAACATATGAATGCTGTAGGGAATTACGAGCTAAATGTCGAACCTCAACAGCATCATGAATGAGGTTATGTGTAATTTACACATTCATCATCAAACACCGACTCACCTTGCAAGGGCCAATACGTTGTCCTGGGTGTTCACTGATCAAGTACAAGGTCTCTCCTCTCTACCCATCGCTCAGCTATCCAATCAAGGATGCGTGGTCACCTAGTACTAGGTTCAGTGATGAGTGACAGCTTAAAAGTAATTATCTTCAGACCTCCTTGATGTCCTTGAATTGTTGGCAGTCTGTTTTCTTCCATGTATATTGCATCAAATTAATTAAACTCAAATACAAGTTTTACGATTAATATTCTTTTATTGATTGATATGCACAGACGCTATACACTTCATCCTTCTATTTGAATCGTCTTCTGTGTTTATGTAAATCTTTTAGCCAGTCTTTTCACTGTAAAACATCAAAACCGTTTTTTTTACTGCACAGAATTGTGGACCTGAATTTCCGGGAAAAGATACCGCGAATTTACGTCGCAGTTGTCCCACAATCCCATGCAAGATACGTTAGTTTCTAGTCCTCCTTCGAAAGAAGACTCAGTGGTATCTGAGGGACGATTTCAAAGTTCTTGAATATAAGAAATCAAGCTTTGCACACAAAAATCATAACTCAAAAATTATACAAGCTATTGAAGCAATTTTCTCAGGACATCTACTTTAAACATTGTTTTCGAAGATTAACTTAAAATATTTGAAGAAAGTTTTAAAAATAAGCTCAAAATGTGGCATCTTGTTTAGCTAATAAACCGAAAATTGTACTCAAATGATGACAACAAAAACACATCAAACTTTCTCAAAAGATTGATTTTTACCTATTGTTTTAGGAAATTGGAAGAAAAATATAGAGTCCCGTGCAAAATTTGGGGTTGTTTCCCTCTTGAAGTTCAAAACCTGTATGGTTCCTCAATAAAATTCCGAAGTTTATTATGCGATTTTGCGCAGTTTTTATGCGCGCGCACATCGTGGGCCCAAGTTGAACGTTCAAAAGTAGTCAGTCACCTTAAGTAGTAATTTCTACTTTGCCTAAGTAGCTGCTCACGAGTCCTACTGTGCTGACGGTAACGAAAAAAAAAACCAAGAAAATCCAGAAAAAGAAGCGATCCAGGCGGCGAGCGACTTGGAGCCAGGTCAACTCATCTCCAGGTTCGTTGTCAGGTATTTCTTGTTGTTTTACTCGAGTTCCCTGATTCATGTTTGCTAAGGAAATATCACCAGCTGCTGTCTCGGACTTGATACTGAAGGATGGCTCTTCTTCATTCAGCGTGAATGATGGATTAGTTGCCTGGTTTTTCATTGCTTGGTTTAGTGGGTATCGCTTCTTTTTAGAACAGTGAAAAAAGGAGCACTGCAAGAGCTTAAAAACTGCAGGAATTTCCCCTGTCGCGTGATACGCTTTAAGAACAAGGACTGTCGCTACAAGAACCGCAGCTGACTCAAGAAATATCAACACAAAGGCTACACCAAAAATATTCAGATTTCGAGAATTATTGGGCATGAGATCCGAGAACAGAAGAAGGTAAACGCTCAGAGAAAGAAGGAGAGAAGAACAAAAGCCTAACCTCTCGCCACTATCAGGCGGGATAATAAAACTGAAGAAGACAAGCAGAGAAAGAACTACAAATGGAGAAAGAAGATAAAGAATGTAAAAAGTAGGGATGCGTGTTATGTGTAGTCTATGTGTGATGTGTACAAAAGGTGTTGAACAGCATCTGCTTTCCTTCACCTCACGTCTAGCATTGATCGATCCAGCCTCCCATTCTCCATTGCTGGCGGACTTGAGATCTGTGAAAGGCAAATGAAAACAATTTTTGTTATCAAAATCCCGAACATTATTGGTATTGTAATTCCACGAACCTCTTTCCAGCAGCAGTAAAGCGAGATCCTCTACATCAAGCCCCGAGAGACGAGCGCGCGCGTTAGGACACGAATGTTACCGCCAAAACCACAGGAGCCCCATCAATAAAAAAAATAGTGAAAACCACTCGTAAGTACCTTATTACATTAAATTTTCGCGACACTTTATTTTCGCGATTTTCGCGATTTCTAAATCCGCGAAATTAAAGTGATGCTTTCGAGAAAGTAGATAATTTAATGACCATTTAAAATGGATAAAAGATGTTGTTACTGAGAACCAAGTACTAGCGCCTATTGAAACTGTTCAACAATGAATGATTAGAGCCAGTATTCAATATACTAAAGTGAAAATCAAGGAACTAGTTGGTTTTCTTGTGCGTATTTGGAAACAAATTATGAATAATGAATTCAACGAAATCGCGAAATTAAAGTGATCAAAAATATGATTTTTTCTCAAAATCGCGAAATTAAAGTGTCGCGAAATATACGACCTCCAAAATCGCGAAATTAACGTGTCGCGAAAATATCACGTAACAAGGTACAATTTTTCTCCTTTTTTCTGAAACTAATTTTAAAATGGAAACATCAATTTTTAGAAGAAGGGGAGGACCTGGAGATTTCGTACCATCCCTTTTTGACAAGTTGGGTAGATGCATGTATTGTATATCAATTTAATCGATAAACTGGACAAAAACGACTACCTACAAAGAAAGTTTTTAGCTAAAATATACTTACATTGCTTGTCTGATCTTTTTTCAAAGTTGTGTTGAACACCTTAAAAAAAACGACAGTTTTTATAGATTTTATATATTAACCCTTATCGCAGTTGAGCCCGTGGCCCAGCGGTATCCTAAATAAGCATAAAAACTCATAAGGGGATTGAAACGTGCTCCAGAATATTCAGATATGCAAATTAGGAGTTCTTGATACCATATTTGGAATGTTAAGCTTGATTCAAGATGGCCGCTTTTATCACATATGTATATCAAACTTTTCGCTGAATTTACGGGCTTTCAGAGGAAATTTACTAAATCTCTCAATGGAATATTTTGAATATGTGTATCTAAGCTTGGTTTTGAGAGTTCTTAAAGCAAAATGATGTGATTTACTGTGAAGAAATTCATCGACAAAATATCTGAATATTCCGGAGCATCGCACCAAAGGAATGTATGGATGTTACTCGTTTCAACGCTCCTTCTAAATTTCTAAAATAATGAATTTCTAAAATAAGCGAACATCAAAGTGAGGATATTGGGTGGAGTACAATATCTTACCCTGTTTCAGGTAGATATCAAGTGCTTCCCTGTCGTACGATTCAGATGCAAAGGTAATTTTACATTTTTGTTCGTCGAATGGAAAACTGCTGATGTCAAAGTCGCATTTACTGTCGATCAGAGCTATGGACACCCAGACATTGGTACCATTGCTATGGACAGATACCCAGCTCTCGTGCAGATGTTGGGTGTCCCGTGATGGGTTATTTGCGCTGCAAGAAAGCAAAATAAAGTTTATTTTTATTTTTAACTGCAATTTAATGCTTTGCCCTGCTTTGCCCAATAATGCAAAATTCTCAACCACGTGACTTACCTTTCTTGGAGCTCTATATCCGGTACCCAGACTTCGTTACGGCTCATACGAACGCGGCTGATTCCGTCAAAGAGATCCTGGTCCCATTGGAAATAGGGATTCTCCCAGATCTGAAAGAATTTTCAGAGGGTAAACTCATTTTAAAGTCACAATAATATCACAGAGGTCATTGAACAAAATCATGTACCTGTTCTATCAGAACTTTAGAAGTTATAATTTCCTTTTTGCTGTCCTAAAAACCCATCATAAACATAGCATTAGTAATCTCTCTTTGAGTTACGTTTTACAACCAGCTGAACTGAAATAGTGACGATGACGTCAGGATGACGTCACTGCAAGTTAATATATAAAACTGAGGTGTCATGATGTGAAGCCTTTGATGAGATAAATCTAGATTTTCAGGAGAGGTGTTTGATATTTCGCATACATTTACTATGATATTTATTATTGAATTAAATTAAATAAAGAAATAACCGTTTCCCGAGTCGCTGGGCTACTAAGGATGACAGGTGAATTTTGCAAATTCTCTCGATTCTGATTGGCTAGTTTTTTTTCTCAAATCAGCTGGAACGACGTAGGTAGGCAATCTCTGGTTCGGTTTATTCTGAAGATGAACCTGACTACATCAATTTCCTTCCTCCGCAGGTACATCTCTTCTGTATCTTCTTATTGATGGGCTACCTGTGTCTATAATAATTTGGCCGAGAGGGACTGATAGCGAGGAAAAGGAAAGCGAGAAAAGCCGCATTTGCTAGACTGCGACCAGTCCTTTTCCTCCTGTGCCCCCTTTCATTTCGTAAACTAAGAATAAAGATTTAATTCTGCTTTCGAAAAAATAGCGAGCGTATTTCCATTTCCATTGTGACCTTGAGTGAACTCGACATGATAAATGTATTATCTGTAGGAAAAACCTACAGATAATATATTTATCATGTCGAGTTCACTCGATATCAGTGTGTAAAATGTATAGTTATGACACTTACCACATCAGCAATACTAATAATTTTAAGGAAGAATGACACATTCACTACGTCCAACGGTGACAACACGGGACGAACAAGACGGTCATAGTTGGTCAGCAGTTCTCGTCTAAGCTTATACTCAGATGAGACGTTTTGCATCAGGATCCTTCTTGCTTAAAAATGAAAAGATAACATTTTAAAACTAGTCCACAAACCAAAATGAATCTCGCGGCCATAGTACCCTGTGCGAGAACCAGGAGGGACTGGGCCGAGCGCGCGAAGATGGTCAGGTGTAATCGCAAACGAACATGTGATAGCAGGACAGGGCCTACACATTGTAAGGTTTTTCTTATTTTCTAGCCTTGCTTCAAATCTGAAACCAATATTTAGCCTATTTATTTATTAATTCATAGTTTATGAAGCGTTGTGAACCGCTGGGAATCGCTAGGAAACACTAGCAAAGTCAAGAGATGAGATGTAAAGAGATGTAAAGAGATGAAGAACAATGTACAAGTCGAAAGTTACACAGAAGCCAACGTTCACTGCCTTCATAATGAAAAAACATAGAGTGTGGGAGGAGGGGGAGAGGTGAACTGAGAAGCGTTGTTCTTCTTTTCTATTTACCATCACAGACTTGACATGCAAGGATTATCAGGACAGTCAGCATTCGTGTCGTCAATAACACCTGGTGCTTGTTCATCCTGAATAAGCTGGATCTGGGAATGAGACATGCAAAAATGAAATAGTGAAGAAGATCGATGAATAAAATACAATGAATGCCAGAAGATCACTTATCTGCGATCTTAGTTTCCCAAGTCTCTAAATTTGATCATAAAAAAAAAGTTATTGAAAAGAAAAAGAAAAAAAAAGTGATGAAAGATAAGCCGGTGAGAAAAGCTAACAAAAGGACAAAAATTAATAAACTCAAATGAGATTTTAATTAATTTGGTTTTCAAATCAAAGTACTTTATGAACAAAGCACGGTTGGGAAACAACACTAGATTTCCTGATGTTGCCCACGTACAGCGGTATATTTTAATATTAAAATTTTTTATTTAACATTTAAAAATGTTTTGCAAAAATGACAACATGAATATTACTGAATCTATGAACCGAGGGTTTCAATTTGACTTATTATTTATCATGAGGTTTTTGCAGCTCTGATGGTCCTTGTTTGAACTGAGCTTCTGTGCCGCTTTTCTGGTTTTCTTTTGCAGGATACAGACTTCAATTAGACGTTAAATACTGTCATTCGCGGTTCTAATAAAACTTGTGTCGTATATATGATTAAATTATTACTCAGTGGTAGCTCTGATAAACTGAGCGAAGCCTGAGCGGGTTATTTCCTATGAAAATAATTCAAATTTTACTTACCACTCAAAAGTGTTATCCACAAGATCAGTTGATCGTTAACTGGCACGA
Source organism: Anthopleura xanthogrammica (assembly GCA_964019055.1). Lineage (NCBI taxonomy): Eukaryota > Metazoa > Cnidaria > Anthozoa > Actiniaria > Actiniidae > Anthopleura > Anthopleura xanthogrammica. The sequence goes on from OZ025213.1 coordinate 10,387,847, forward strand.
TTAATTCTCAATTAATGCTCTCTGGCACAAGCTGTCTGGGCACAAGTTATCTAGGTTAAGCTTTAGCCCTAAGGCCGTCCAAGGAACAGTGGACACTTCCAAGGTGAGAGCTCTTCAAAAGAAAATAAAGATGACAAATAGGTTATTTATGCGGTTCAGCTCAAATTAACATGACAACACATTTATATATACGTCAGGACTAAATTGTCACCTTGAGTGTTTTGTTGATTGATCCGTGCCTTGCAATTGAAGTCGAAAATAATATCAGCCTCAATACCTGGTGTGCAGCAAAACCTGTTTGAACTCGTTCTAAAACTGAAAGAAAAGTCTTATTGATTCTGTCACGGAGAAAATTAATTTCGATGGTGATAGCAGGCAATTGACATGAGGATTATTCATTACGATGTGTAAACTGTTTATTTAATAAATTGGGTAGCACCGAGACTTTGTGAAGTACGTGCTATAATCTTTATATATTATCATCATCAACATTATTATCACCATAGTCACCATCATCATCACTATCATCATCATCATCATCATCATCACCATAATAATAATAATCATCATCATCATCATCAACATTATTATCACCATAATCACCATCATCATCACTATCATCATCATCATCATCATCACTATCATCATCATCATCACTATCATCATCATCATCATCATCATCACCATAATAATAATAATCATCATCATCATCATCAACATTATTATCACCATAATCACCATCATCATCACTATCATCATCATCATCATCATCACTATCACCATCATCATCACTATCATCATCATCATCATCATCACTATCATCATCATCATCACTATCATCATAATCATCAACATTATTAACACCATAATCACTATGTGATTATGTTATCATTAATGTTATCATTGGCTTACAATATGTAACAGCTAGTTTCTACATTTAATTTTTTTTAATCTCACCGTTCTTTCCATTCGCACACTATGGCGAACTCGTGGATACTAAGATCTTATGCCGAACTTGCACTATTTAGAGGTGTTGGGTTCCCCGTGCCCTTCTTATGCTTGTTGACAGGACCGAATAATATTTACCTGGCTTGTTGACAGGACGGAATAATATTTACCTGGCTTGTTGACAGGACGGAATAATATTTACCTTGGAAGTACTGAGTTCGCTCAATCTAACTGGTAAGATGGGCTATCAAGCGGAGAATTGTCAATCAATGAGAGTACTAGTTTTCGTTTTCCATAAACTTTACTTTATTGTTCACAGTTATAATATTTATTTATTAATGAGGTACAAGTCGGTGCTTGAGTTCGTTATGAGTTGAGTATATGTTAGTTAATACACAGGAAGTTCAATATGTTTTTCTTCATGCTTCCTTGTTGTTTCAATGAATTACAAGTTATTAAGTTGATTATCTTTCATGTCTGTTTTACAGGCTACTCTTCCAGGGGCGAAGCCAGGATTTTGCCTAGGAGGGGGGGGGGGGGGGGGGGGGCAAAACCAGTTTTTAAAAAAATGGCCAAAAAGAAATAACAGGGGGGGGTCGGGCCCCCTGAGCATTCCTCCTGGCTACGCCCTCATCTTTTCATTTTTGTCTTTCTTTTGAGCTTTTTTAATATATTATTCCGCAAATTCGTGACAAATTATTATCCATCATTTAAATACTAATAATAAATTATAATATTAACCCCATTAATCAGGGATAATAATAAATAGCAATAATAAACCTATAGATAATGATGGTAATAATAAATTTATAAAACCAAAAATAACAATAATGATAAGAATTGTAATTGAAATTGATAATTTACTAACAGTTAATGATACAAATTGTAAGAATAATTGCTACCTAATTATATAATCGAAAATATTTGAATTCGATATTTTTTGCTAAAAAACATTTTTTAATGTCAAATGAAATATTTTTTGAAAATTTCGTCCTACAGAACTCGGTCGTTTATAATATCCTGATATCTACAATATTTAGAAGTACACTTATTTAGATATCAGTTATCTATTGGTCATTTATAGTCCGTTTACTTGGTAGATTGCTTCTTTTTCCCTGTTTAAAAAAATGTACTTTAGTGATAAATCGTTTGACTTGAGAAGCTGGGAAGACTAGATGCAACTCGCTCCGGATCAATGCAGCTTTTTGCCACAGGCATTCAATACAATAATTGGAATATTGAAGCTAGAAAATCTTTAAGGTTAAGCAGGTCACGTGGTCTTTTGCCACTAAAGCTTTTAACATAAATGATCGAATTTCGAAAATAATTGCAAGAACGTTGTCATATAACAATAAAAGATAACAAAATTTCATTTTAAAGCCCCCTAGATTGATGAGAGTATAACTGTTTTACTAGTAGCTAGTAATGTACCAACGAGATTATCTCAAAAAATGTCCACCTGAAACAATTAGAACTTTGGGGAAAAACCTGTCATAAAGAAGAAGTAAGAAAAATCTTTATAGAACCGCTTTCCGTTTTGGACCGGCCGAAATTCGTTTTTCCAGTGACGTAAAACTCTATACCTAAAATTCAAAACAGTGAAATAATTACGTCTGTTTTGCAAAAGTTATTAATTCCTATTTTTTATTTTTTATTTTCATATGACAACATTCTCGCAATTAGGTGTAATCTGATAAAAATTAGATAAAGCCATGGTAACTAGATGGCAACTAGATAACCGTACCTTAGAATCATGGGATCGAAGGGGGGAGTCATATGAATACTTTCCTTCCATGCTACATACCTTTACGCTTTCCTTTACAATCTCCTTTACAATCCTTCGTATCTTCACCATCGTGACAACCAAAAAATCCATCACATGATCTTCTTTTCGGAGCGCACGCCTTGCGATACTGACATCCTTTAGATACAAAGTAACTATAGAACATGGCTGGGTGAGACTTAGTGCTCTGTGACTGTAACGGAATCTTAGGTCGAATTCTTAGCTTGATTCCATTTACTTTGCTTTTTTCCAAAGTGGACGTCACGCAATCTACTTTTGTCACGTAATACGCATCCATGCTGTCGGACCTTGTGGGTGGTTTGGGTTTGGTCTGTTTGGTACTTGTTTTTTTCTTTTTGCTTGATTTTACTGATGGCTGACGCTTCTTCCAGGGAATGATACATACTGGGTGTCGTCGTCTAGGGAAGGTAGCTAATGTGCAACAGAAAAAAGATTTGAATCAGTGATTACTATGTAATAGACCCTTTGCAGGACGTCGGAATGCAGCTCAATTTCGAGGACAAAACAATAGGTTTCCAATTCTCTGGAGATTGAAATTTTTTTATATCTTGTTCCCCAAATTGAGCTGCTTTGACGTCAAGGGGTCAATATTATATAGTATTTATATAATGGGCTTGAGTGGCACTCATGGAACATCACACGATGCATGTGTATTTTCTAGCATCACACATAAGCCTTCAAGAGAGTGAGTATAAACTCCTTGCAGCACATCGGAATGCGGCTCAATTTGGAGGACAAAACAATGGGTTCCTTTTCTCAGAAGATTGAAATACTTGTGTTTTGTCCTCCAAATTAAATTGAGCTGCTTTGATGTCACGTGAAAGGGGTCTATATAAGAAAATACAAGTGACAAATGGGGTATTCCATGTTGTCAAGAGAAAACATCGTATAAATACTTTTTTCCTACACCATTGAAGAAATGGGAAGGAACAGCGGAATATCGCCGAATATTCAACATAGTGAGCATGCGCACACTATATTATAGAAAATATCCCACATGGATGGTCTCTGAATATTTTTCTCATGAGCATGCGCACAGTAGATTAATCTGTAATTCAGCCCTTGGCTGCGAGAAGGAATAAATAAACTACTATTATTATAATTTACAAAATATCCCAAATTTTGCCAAATATCATTAATTTTCTCGTGAGCTTACGCACTTAAGATTAATCTAGAAACGATCCCACTTACTTGCAGGGTATTTTTACATTTCCCTGAGAATGCGCAAATTAGATTAATCTAGAAGATATCCTACATCGTCTCGGAATGTCTTTCTTTTCTCGTAAACATGCCGCACTTTTGATTTAAAAATATTTTTAAAAACCGCAATTCACAAACGACTAAATGACCCATTAAAGTGGCTGTAAAATGTTGGTGTCCCGATTTGGCGCAGCTGATGTCAAAATAAACATCATGAAAAGCGCAACCTAAGACCTTAAAGTCCTTACGTTAATGGCGTGCTATTACAACAAGGAAGCAGTAAAAAATACTTGAAAAGTAGATCAAGCTCATATCTCATTTCACTATTCTACATGCCTATGTACGAATGACATTTCGGAATCATGTTCATTTAGATAAATTGTTGATGATAAACTGCATGTTTCGAGATTGTTTTATTATTGTTTTTAAGATAAAACTCCAGAACATTCTATTCACTAAGGTAAAATAATGACTGGTTAGAAAGTAAGGCCGAGGTAATTGTGTACGTATTTGTTTTCGTTAGAAAGCCATACAAAAGATTACATGTTCAGTATCAAAAAAAATACCATTGAATAATTCGCTTTTACATGAGCAAAAAAATGGGTTTAACTGTCAACCTTTGATCCTTATATTTTTATTAACATCCAATATCTAACTCACATTGGATAATACAAACATTGAAACGACTGAAAACTTGTTTTTTTTCAGTCGATCAATCGATGGATAAGTTGATTCACAATCGTTTATGAATCGTTTCAGTCTGCAAATTTTATTTTCCGTGGTCGTATTTATCAAACTGGTTTTGTCAGTCGATTCGATATGGTAAAATTCTCTTGATCTTATCATTTGATTTACCCAGAAATTTACTTTTAAAATCGAAGGAATTGAGAAAGGTTTTTCATGGAATCAAGCGGTATCTTACAGTACTATGTTATATAGGCTGTTACGATATTTGAAATGGTTGAAATTTTTTGTCATTTTTCAACGTGAAAAAAATTTAAGTTTTAAACATAAACAGAAATTACAATGAGTAAAGCAAAAAAGCTTAGTATTTTATTCATACAAAGCACATAATTGATGTGATGGGAGCAAACGATGCTAATGTTTTATTGATAACTCTTGTCTCTGGCGCTTTGCTGAGCTTCTGATCCTCAACTATGATCACTTTTTACACATTCGTACAAAACATTCTTGCTTCAGTTTCTCAAAAAAATGATATCTATAATTCTTTATCAAAGCTAAAAAATATATATGAATAAACCTCTGTCAGGGTATATAAGGTTTATAATTTGTAAATAGAGTAATGGCTCAATAACTTACCATTTTCTTTAGCGAGATGCCGTTCCTCCGGGCATCCAAAATAACCATCGCATTCCAACTTAGATTTAGTTTCGTACGACATCTTACTAACATTACATGAAAATAACTTCGCTAAACCAGAACTACGAAGCCTTGTTGTTGGAGTTGAGGACTGGATTTCTAACTCAGCAAGATTTTGGAGCCAAGAAAGGCTGCATTCGCTTGACGTACTCAATTGTGATTCCAAAATCCCCCGGTCTGGGAGTAGCGCTGCATAATCTTCATAGTCATACTCAGTGTTGTCTTCTACTGAGGCAGGTGTTTCCGATAAAAAATCGGAATCGCTTTTGTTTTGAAGTAATTGAAATTCGTGAATGGAAAAATATGTGGGAATATAGCTTTGGCGGCCTACAAGAAATACATGGCCAAGGCCGCTAGTGTAGGGCTTCGCCATTGAGAGAATTTTAGATATTCAAGTGTTGTCAAAATTTGGGGTTTTTTTGCATTTTGCAAACATGAAAATTTAAATGGTACGTGCAAATAGCAAATCAACCGCTCATCTGAATTATTAGCGCATCCGCTGATTTGTACGTGTTTTCATCGTCGGCCCAGCCATCGGTGAATAATGTTCAAAGTTGAAGCGATTGTTGAGGAAAAACTGGCAGCTCTGCCGGTGAATACTAAGGATCGTTTTGTGGTCCTGGACAACATTGACAAATAATACATGTTTTTTTTTTTTGTATTCAAAATTTGATTGATATACAATCAATTTAAGGAAAGCTAACCAAGGCTGCTAATAGTATGTTTTGGTCTCACAAAAATATTTTTCCCTCTGGCTGTTTATGATATCAAAGTATTTTGTAGAGTTTTAATTTAGAAATCTTTTCCAGGTAGGGAAATAAAAGAGACTGGCTAAATTTAAGCGTTGTGGGTGTTCAGTCGTAGTTACTACTTACTGATGTAACATGTTCAGTCTTAAGAATTAATAAAAAGCGCAAAAAAGGTGTTCCAGGGCTGAATGTATTTTCTGCATTTTCTACAAAACAAAAACAAATCAGAAATGATACAGAAATAAATAAAAAAATGAGCCAGTAAATCGAAAACAAAACAAAACTTGGAACCCTTCGAAGGACAACCCTATTCTCTACAGGTAGACAAACAATGGATACACTCCTAAGACTTTTTTATTGTTATTGCCTTGTGACACAATCTCAATATATGCTTTCAGTAATGATAACCACTATTTAGTCGGTGGTTTCACAGCAAGCAAATCAACACTTGAGAAGTTCGAGGGTTTAGGATAAGAAAACCGCGGAAAAGTGCACACTTTTCGTCTTTTCGTCTTTTCGTCTTTTCGTCTATTGCTTGATAAGCTAAGTAGTCGTGACCGTCAGATCATATGGGAAATATGGGATGACATCATGAAGGTCAGTTAGATAGGACCGGGAGCGATACGCATGCGTACATCGATAAAGTCATGCAGGGTTTCGACTGTCGATTCAGGAAGAAGATAAGAACTGATTAACTGCAAAAAGGACGACGAAAGGATAACAGAGAAAATGAATGAATTAATGATTAAAAGATGAAGGAAGGAAGGAATGAATGAATAAAAAATGAATGAAGGAAGGAAGGAAGGAAGGAAGGAATTTATTCATTATTCACTTCGACTCTTAACTTGAAAATAAATGATCTACCATGCAGAGTTTTAATTGGATTCTTCAACAATTGCCATGCCAAGGTAGAAAAACTCCCCAGAAAGGCCATCCTTTAGAATTTTTGTTGTGAAATGAATGTGAAGTTTCGATTCCGGATTTTTTAATGAAAACTCAGAGTGAATAAATAATCAACTCAATATTCGAATAATAAAATCATTAATGGAGCCTAGGGGGGTACGCTTGAGCCGTTTTGACTGTAATTTGAACAATACTTCGTAACATTATGTTGAAGGTTTTTGGTCTTCCTGTGTTGCAAATATTGGAGAGAGACTGAGAATTATAAGCAGCACAACAGGACGTCCGTCCAAGCGAAGGAATCCGAAAGACGTCATGAGTTCAAAAAAATTCGAAATATCATAAAATCCCCACTAAATCGCAATGTTTTATGAAAGATTGCTTATCTTTGTATCGTTCTTAGCTCTTTTAACGCTAATCCCGGCAAGCTATGGATGCAAGTGTAACGTTAGTGGTCGAGACACTCCTGAATTCTTATGTGGCTTCGATTATGGTGGGTAATTAAGTGTCACTAAAATTCTAGAATCCACACAATAAACCAAGAATATGAATGCTATATGGTATGCTATATAGCTATATATTGCTTACTATCAATAGACGTCGCTTCCGGTAGTATCTCCGTTTTAACCGGCTTGGAAAATGTTGAAGGTTGTCTGTGTATCTTGTTTTCTGGTTTTATGTTGTGTCAGATAGAATACTTTGAGGAGTTATTTTGATGTGATTTGATTTAAGAATCGATAGTTGCCCCCCAGTCAACCATGTTTGCCCCCCAGTCAAATCCAGAAAAGTCACGTGATTGATAGTAAGCAATTGAAACAATACAAAACAAAGGATTTTACACTTTCCATATTTTAGTACTATTTCATGGGTTTATTGTCTATTTTTCAGAGCTCCAGAGTCCTTGCACTTATGCACTAGTTAAAGTACCCCCCAACCCGAGACAAAGTGGGAATTAGTGGGGCATTTGAAAAATGGGGGGGGGGGGGTGGGCGGGGGTTGTGGGGGTTACTTTGACTAGTGCATAAATCCCTAATGAAAAGTATTAACAGTATTACTATTTTAACAAGGTGATCATTTTGTGTAGGGATTATTTTGAGGGTTATATAGTTGTTTATAATACTAAATTTCAAGTAGTATTTAAGCTTAACCTTTACTTTCTTCTAGATTAGGGTTTTATTCCCTTTCTAAACCTGCACCTGATCACACAGCACCATGTATATTCCCATGAGAATAAAAACCTTTATTTAGAACCATACATAACCTCATCCTGTGAGGCTTGTAGGGGAAATTGATTGCTCCAGTCAACATGGCTGCTGCATGATAAAGATCTCTAGTCACCATTTCCCATACATCAGCTCATTGGTTACATGCAGACAAAGCATTCAATCAAGGCTGCAAGGTAGTTTGGAAGGATTACCGGTATTAAAATTTGAACCTCAAAGCCTCAACTGAATGTTTCGTAGTTGACCAGTCGGGGGCAGTGGAAGGAACTAAATAGTGAGGGGGCTTAAATCGCCAAAATCACCAAAGCAAAAAAAAAACAGTAATTTGCAATTAGGGGAATATAAATTTGCCTAAAAAGTGGGGGGCTCTAGCCCTCTTGCGAACTCATGTGGGTAACCAAAAAAATTTGTGGAGGCCAATGCCCCCCAAGCCCCCCACTTCTGCCACCCCTGCTAGTGACCCAATTTATTATGTACAGAAAGTATATATGTGGCCACTGCAGAAATAATTGTCATGTTTTAACATAATACTTTAAATGTTTTTAATACATATTTAGTATTACATGGAGAGGTTATAAAGGAGACAACCATAGGAAGTAATGCCAGTGTAAAGGACCATCAGAGGGTCTACACTGTTAAAGTCTTAGAGGTATTCAAGGGTTTGGAAAGAATCAAGAAATTATCAAAGGATCAAAATACTTCATATGTGGAGCTGCACACAAGCTATTATGGCCCTTCTTGTGGGATTACCTTGATACTGCAAAAGAAATATGTGATTGCAGGTATATTAATGCTTTAAAGATCACATTATAAGATCCAGGTGATCTGACCAGGCGCGCAAAGCATGATTTCCAGATCTGAAAAAGAATCAATCCCATCATCCACCGTACGCTCAATCCACTTGAGTTTCATGGCGGCCATCTTGAAAATAGGCTAATTATGAGCGACTTTCTCGCCAATAAGTCTTTTCTTATTGAAAACGAGACACTATAAATAACAGATAAAAGGATTTTCTTAAGGTTCAAAGCATCCTGGAGATTGCCAAGGACAAAAGAGCAGCGTAAGGTGTGGAAATTTTAGTTAAATCCTGCCAAGGAATCGAGAAAGCTTTTCGGCAGCTTCTTCGAGATCGTTTCAACGGTAATTCTTTAATAAAAAACCATGAACATTAACCTAACCGATGAAAATATATTCTTAGTCTCATCTAGACAACATATTCTTTGAAGTAGAAACATTTTTAGCCTTAAATAATCGGCTAAATGACACTTTTCCTAGCATTATTGTACTTGTATGCTATTTGGTTTTGTTTTGATTTCCCTCTGTTTATCCATGATTGAGCTAGAAAAGACGCATGGGATTGATTCTTTTTCGGATATCACGATTCGCAATCTGATTGGCTAATCGCTTTTCCTCCTGGATGATAGTATAAAATAATTTTAAAAAATAAGGATATAATGATGCAGGCCCCTTACTTTATGATAAGAACCATGTATTAAGGAGTGACCATTGTCCCCATTTTCAGGACTCAATCAAAAGTATATTATAAATCTCAAATCATGTGAATCATTCTTGTCAGCCCAGGGCTGTGAGACCTGGCAATCTAAGCAAGCTAACATGTGCATCACATTATGAAGTAAGGAACAGGCCAGTAGCAATTTGGAGGCATAACACTAATTACTGCCAACACTAATCACTCATGATTGTAAGCTGCACAGCTGCTAATAGCACCTTAAAATGCAGCCCGTAAAGTCCTCCACTGGTCACAATATTGTAAAGCACATTGAGTGTCTCACTCTTTTTGCATAGAGTGTATTTTAATCTGCTGTTTTGACATCTTATTCAACAGGATACATTTCTCAAAACAACTTGAGGGCTCGTTCATGTGGTTGGAACAAAGAATGGGGAAGTATTAAAGATTCATTCAAAAAATACTTTCCAAAACTGAAGGATTGTAGTGGTTCAAGTGGTTCAAGTCAGTTGTACGCTGTAAAATTCATATTCCTACTGACTCTAGTTCTTACAGGTCATTTCATTTATTAAATTTTGGCAGTTGTTGGATATATAAGCAACACAAAATGATTTATGCTAAACCATGGAAAATACAACCAATAGACCTTTTTAGCTTTGTATGCAAATTGCCCATTTCAGACCACATGACATTCCCTTGAGAAATGTTCTTTTGTTAAAATATTTACACATGAAAAAATCAGCTCCCAAGAGTGGCATCACATGGTCTGAAATGGGCACAACAAACAACGAAGCTGAAAAGGTCTATTGGAATATAGGAAAGTTGTAATTCACTGTTCCTTCCCATAAGGCATTGAGGCCCATGACTATTTCAATGGATCTTTTCTGAGATTGGAGAGCCTACCTAGCAAGCAGTTGATGTAATGTATTCATAAAAATATAATGCATCACACCTAATACAATAGATAGAACAACAATAGAATACAAAAGATTTTATGAATACATTACATCAACTGAGTGCTATGTTGGTTATCCCTATCAAAGATAGGGAACATGGTGCATTGTGGTCTAGCTTCAGTACAAAAAGCTTTTGTTCATAAATAAAATAAATATAAATATGATTTAGCAGTGGCTTCTCTACTGAAGTAGCTATTCGTCCACTGTATCTATTCCAATTGGAATTTAGGAGTTTATTTTTATGGAGGGAGGAAAACTGGAGAACCCGGAGAAAAACCCTTGAAGCACAGGAGAAAACCAACTAGCAACTCTACTCACATACAACACCAAGCTCGGCGGGACTCGAACTCGGGTCGCCTTGGTGAAAGGCAAGCGCTCTCACCGCTACGCCACCCGTGCTTCCCTCATCATGCCTTATATGGTTTTGTTTGTACCCAAGCTAGACAACAATGCATCCTGTTTTTGAATTCAGAAAAGACCTTTGACAGGGGGGATCCAGGATTTTGTTCAGGGAGGGGTGCAGGGCACAAAGTCAGCCAGGGGGGTACAACCCTCAGAATCAAAGAAAAAAAAAATTTCATATTGGGTATCTTCAAAATAGGGGGACAAAGTTGCTCTAGAGGGGGGAAGCCCAAAACCCCCTGCACCCCTCCCCTGGATACGCCCCTGTATGATGTGGGATGAAATAGTTATACAATGCTTTCTTATTGCACACCATGGAATACCCCACTTGCCACTTGTATACTAGAAAATATAAGTTATATTACTATTCCATACAACCTCCAAAATGCGCCGCTACGCAGGCTAACCAAAACTAGACCATAATGTACCATGTTCCCTATCTCAGAATTTACTTTTTTTTTTTATAGTGGGATTCAAATTCAGTAATACTGTGATACAGTGATACTGGTCCAATTTGGTCCACTGTCTCTCACACACACTACCACTACATTATATATTCTATGCATACAACTCAACTCACATGTTGATTTCTACGGAGGGAGGAAACTGGAGAACCAGGAGAAAACCCTAGTGGCACAGGAGAGAACAACACATCAAAAAAACTCAACTCACATATGATCTGACCATATGGTATGCAACTCAAAACCATTATTCATCTATTTCAAAAAATGTTTGAAGGGGAGAATGGTGAAGGGTGATCAATGATTAGCGGTTGTGGGTAATTCTATAAGAATTTCTTCATATTCATTTCTTAAATACCTAAACAACGCTTGCACTATTCAGCAACGACCTTAGATCACTACTGGCTGAGAACCTGTGAAAATCCTGTAAAAATCATGTGGAAAAAAGTGTGATTTTTTTAATTTCACAGATTTTCACATTCAGCCATGGCCAGTGATGGATTGGACTGCTTAGTTATTTAAAAAATGAATATGAAGAAATTCTTATAGAATTACCCACAACCGCTAATCATTGATCAGCGGTTGACTGTTTATATAGAGTGTATTTAACACATAGAAATTGTTAACACAAGATTTTTAAAAGAAATCTTATTTATAATCATAAATCGAGCATTAAAAATGGACCTTACACAGCCAGTATTTACCACAACTGTTTAGATTGCTTTATTTGTCAAATTAAATTTTTTGCTAGTTAAACTCGTCGTGGCATCATAGTATAAGTCGGACTAGGAGCGAAAGGACGTCTGTTTTCTCAGGCTATTGAACTGCATGGCATGAGTTTTAGCACATGATACGTAAGAAATTCATCAACGAAAAAATCTGAATATTTTAGAGCATCGCACCGAAGAAATGTATGGCTGTAGGGGGCTTTCATTTATTACTGTATGGGAGGTCGGCAATGTTGGGGGGGGGGGGTCAGATTATTTTTGGAAGCTATATAGAGAGGGGTGTTACTAATCGTATGCAGCTTTATAGGGGTTTAGTAATAAACTGGGAGAAATATTTGCCAACCAGGGAGGGGGGGTTGGGTAATATTAACAGATGATTTTGCCGACGACCCCCCCCCCCCACCCCCCCACACACACAAATGACAACTGACAAATGAAAGCCCCCTTACACGTTTCAACCCCCTTATGGGTTTCTGGTTTGATTATAGTGATAAGTATTTTTAAAAGAGGAAGGAGTTGCTCTCCCCTTGAGATGTAAGGAAGGAGACTGGGAAGGAGACTGGAAAGGAACAAGGACTTGAAATGATGACGTCATGACAGCCGTATTGACGTAATATGCTCAATGGGAATCAAACATGACTCACAGTAAACTTCCCATGGTCGTACTGACAGTGCTGCTACTTTTGCTTGTGTTTTCACCATCAAGTGATGCCTGTAGTTGTGTTGATAAAGTGACTCCACACAGCCTGTGTTGTAGAGATATTGGTACGTATTTCAAAGCTTTATTTTCAAAAAAAACTTCAAACCAATCATGCAAGCGTGTATCATAGTTGCATATGAAATTTTTAACAAATAGCTACAAAACTTTTATTTACCATCAAGGAAACTTTAATTGTACTGCTAACGCAGTTTGTATCCTCTCAATTAATTATAAACTGATCTATGGTTTTATGCATCTTCTTGCCGACTCTATAATCGGGCATCAATAAGTTTGCATCCCCAGAAAAAGTGAATGCTATCGAATTTTCCCACAGTCTCTTCCGTATCAGAGCATTTTGATCAAAGTTTTCTAGTCGATTGTTTAGTTCTATAAACTTTAGTGAACTTTATTTGAAAGAATATTTTTCATTGCTTTTAAATCGAGAGGAAATGTTAATTTTCACAACACAATATCGACATGCAAATCAAACGGGAACGTTTTACGCTTGGTGTCGTTTGATTTATGCATGATTGTGCATGATTTATACAGCTGTCTGTCAGACTAGTAGCCTGTGAAGGCCGGCTCTATGGACTTTGGGCGAGGACTGGAGAGGGAAGGGAAGAAGAACGTAAAGGGCGACCCTACGAAATCCTACGATGCTTCAGTATTCTCCGCGTTTGACGTCCAATTTTTTTTTTTTTTTTTTCGATTTCGTTCAAAGGAGCAATTTTCAAAAGAAATAAACTTGACGTCAAACGCGAATAAATCATCGTAGGATGAAGTATTAAAAGGGTCTATATTGGATCAGTTACATGCAGACCCAAAAATGAGGATGATGGAAGAAAAGGAATAAAAAACCCACTCATTTTCTTGGGATGCGAAGTATTTTTTCTTTGAATTCATCTGATACCTTAAAAATAAAGACGAATTTATGGGAATTCATTCTGTGGTATGTTCTAGGTATGGCAACTGACGCGCGCGGAAAGGTAAATAGCAAGCAATATTCAATGGACTCAAACGAGAGAAGTCTTTCCTTATCGCCAATGGACTCATCATTGATCTCTAGAGTACTGATAACAAAAATAGCGATTAAATATACTGAATATATAGAATTAGTCTGAGATAGCAAATGTTGGTAAAATATTATCAGATTAGCATGAAATTTTCCCATTCATTCGTATATTTTTTTATTCACCGTTTTTGATAAGTTGTTGTGTTTCTGATCCCGGCAGTATTACATGGAGAAGTGCAAAGTGAAAGGCTGATTGGAAATAGCAGTACACCACACCAGCAAGAGAGGGTCTACACTGTTAAAGTCAAGTTTACATTCAAAGGTTTGGAGAGAATCAAGAACATGTCAAAAGATCATAATACCTCATATGTGCAAATATACACCAGCATTTCGTCTTGTGGAATCTACCTTCAGCTGCAGCAGAGCTATGTCGTTTCAGGTACGTTACCGTGCGACTGCTATCATCGGGGCCATTTAGACAGCAACAACCCGAGAACCAATCAAAATGTAGAATGACAAAAATGCACTCAAACTTTGGTGACGTCACATTTTTGTAGTCGGTTGTAGCGATCGATTGATATCCTCTCAAGTCATATTCTACAGTATCAAAAGGGTTCATGCCATGTGTCTGGAGGTCATCAAGCTAAACTAATTCTACATGATCTTTTCTTTCTTTTTGAGTGAAAAGGTCAATATATACATGCTTCCGACTCCCTTTAGTTACCGTTGCTATGACCCACAAGCTCAACAAATTAGCTAGAATACAGTACTTGATTTCAGAATTAAAACCCTGATCCCGGAAAATTGATTCTGAATTGTTTCAATTGTTTATTGTCCTGTGAAAATAAAATAAAATTGCCTCGTATATAATCCTTTAAAAAGGTAACGTGTAGTTGTTTGTGGGACAAGATTTTAATTCCACTGGGAATTCGAAATAAAACTGCTGCAACAATGATTGGTTCGCTATTGTCTGAGTCGGAATTGTCTAAATTGGCATCCTACGGTACCAGGTATGGAGAGGAGGAGTAGGATCACCCTGTACCTCCCACCTCTGGAAGTGAAATCCTCTCTTCAAAAAAATCTACAAAAATAAAAGTCAAATCGAACAGTAGTTTACTCGCTGCATACAGTCAATTCAAAAAACGTTGTCGTCGACCGACTCAAGCGTACGCGACTGGACCGAAAGGAAGTATGAGTAGAAATCACTGAAGCGGTTGAATTCTTCACTGATAAAACATGCGCCGGGCTTACAGTACGAAAATTCGTTGGCCAAATAGAATTTTAATGACTTATCAGTTTCAAAATTGGGAGCATCTGAATATTAGTCATATCGACTTTTGACTTCCTTTCGCAAAACCCGAAGACATACATTTAAAGGGTTGCATATCATAGAAATGAATATAATAACTGTTTGCACGTATGTCAACTAAAACAACATATTTGTCCCGCGCTGTAGAAATATTCGCTACGCGGACACCCAATATCCGGCGTAGATGGCATCTACAGTACCCACCATGTTACCCAATAAAGTCGGCTCCCTATTTCGGACCATTGTTTTATCCTTGCCCCTATATAATGCTTCATATAACTTAGGTATAGTCATTACAAACTTATGTGTTTTTTATTCAAAGGATCAGTGGATCGTCAAAACAGAATGGAGTCGCAATTATGCCAAGACTGGCACTCAAAGTGGGAGAAAGTACCAACATCTTACAAAGAGATCTTTCCAATGCTGAAAACCTGCAAGTGTGCAGCTAATACCAACTATGTTGGTAGATTCTTCTTTCTACTATCCATGTTGCTAACAGCATTGCACATGAATTGATCAGTGGAGACACGCTACAAATCACTGAATCTTTTGCGCACTTCACATTTTATCAGTTTATTAGCACCAATAGACTTAATATTTTTATAAGGCGAAGCAACTGAAACAACCCCAGTCTGGGCTAATCAAAGTCAGGGCATGGTTAACCGTTACAGATAGAATTGGAATTAAGTGTGTTAGGTTTTGCGGAGTGAGGAAAACCGGAGAACGCGGAGAAAATCACTCAAATCAAGGGAGAGACATAACTAACTCTATTCACATTTGAAGACGAGTCCGATGAGGAATTGAACCCGAGACTCCAGCGGTGAGAGCCGAGTGCACTATCGCTACGCTACCCTTGATTCTTCATAAAAATTCGAAAATTCGACATTGTATTTTGATTAGCATTTCCCAAGTCCCTGCTCGGAACATGCACACCAAAAATAGTTGACCCATAATTCCTTTTGGGGAACGCTATCAATTAAGTTGGCAGAGATAACTATTGAGGCACTAGAGCTACTGACGAGTAATCTACATAGTATTCAATTTAATTTTTAGGGCATTTGTAGTTTTGGGCAATTGTTTTATTGATGTTTAATAAATTGTCG
Organism: Anthopleura xanthogrammica; assembly: GCA_964019055.1. Lineage (NCBI taxonomy): Eukaryota > Metazoa > Cnidaria > Anthozoa > Actiniaria > Actiniidae > Anthopleura > Anthopleura xanthogrammica. The sequence continues at coordinate 10,404,190 of OZ025213.1, forward strand.
TCCAAGACCATGGAGCACTGGGAACGAATGGTGTTGACGAAACAACTGAAGTAACTGAAATCATGCAGAGTACAACCGCTGACTTGAATAACGTCCTTGATCCAGCCTTTTTTCTTTCTTTCTTTCTTTCTTTTTTTCTTTCTTTCTTTCTTTCCGTCTTGCTCTTTGTTTCCTACTATATTATTTTTAGATATTCTCAAGAGAGCTTTCTTGATATTCTCAATGTCAAGGAGACTGCGGTGTCTATGGGATTCGTTGAAAATTGATCTTTTGTCTTTAATGAAGATCTCAGGATATATAGATTATTCATCATCATCATATCAGTACCGCACGAAAACCAAAAAACCCGAGAAACGACCTCGCCTCATCTAGCACTGAGGTAGTAATAGGAGGTCGATGGGGCCTGGTTCGGGTGGGCTTGGGTCGAAATTCGCACCGTCTTCATTGCAACCGGCATAATTAACTTTGTTTGTCTTTTGTTTGGCTATGTTTATTGTTCTATTTTTCATGTTTTTGACACATGTTTGCTACCATGGAGACTACGAGAGAATTCTAAAAGTCTTGAGTATAGAACATTAAACCATCATTGCCACTGCCTAAAGCGAAATCTTTCACCAAAGATGAACCAAACTAAACAGCAAGAAGGATTCTAAAAACATAATCGTTGAGTTATTCGAAACCCCTATACAATTCCTCAAACTCTCAGCTGAAAACAACATCAAGAAGGATCCTGATATTTATAAACCGTTATAAACTTAAGAGTGCTGATACACCCCTTTGAATAGTGTTTTGGTAATGTTCATTACCATGGAGATGATGAGACTATCTGTGTGCTTTACGGAATTATATTAATGGAAACACTAAACTGCCTATTGAAAACGGACAAGTGCATCACTATCTTCAGTATTATTCTAATATACTATCATAATATTCAGTCAATATCATTACTGCAACTCGCGGCAGAATTTAGTTAGCAAAATGAAGAGAGCTGAGGAACACGAGAAAGGACCCCGCCAAGCAGTACAAGAAGATCTATGGAGTCTGATCGGTGGGTTTGGTCGATACCCTGCTTTCCTCGTTGCCTTCATGTGCTATGTGATTATCGTGACAGTCTTTCAACACTTAATCCTAATTTACTACGGTGCTCCACCAAACTATCAATGCGTCTCGAATGAGCTGAATGTTAACAGTTCTTGTCGGATCAACCAGTGTGGATGTGTTAACTGTACCTACGTGTTTATGACAGATGAGTTCTCCAGTGCCGTCTCCGAGGTAAGTGTAATTTAAGGTGTTATTCATCACGGAGTAATTAGAAAATTCCTAGCTTAGAATCTATTTTATACAGAATTTAACGCTGATTCCAAAAATGGAAAGAAAGATGAGGATACTGAGCTCGTTTTCCAGATAATGAATTTTGAATAATATATATATTTAGGCACTGCCTAAAATCGGAGCTCCCAGTTCAATTCAGTGTGACCAATTCTCCTTGTGGTTATTACAAGATGGGAAAATCTGAAAGAAAAATCGATGTATTTTAAAAGCCTTAACAGCATCAGAAAACGTATTCAATTTGAAGAAAAATAATTAATAAATATTTCAAGCATAGAAAAAGAATGTCATCAAGCACATTTTGTCGTGAATGAATACATTATGTAAATGAGGAACAAGACGAAGGAATAAAAGTTTTTCAAGGACAGCAAAAACAAGGGCTTACTCATTCGTTATTCCACATCAGGTTATGTTAAAATATTTTTTTGAGGTCGGAAAGACGGAACAGCCGGTTTCGCGACAAAAGGTTTCGAAAGATATAGAGGTTTTTTTAAATACTTAAGCTTACATTCTGCAAGAATTGCAAGAGACAGATTTATTAATACAAAATGATAATTTTGTCTGTCAGTAATTGGCCTTTGAATCAGACTGTTGTTTTAGCTCCTGATCTTAATATCATTTCAGTGGAACCTTATCTGTGACCGAGCTCACTTAAGAGCCATGACGCAGTCTGTTTACGTTGCTGGATATCTCTTTGGTTCTGTTGGGTTTGGTAAGATTTCTGACCACTTTGGAAGGAAGAAAGCTACTTTTCTCAGCCTTTTTCTGATGGTAAGAAACCATATGAACATTATAAACTGTCATTCACATTATTGGAAAAACCTTTCAGGTATCTCGTATCTATTTATTTATCATTGTAAATAAGCGGTGTAAAAATAAATATACTTATAACGTGTAAACAAAAAGGACATGTGCCTTTAGGGAATGTCATAGACGTCATGCAGGCAAACTAGTTAGAGACCACTATTACTTTTGTGCTCCTTATAAATTGTAGCCTGCGATGGTCTCGATGAGCTGAAAGCCGATCTGTTATGACTTCATTAGCACGATTTACTTTGATCCAAAATACAATCCCTGATGATAAAAATACTTCCATAGTAATTTCTTACTTTGGCATGCTTGGGCGTTATATTCGTTGTTAGAATAATAATACAAATAATATTACCACCAACACTTGATCCTTCAACAGATTTTTTTCGGTTTGGGTTCAGCCTTCGCCAACAGTGTCACCCTCTTTGCTGTCATGCGTTTTGGTGTAGGTCTGGCCACATCAGGTTGTATGCTCATACGATTGGTGTACTGCTTGGAAATATCGCCGCTCTCTCATCGTACTGCCATTGGTAACATCTCAAATTTTTGTCTGGTATTTGGAAATGTGCTATTGACTTTGGTGGCTTATATGATACGTGATTGGCGGTATTTAATGCTGGCTACCGCTCTGCCTGGAGTACCTCTCTTTTTGTTATGGAAGTACGTAATATCTAAAAGTCAAATTAACTTAATATTAATGAGAGCTCCTCATGTATTTAGACTCAATATAGTCCCCAGGCATGAATGATGGTAGATATAAGTAAGTAGTTACTGAAAAAAGTGAATGAAAAATGATTCGATTGAGATTATTTTGACCACATGCTTTATTCTATTCCAAGATGGATTCCAGAATCTTTTCCATGGCTCATCGCCAAAGGAAAGCTCCAAGAAGCACAGGAAGTCTTAGAAAGTTTTGCCTCAGCAAGCGGGGTTAAAGTCGATTCCAACCAACTGGCCTCGACTATCAAAGAAATCAAGATGGCGGACGCAAGTGCAGCTACGGAGAAGAACAAAGCTGGGATACTGGATCTCATCAAAACACCTAAAATGAGAAAACGCACGTTGATTTTAATTTTGAATTGGTAAATATTTCCATAGATGATATGGACCCTTGCTAGAGTGGGGCAACTAGGTCCAATAGCGTTTTCCTTCGGAAACCAAGAGTCCTCAAACGTCTTTCTGCTTTGTCGTAAGCGCCTGGAGAAACTATCTTCCGGAGCCAGCCCGCTGGCCAAAAAGCCGGAGGACTCTGGGCACGAGATTGTTTGATGGGAACCAAATAGCTGAACAGTTCTTATGAGTTGCTGCGGATGAGAGCTTGCAAAAATCTCTCTAAAATGTTTTAACTTTAATTCTTTTTAACGATTAATCCAACAGGTTCGTTAATGATGTCGTATTTTATGGCATCACTTTAGACGCCAAAAATCTCGGTGGATCATTTCATCTCAACGTATTCATCTTGCTTCTTGTTGGCGTTCCTGCTATATTATTTTTATGGCTCCTTTTCAAAAAGTAAGTGATTTGTACTTTTATTTGCATGTTTGTACTACTAGTCACACTGTGAACTAAAAAACCCGGGCTCTTATGATGTAATCCAAGTCACCGCTGCCTACTAGAGGAACGGGGGCTCTTATGATATGATCCAAGTCACCGCTGCCTACTAGAGGAACGGGGGCTCTTATGATATGATCCAAGTTACCGCTGCCTACTAGAGGAACGGGGGCTCTTATGATATAATCCAAGTCACCGCTGCCTACTAGAGGAACGGGGGCTCTTATGATATGATCCAAGTCACCGCTGCCTACTAGAGGAACGGGGGCTCTTATGATATGATCCAAGTCACCGCTGCCTACTAGAGGAACGGGGGCTCTTATGATATGATCCAAGTCACCGCTGCCTACTAGAGGAACGGGGGCATTTATGATGTAGTCCAAGTCACCGCTGCCTACTAGAGGAACGGGGGCATTTATGATGTAGTCCAAGTCACCGCTGTCTACTAGAGGAACGGGGGCATTTATGATGTAATGCAAGTCACCGCTGCCTACTAGAGGAACGGGGGCTCTTATGATATGATCCAAGTCACCGCTGCCTACTAGAGGAACGGGGGCTCTTATGATATGATCCAAGTTACCGCTGCCTACTAGAGGAACGGGGGCTTTTTTTTGTATTTCAGGGTATTATTTAGCTTCAAATCTATGGTTTTCATATGACTTTACTATTTCAGAGTTTCGTTCGAGTTCTCGCGAAACTCTTTCTCCGCAAGTCACTGCTGCCCACAAGAGAAAGGCAGGCTTTTTGCATACTCTTAGCAGGAAGGCGAGCTCAGTCTTTAATATAAGATAAGATCAGAGCAGGGTTGTAGGTTCTTATGTTCGACTGATCATTTGATTTCATGTCATCAGGTGTGGCCGTCGAATCTCTTACTCAACATTAATGATATTTGTTGGTCTTGTCTGTTTGATGGTTTTAGCTGTCCCCAAAACCACAGGTAACCCAAACAACAATTTTCTTTTTTACACGGTAAAAAACAAAATTGTTGTAAAAAAGAAAATTCAAGTCCTGATGGGTGCTCACTTATTGCACGTATACATCGAATTGTCATATGAATCATTTATTAGTTGCTCCTTTATTAGAGCAGAAGCCAATTTTTCATCTTTTTTATCAGGTGGAAACCACGCCATCAAGACCCTCGCTGTGATTGGTGTTTTCTGCATCAGCGCAGCGTTTGGTGGCGTAAACATTTATGCATCTGAACTGAGTCCAACTCTACTCAGGTAACCATGGTAACCGAGCCATTCCCAACGAAATAGAAACAAAACATTTCCTTTTTTTTAAATTCTTTTTAGAAATCTTTCTCTTGGAGTTGGGTCAATGATGGCCTGTTTCGGAGGTATCATCGCCCCCTACATAGTGTTTCTTGTAAGTATAAAATCATCTACTGGCCTAAATTTTGGCAAATGTCAAGTCCTAGTGAAGGACTTAGTGAAAAACCCCGGAAAAAGGGAGCCCAGTTAAAATCAAGCTAAGATACAGTGAGTAAGCAGATAATCATTTTTAACTTTTGCAGAACGACTTTTTACACAATCTGCCATTCATTATCTTTGGCGTCTTGGCTTTAATTGCTGGTATTGCAGCTCTGTTTTTGCCCGAAACGCTCTACAGTCCCATGCCCCAGACCGTGGATCAGGTGGAGGCCTGGGACGAGGATTATGGAGTTCCTTGCAGAAGGAAAAGACGGATGGCTGAAGGACAAGAGTACATGTTGAAAGAAGGAGTACAAGAAAAAGCTGAAGAAAGTGTCGCCTGATGAGCCAACAGACAAGATCCATGTCAGGCTACTAAAGTTATGTTTAGCTGTCTTCGTTATCAAATTTCGAGTCTTTTGGGAAATACTAAATGTTTTTTTGGTTTTCTGGTTGTAATAGAGGTTTAGTATCATCACGTGTCGGCGGCCATGTTAGATGGCAGAACAATAAAATCCCTTTACTCTCGGGAATTGAATTTTTTCTCATGTAAAACGATTGTATTGTTCCTGCCATCTAACATGGCTGCCTTCACCTTATTGGTGAGAGATAAATAAGAAAATAAGAAAAACGATATACTAATGAATTATATGAAATAAATAAATGGGATTAAGCAGTGGCATGGCTACAGAGTTGTTTTTAGTCCACTAATTAAATAACAATTGGAATTTATGTTAGAAGTTCATTTTTGTGGAAGAAGGAAAACCGGAGAACCCGAAGAAAAACCCTAGAACTAGAGGAGAGAGCCAACAAGCAATAGGATTCGAACCCGGGTCACATGAGAGGCGATTGGTAGTTAAAACGACGACATGATATAAATATTTGATCTTTTCTTCCCCTGCAACCACAACATCATCATATAGATGTATCTTATGTACGCTTGTTGAGGTTACCATCCTGAGAGCAGATTCAAGATAAACCAATCAGAATTGAGGATTCGATCGACATTGTATTTTAATTATCATTTCTCATGTCCCTCCTCGAAAAATACTAATTAAAAATAGTTGACCCATAATTCCTTTCGGGGAACGCGATTAACTCAGTTGGCAGTTGTTCTCAAAGTGGATGACTACTGAGGTACAAAAGCTACTGACTAGTAATTTCATTTAGTTAGTATTCCATTCAATTTTTAGGGCATTTGTAGTTTTGGGCATTTGTTTTGTGTGTTTTTAAAATAAACAGTCATCCAACACCAGGGAGTACTGGGAACGAATGGTGTTGACGAAACAACTGAATATAGAAACAAGCCATGCAGAGTACAACCGCTGACTTGAAGGACTTTCTTGATCCAGAGAGCCTATTCTCTTTCTTTCTTTCTTTCTTTCTTTCCGTCTTGCTCTTTGTTTCCTATTATATTATTTTTAGATATTCTCAAGAGAGCTCTCTTGATATTCTCAATGTCAAGGAGATAGCGGTGTCTATGGGATTCGTTGAAAATTAATCTTTTGTCTTTAATGAAAATCTCAGGATATATAGATTATTCATCATCATCATATCAGTACTGCCGCACGAAAACCAAAAAACCCGAGAAACGACCTCGCCTCATCTAGCCCTGAGGTAGTAATAGGAGATCGATGGGGCCTGGTTCGGGTGGATTGGGTCGAAAATCTCATCGTCTTCATTACAACCCGCATAATTAACTTTGTTTGCCCTTTGTTTTCACTTTGGCTATGTTCATTGTTCTATTTTTCAGGCTTTTGTTATCAGGGAGACTAGGAGAGAAATCTAGAAGTCTTGAAAATGGACAATATAAGCATCATTGTTACTGCCTAAGGCGAAATCTTCATCAAAGACAAACCAAACTAAACAACATCAAGAAGGCTCCTGATATCTATAATCGTTATAAAAACCCCTATACAATTCCTCAACTCCTCAGTTGTATCCTGAAAAGAGCTGATACACCCCTTTGAATAGTGTTTTGGTAATGTTCATTACCATGGAGATGATGAGACTATCTGTGTGTTTTACGGAATGATATTTATGGGAACACTCAGCTGCCTATTGAAAACGGACAAGTGCATCACTGTCTTTAGCATTATTCTAATATACTATCATAGTATTCAATCAATATCATTACAGCAACTCGCGGCAGAATTTAGTTAGCAAAATGAAGAGAGCTGAGGAACTCGAGACTAAAAGATCCCATCAAGCAGTACAAGAACATCTATGGAGTCTGATCGGTGGGTTTGGTCGATACCCTGCTTTCCTCGTTGCCTTCATGTGCTATGTCAGTATCGGCACAATGTCCCAACATTTTACCCTAATTTACTACGGTGCTCCACCAAACTATCAATGCGTCTCGAATGAGCTGAATGTTAGCAGTTCTTGTCGGATCAACCAGTGTGGATGTGTTAATTGTACCTACGTGTTTATGACAGATGAGTTCTCCAGTGCCGTCTCTGAGGTAATTTGTGTTATTCAATTGTCCCCGATATTTCTCGTGATCCACGGGAAAGCTTGGGCGGTGTAGTTGTGGTAGGAGCGATCGCCTCTCACCAAGGCGATTCGGGCTCGGTGTCGTATATGCATGTGAGTAGAGCTGTTTATTGGTTTTTCCTCCCTCCGCAAAAATCAGTTTCTGAAATTAATTTTGAATTTCAATGGACCAATAGCTTCTCTGTAGAGGTGCCACTGCTAAATCCAATTTCTTATATTTTTGTTATTGAAATAGAATTATGTAACCAGGGAAATATAGCGATGACTTTTCTTTGGCTTACTTCATAACTAGCTCCTGATCTTAATCATTTCAGTGGAACCTTATCTGTGACCGTGCTCACTTGAGAGCCATGACGCAGTCTGTTTACGTTGCTGGATTTCTTTTTGGTTCTGTTGGGTTTGGAAAGATTTCTGACCACTTTGGAAGGAAGAAAGCTACTTTTCTCAGCCTGTTTCTGATGGTAAGAAACCATATGAACATTATAAACTGTCATTCACATTGTTGGAAAACAAAAACAAATGGTGCACGTGCCTAAGGAATGTCATGGAAACACTTTGGTCCACCAAAACCCTAATTTGTATGAGTTGTCATTTTAAAAACTCGATCCCACTACTATTGTTCTCCTTATAAATTGTAGACTGCGATGACTGCCATAAGCTGAAAGGTCTGTTGACTTTATTAGCTTTTTAATGAATCCTTGCGTTTTATTTCATTTCTATTTGAGCTTCAACAATTTTATTTAATCCAAAATATTACAATCCCTGATGGTATATTACTTCCATAGTAATCTCTTACTTTGGCATACTGGGGCGTTATTTGTTGTTAGAATAATAATGATAATAATATTACCATCAACACTTGATCATCCAACAGATTTTGTTCGGTTTGGGTTCTGCCTTCGCCAACAGTCTCACCCTCTTTGCTGTCATGCGTTTTGGTGCTGGTCTGGCCACATCGGGTTGTATGTTCATACGATTGGTGTACTGCTTGGAAATATCGCCGCTCTCTCATCGTACTGCCATTGGTAACATCTCAAATATTTTTTTGACAATTGGAGGAGTTGTTTTGACGTTGGTAGCTTACATGATACGTGATTGGCGGTATTTAATGCTGGCTATCTCTCTGCCTGGAGTACCTCTCCTTTTGTTATGGAAGTACGTAAAATCTAAAAGTCAAATTAACTTAATATTAATGAGAGCTACACATGCATTTAGACTCAATGTAGTCCCCAGGTATCATGGTAGATATAAGTAAGTAGTTACTGAAAAAAGAAAGAACGAAAGAAAAATGAAAGAATGAATGAAAACAGATTCGATTGAGATTATTTTGACCACATGCTTTATTCTGTTCCAAGATGGATTCCCGAATCTTTTCCATGGCTCATCGCCAAAGGAAGGCTCCAAGAAGCACAGGAAGTCTTAGAAAGCTTTGCCTCAGCAAGCGGGGTTAAAGTTGATTCCAACCAACTAGCCTCAACTATCAAAGAAATCAAGATGGCGGACGCAAGTGCAGCTACGGAGAAGAACAAAGCTGGGATACTGGATCTTATCAAAAGACCTAAAATGAGAAAGCGCACGTTGATTTTATCCTTGAATTGGTAAATATTTCCGTAGAATATATGGACCTTTTGGTAGAGTGGGGCAAATAGCGTTTTCCTTCGGAAACCAAGAGTTCTCCAACATCTTTCTGCTTTGTCGTAAGCGCCTGGAGAGACTGTCTTCCGGAGCCAGCCCGCTGGCCAAAAAGCCAGAAGACTCTGGAAACGAGATTGTTTGATGGGAACCGAATAGCTGAACCATTCTTATAAATTGCTGCAGACAAGAGTTTGTAAGAAATCTCACTAGAATGTTTTAACTTCGAATTTTTTCAACAATTATTCCAACAGGTTCGTCAATGCTGTCGTATTTTATGGCATCACTTTAGACGCCAAAAATCTCGGTGGATCATTTCATCTCAACGTATTCATCTTGCTTCTTGTTGGCGTTCCTGCTATGCTTTTTTTATGGCTCCTTTTCAAAAAGTAAGTGATTTGTACTTTTATTTGCACGTTTGTACTACTAGTCACACTGCTTCATAAAAAACCCGGGTTTTTATGATGTAATCCAAGTCACTGCTGCATACTAGAGAAACGGGGGCTCTCATGATGTAATCCTAGTCACCGCTGCCTACTAGAGGAACGGGCTCTCATGATGTAATCCTAGTCACCGCTGCCTACTAGAGCAACGGGCTCTCATGATGTAATCCTAGTCACCGCTGCCTACTAGAGCAACGGGCTCTCATGATGTAATCCTAGTCACCGCTGCCTACTAGAGCAACGGGCTCTCATGATGTAATCCTAGTCACCGCTGCCTACTAGAGCAACGGGCTCTCATGATGTAATCCTAGTCACCGCTGCCAACTAGAGCAACGGGCTCTTATGATGTAATCCTAGTCACCGCAGCCTACTAGAGGAACGGGCTCCTATGAGGTAATCTTAGTCACCGCAGCCTACTAGAGGAACGGGGGAAGATAGATAGATAGATATTTTATTCAAATTATCTAGTCCAAGCCTTTTCAGTCGACGTTCAAAACAAACCTTCGTTGGTGGCGCAGGTATTTGGACGATTCGAATGCATGTATCCAGTCGACACTCGTTGATGATTTTCACCGTAAACTTAATGCCATCCATCCGCACATTCAGCCGGTTCACCGTCGAACGTGCCTCTCTCATTAATGGTAAACTCACTATCGCCTTTCTGGATACTAGTATAATAACTTTACCCAATGGTGCCATAGAATCCACCGAAAAGGAACCCACATCAATAAATATTTAGCGTTTGACTTGCACCAACCGGCAAAACACAAGAGATCTGTAGTCAGCACCCTCACAAGACGCGCATTGCTGATTCCCTCTACCCAAGAGCTAAAGGATCAAGAGAAATTGAGAGTATGGGAGTCTGAACGTTAACGTTAAACGTTATCCTGACAGTTTCACACGTAGTTCCCGCCAGAAAACAGTCAACTTTGTTCAACCTGAGTCAGAGTCCGTTGGTTTGCCGTTTTACCATACGTACAAGGGGTATCTGAAAGAATTAAGAGCACTAAACAAACACAATGTGAAGACTGTGTTTTAAACCACTCCACACCCTCTCTACTGACCGACCAAAACCGACCACATGACAACAACGTTGCCGGAATAGTCTATAAGGTCAACTGTAAAGATTACAACTTTGCCCGCGTTTGAGAAGCAAGAGGTGCTAGGACTCCTGAAAGAGTGGCTGAATACAATCCTGCCCGACCCTACAACAATTCGTCGGCCATTTACCAGTATGCCAATCAAACCGGCCACGACATACATCCCAGGAATGACATTAAATTTTTAGATCTGATTTATAGACATTTTATTCATCAGAGCAGGGTTGTAGTTTCTTATGTTCAACTGATCATTTGATTTCATTTCATCAGGTGTGGCCGTCGACTCTCTTACTCAACAGTAATGATATTTGCTGGTCTTGTCTGTTTGATGGTTTTAGCTGTCCCCAAAACCACAGGTAACCCAAACAACAACAATTTTCTTACTTCGATGCTTTAAAATCGCGCATGCCACGATGACGGACGTTAAACTGTAAAAGATGTAAAATCGCGCGTCCTTATGGGCACTCAAATATTGCACGTGTACATCGAATTGTCATTAGTTCCTCCTTTATTAGAGAAGCCAATTTTTCATCTTTTTTATCAGGTGGAAACCATGCCATCAAAGCCCTCGCTGTGATTGGTGTTTTCTGCCTTAACACAACGTTTGGTGGCATGAACATTTATACATCTGAACTGAGTCCAACTCTACTCAGGTAACCATGGTAACCGAGCCATTCCCAACGAAATAGAAACAAAACATCTCTAATTTCTTAATTCCTTTTAGAAATGTTGCTGTTGGAGTTGGGTCAATGATGGCGCGTGTGGGAGGTATCATCGCCCCGTACATAGTGTTTCTTGTAAGTATAAAATTTTCTCCAGGCCTAAATTTGGCAAATGTCAAGTCCTAATGAAGGATTTAGTGAAAAACCCCGGCACAGGGAGCCCACTAAAAGCAATATATATCAATACACAATGAAAGAGCATATCATTATTTTTTAACTTACTTTTGTAGAACGACTTTTTACACAATCTGCCATTCATTATCTTTGGCGTCTTGGCTTTAATTGCTGGTATTGCAGCTCTGTTTTTGCCCGAAACGCTCTACAGTCCCATGCCCCAGACCGTGGATCAGGTGGAGGCCTGGGACGAGGATTATGGAGTTCCTTGCAGAAGGAAAAGAGAAATGCCTGAAACACAAGAGTACGTGTTGAAAGAAGGAGTACAAAATAAAGCTGAAAGTGTCGTCTGATGAGCCAACAGACAAGATCCATGTCAGGCTACTAAAGATATGTTTAGCTGTCTTCGTTATCAAATTTCGAGTCTTTTGGGAAATACTAAATGTTTTTTTGGTTTTCTGGTCGTAATAGAGGTTTAGTGTTATCACGTGTCGGCGGCCATGTTAAATGGCAGAACAATAAGATCCCTTTACTCTCGGGAATTGAATTCTTTCTAATGTAAAACGATTGTATTGTTCCTGCCATCTAACATGGCTACCGTCATGTCATTCAAGTATATTATTAAAGTACTTAAGTATCGTTTCTTGCTTACTTTAGCGTTCTATACACGGCAATACATCACTTGTAACCATGGCTATGTTAATATAAGGTCTTTTGGAGAATGAAAACTAATTAGTAATTATGAAAGAAAAGAAGTGTATATGAGTATTAACATCCCCAGGGATTCCTAGGGAACTCTTTATTTGTACCACCTTTGGGCTGATACAACACGTACGGCCGTTCATGTTGTAAACATTACAAAAAATAAATAAATGGGGTTTAGCAGTGGTATTTGTACAGAGTAGTTTTTCGTCCACTGAAATTCCAAGAAGTTGATTTCCGTGGAGGGAGGAAAACCGGAAAACCCGAAGAAAATCCCTCGAAGCAATCGACAAAAACAACAAGCATATTCATCGACATTGTATTTCGATTAGCATTTCCCAGGCCCCAGCACGAAAAAAAAATAGTTGACCTATAATTCCTTTCGGGGAGCGCGATCAACTCAGTTGATAGTCGTTTTCAAAATGCATGACTACTGAGGTACAAGAGCTAGTAATTTTATTTACTTAGTATTTCATATTTTTTAGGGCATTAGTAGTTAGGCAATTGTTTGTTGGTGTTTAAAGTGCCTCTAATCAGAATTAGAAAAAACCTACTAATGGTCTATCACCAATCGAGCCCTGTGATTGGCTGAGCTACTAGGGGTCTATTAGTGATAGACCTCTAGTAGCGAAAAGCGCCGGTTTTGAAAAGCAAAAAATATATATTTAAAGCAAAATCCAAAACTTTTTGCATCCTTTTATTGGACCGATTAGTAGGTTTTTACTAAAACAATTAGACCTCTCGCCCTCATGGCCTACGAGTCAATAGCCCATTCGGCCTTCGGCCGAATGGGCTATTGACTCGTAGACCATTCGGACTCGAGGACTAATTGTTAAATAGCACCAAATCTATTTCAAATAAACCTTTCATTCTCGTACCCAGAGCCTCCTCAACTTTCTAACGAAAGATCGTAGGCTCTGGGCAACCCTAAAAATATATATAATTCCATTGGGTTTTCCCAGAGCGTACGATTTGGCTAATGAGTAGGGTCTGGGAACGAGAATGATAAACCTTTATGGTGCCAAAAATACTTTTTTCATAGGATTTTCATGCTGTCGGTGTAATCCTGATTTTTTACGACGCTTTGAAGTTTCGAAAAACCTAGCGTGCAGTTACTCTCGAAGTTTCAGTACTGCAGCAGAAATCTAGTATTTTGCTTCGTCGGGGTGAGACGTATCTTTTTTTAAAAGCTAAGTGTGTTGCTGTTTTGGAGTTTTGAAGAGGAAAGCATGCCTAAATATTGCGTCGCTACCCATTGACATTTCCTTCTAATCGTCGCTTAGATTCTTTGAGAACTGTCGAAGTCCGAGTCGAAGGCCAAGTCTTCCAGTGGCGCGGCCGTGAAATTTATTAGGGCATCTTAAAATCAGTATTACACCAAAAGCCGGAAAATCCTACAAAAACATATTTTTGAGACCATGAGGATTTATTCAAAAAGGTTTGGTGCTATCTTTTAGGGGCATTTTAATACATTGTCGTCCAATAAGACCATGGAGCACTGGAACGAATGGCGTTGACAAAACAACTGAATATAGAAACAAGCCATGCAGAGTACAACCGCTGACTTGAATGACGTCCTTGATCCAGCCTTTTTTCTTTCTTTCTTTCTTTCTTTCTTTCTTTCTTTCTTTCTTTCTTTCTTTCTTTCTTTCTTTCCGTCTTCCTCTTTGTTTCCTATTATATTATTTTTAGATATTCTCAAGAGAGCTCTCTTGATATTCTCAATGTCAAGGAGATGGCGGTGTCTATGGAATTCGTTGAAAATTGATCTTTTGGCTTTAATGAAGATCTCAGGATATATAGATTTTTCATCATCATCATATCAGTACCGCACGAAAACCAAAAAAACCCGAGAAACGACCTCGCCTCATCTAGCACCGATGTAGTAATAGGAGGTCGATGGGGCCTGGTTCGGGTGGATTGGTTTGAAATTCTCATCGTCTTCATTACAACCCGCATAATTAACTTTGTTTGCCCTTTGTTTTCACTTTGGCTATGTTCATTGTTCTATTTTTCAGGCTTTTGTTATCAGGGAGACTAGGAGAGAAATCTAGAAGTTTTGAAAATGGCTATTTAAGCATCATTATCACTGCCTAAGGCGAAATCTTCATCAAAGACAAACCATACTAAACAACTCCAAGAAGAATCCTGATATTTATAATCGTTATAAAAACCCCTATACAATTCCTCAACTCCTCAGTTGTATCCTGAAAAGTGCTGACACACCCCTTTGAATAGTGTTTTGGTAATGTTCATTACCATGGAGATGATGAGACTATCTGTGTGCTTTACGGAATGATATTAATGGAAACACTCAACTGCCTATTGAAAACGGACAAGTGCATCATTATCTTCAGTATTATTCTAATATACTATCATAGTATTCAGTCAAAATCATTACAGCAACTCGCGGCAGAAATAGGTTGGCAAAATGAAGAGAGCTGAGGAACTCGAGACTAAAAGATCCCATCAAGCAGTACAAGAAGATCTATGGAGTCTGATCGGTGGGTTTGGTCGATACCCTGCTTCCCTCGTTGCCTTCATGTGCTTTGTGATTATCGTCGCAATGTCCCAACATTTTATCCTAATTTACTACGGTGCTCCACCAAACTATCAATGCGTCTCGAATGAGCTGAATGTTAGCAGTTCTTGTCGGATCAACCAGTGTGGATGTGTTAATTGTACCTACGTGTTTATGACAGATGAGTTCTCCAGTGCCGTCTCTGAGGTAATTTGTGTTATTCAATTGTCCCCGATATTTCTCGTGATCCACGGGAAAGCTTGGGTGGTGTAGTTGTGGTAGGAGCGATCGCCTCTCACCAAGGCGATTCGGGCTCGGTGTCGTATATGCATGTGAGTAGAGCTGTTTGTTGGTTTTCTCATGTGCTCCAAGGCGTTTTATTCAGGTTCTCCGGTTTTCCTCCCTCCGCAAAAATCAGTTTCTGAAATTAATTTTGAATTTCAATGGACCAATAGCTTCTCTGTAGAGGTGCCACTGCTAAATCCAATTTCTTATATTTTTGTTATTCAAATAAAATTATGTAACCAGGGAATTATAGGGATGACTTTTCTTTGGCTTACTTCATAACTAGATCCTGATCTTGATCATTTCAGTGGAACCTTATCTGTGACCGTGCTCACTTGAGAGCCATGACGCAGTCTGTTTACGTTGCTGGATTTCTTTATGGTTCTGTTGGGTTTGGAAAGATTTCTGACCACTTTGGAAGGAAGAAAGCTACTTTTCTCAGCCTGTTTCTGATGGTAAGAAACCATATGAACATTATAAACTGTCATTCACATTGTTGGGAAACAAAAAAAAATGGTGCACGTGCCTAGGGAATGTTATGGAAACACATTGATTGACGTCCACCAAAACCCTAATTTGTATGAGTTGTAATTTTAAAAACTCGATCCCACTACTATTGTTCTCCTTATAAATTGACTGCCGATGACTGCCATAAGCTGAAAGGTCTGTTGACTTTATTAGCACTTTAATAAATCCTTGCGTTTTATTTCATTTCTATTTGAGGTTGCACAATTTTGTTTAATCCAAAATACAATCCCTGATGATAAAGTACTTCCATAGTTATCTTTTACCTTGGCATGCTTGGGCGTTATATTTGTTGTTAGGATAATAACGATAATAATATTACCATCAACACTTGATCATCCAACAGATTTTGTTCGGTTTTGGGTTCAGCCTTCGCCAACAGTGTCACCCTCTTTGCTGTCATGCGTTTTGGTGCTGGTCTGGCCACATCGGGTTGTATGCTTATACGATTGGTGTACTGCTTGGAAATATCGCCGCTCTCTCATCGTACTGCCATTGGTATCATCTCAAATCTTTTTCTGACAATTGGAGGAGTTGTTTTGACGTTGGTAGCTTACATGATACGTGATTGGCGGTATTTAATGCTGGCTATCTCTCTGCCTGGAGTACCTCTCCTTTTGTTATGGAAGTACGTAAAATCTAAAAGTCAAATTAACTTAATATTAATGAGAGCTACACATGTATTTAGACTCAATGTAGTCCCCAGGTATCATGGTAGATATAAGTAAGTAGTCACTGAAAAAAGAAAGAACGAAAGAAAAATAAAAGAATGAATTGAGATTCGATTGGGATTATTTTGACCACATGCTCTATTCTGTTCCAAGATGGATTCCCGAATCTTTTCCATGGCTCATCGCCAAAGGAAGGCTCCAAGAAGCACAGGAAGTCTTAGAAAGCTTTGCCTCAGCAAGCAGGGTTAAAGTTGATTCCAACCAACTGGCCTCCACTATCAAAGAAATCAAGATGGCGGACGCAAGTGCAGCTACGGAGAAGAACAAAGCTGGGATACTGGATCTCATCAAAACACCCAAAATGAGAAAGCGCACGTTGATTTTATCCTTGAATTGGTAAATATTTCCATAGATCATATGGACCTTTTGGTAAAGTGGGGCAACTGGGTCCTAATGGCGTTTTCCTTCGCAAACCAAGAGTCCTCCAACATCTTTCTGCTTTTTCGTCAGCGCCTGGAGAGACTATCTTCCGGAGCCAGCCCGCTGGCCAAAAAGCCAGAGGACTCTGGGCACGAGATTGTTTGATGGGAACCGAATAGCTGAACCATTCTTATAAATTGCTGCACACGAGAATCTCTCTAAAATATTTTAACTTTGATTTTTTTCAACGATTATTCCAACAGGTTTGTTAATGCTGTCGTATTTTATGGCATCACTTTAGACGCCAAAAATCTCGGTGGATCATTTCATCTCAACGTATTCATCTTGCTTCTTGTTGGCGTTCCTGCTATATTATTTTTATGGCTCCTTTTCAAAAAGTAAGTGATTTGTACTTTTATTTGCACGTTTGTACTACTAGTCACACTGCTTACTAAAAAACCCGGGCTCTTATGATGTAATCCAAGTCACCGCTGCCTACTAGAGGAACGGGCTCTTATGATGTAATCCTAGTAACCACTGCCTACCAGAGGAACGGGGGCTAGATAGATAGATAGATATTTTATTCAAATTATCTAGTCCAAGCCCTTTCAGTCGACGTTCCAAACTAACCTTCGTTGGTGGCGCAGGTATTTGGACGATTCGAATACATGTATCCAGTCGACACTCGTTGATGATTTTCACCGTAAACTTAATGCCATCCATCCGCACATTCAGCCGGTTCACCGTGGAACGTGCCTCTCTCATTAATGGTAAACCCACTATCGCCTTTCTGGATAATAACTTTCCCCAATGGTGCCATAGAAGTACAAGTCCACCGAAAAGGAACCCACATCAATAAATATTTAGCGTTTGACTTGCACCAACCGGCAAAACACAAGAGATCTGTAGTCAGCACCCTCACAAGACGCGCATTGCTATTCCCTCTACCCAAGAGCTAAAGGATCAAGAGAAATTGAGAGTATGGGAGAGTCTGAACGTTAACGTTAAACGTTATCCTGACAGTTTCACACGTAGTTCCCGCCAGAAAACAGTCAACTTTGTTCAACCTGAGTCAGAGTCCGTTGGTTTGCCGTTTTACCATACGTACAAGGGGTATCTGAAAGAATTAAGAGCACTAAACAAACACAATGGGAAGACTGTGTTTAAACCACTCCGCACCCTCTCTACTGACCGACCAAATTCCGACCACATGACAACAAGGCTGCCGGAATAGTCTATATGGTCAACTGTAAAGATTACAACTTTGCCCGCGTTTAAGAGAGCAAGAGATGCTCCTGAAAGAGCGGCTGAACACAATCCTGCCCGACCCTACAACAATTCGTCGGCTATTTACCAGCATGCCAATCAAACCGGCCACGACATACATCCCAGGAATGACATTAAATTTTAAGATCTGATTTGTACACATTTTATTTATCAGAGCAGGCTTGTAGGTTCTTATGTTCAACTGATCATTTGATTTCATGTCATCAGGTGTGGCCGTCGACTCTCTTACTCAACAGTAATGATATTTGCTGGTCTTGTCTGTTTGATGGTTTTAGCTGTCCCCAAAACCACAGGTAACCCAAACAACAATTTTCTTACTTCGATGCTTAAAAATCGCGCATGCCACGATGACGGACGTTAAACTGTAAGAGATGTAAAATCGCGCGTCCTTATGGGTACTCAAATATTGCACGTGTACATCGAATTGTCATTAGTTCCTCCTTTATTAGAGAAGAAGCCAATTTTTCATCTTTTGTATCAGGTGGAAACCACGCCATCAAAGCCCTCGCTGTGATTGGTGCTTTCTGCCTTAACACAACGTTTGGTGGCGTAAACATTTATACATCTGAACTGAGCCCAACTCTACTCAGGTAACCATGGTAACCGAGCCATTCCCAACGAAATAGAAACAAAACATTTCTAATTTCTTAATTCTTTTTAGAAATGTTGCTGTTGGAGTTGGGTCAATGATGGCGCGTGTTGGAGGTATCATCGCCCCCTACATCGTGTTTCTTGTAAGTATAAAATCTTCTCCAGACCTACATTTTGGCAAATGTCAAGTCCTAATGAAGGATTTAGTGAAAAACCCCGGCACAGGGAGCCCACTAAAATCAATATATATCAATACACAATGAAAGAGCATATCATCATTTTTTAACTTACTTTTGTAGAACGACTTTTTACACAATCTGCCATTCATTATCTTTGGCGTCTTGGCTTTAATTGCTGGTATTGCAGCTCTGTTTTTGCCCGAAACGCTCTACAGTCCCATGCCCCAGACCGTGGATCAGGTGGAGGCCTGGGACGAGGATCATGGAGTTACTTGCGGAAGGAAAAGAGGAATGGCTGAAGCACAAGAGTACGTGTTGAAAGAAGGAGTGCAATTAAAAGCTGAAGAAAATGTCGCCTGATGAGCCAACAGACAAGATCCATGTCTGGTTACTAAAGTTATGTTTAGATGTCTTCGTTATCAAATTTCGAGTCTTTTGGGAAATACTAAATGTTTTTTTGGTTTTCTGGTCGTAATAGAGGTTTAGCATCATCACATACCGGCGGCCATGTTAGATGGCAGAACAATAAAATCCCTTTACTCTCGGGAATTGAATTTTTTTTCATGTAAAACGATTGTATTTTTCCTGCCATCTAACATGGCTGCCGTCATGTCATTCAGGTACATCATTAAAGTACTTCAGTATCGTTTCTTGCTTACTTTAGCGTTCTATACACGACAATACATCACTTGTAACCATGGCTATGTTAAAATAAGGTCTTTTGGAGAATGAAAACTAATTAGTAATAATGAAAGAAAAGAAGTGTATATGAGTATTAACATCCCCAGGGAGTCCAAGGGAACTCTTTATTTGTACCACCTTTGAGCTGATACAACACGTACGGCCGCTCATGTTGTAAACATTACAAAAACAAACAAAAAATGGGGTTTAGCAGTGGTATTTGTACAGAGTAGTTTTTCGTCCACTGAAATTCCAAGAAGTTGATTTCCGTGGAGGGAGAGAACCCGAAGAATATCCCTCGAAGCACAGGAGAAAAACAACAAGCATTATCATCGACATTGTATTTCGATTAGCATTTCCCAGGCCCCAGCACGAAAAAAAAATAGTTGACCCATAATTCCTTTCGGGGAGCGCGATCAACTCAGTTGGCAGTCATTTTCAAAATGCATGACTTCTGAGGTACAAGAGCTAGTAATTTTATTTACTTAGTATTTCATATAAGTTTTTTCATAAGGGAGCACTGGGAACGAACGGTGTTGACGAAACAACTGAATAAGCCAATTCACAGTTTAAGAATCGTTATCAGTGCGCATGCGATTTTATCCCGAATTTCTCACCTTCTTTTGTTTAATCAAAAACAAAAGAAGGTTTAAACAAAAGAAGGTGAGAAATTCGGGATAAAATCGCATGCGCACTGATAACGATTCTTAAACTGTGAATTGGCTTATAAAGAAACAAGCCATGCAGAGTACAACCGCTGACTTGAATGACGTCCTTGATCAAGAGAGCCTTTCTTTCTTTCTTTCTATTCTATTATTTTTAGATATACTCAAGAGAGCTCTCTTGATATTCTCAATGTCAAGGAGATGGCGGTGTCTATGGGATTCGTTGAAAATTAATCGTCCTAAAACTATAAGAGATCTTTTGTCTTTAATGAAGATCTCAGGATATATAGATTATTCATCATATCAGTACTGCCGCACGAAAACCAAAAAACCCGAGAAACGACCTCGCCTCATCTAGCACTGAGGTAGTAATAGGAGGTCGATGGGGCCTGGTTCGGGTGGATTGGGTCGAAATTCTCATCGTCTTCATTACAACTGGCATAATTAACTTTGTTTGCATGCCTTTTTTTTCACTTTCGCTATGTTTATTGTTCTGTTTTTCAGGCTTTTGATATCACGGAGACTAGGAGAGAAATCTAGAAGTCTTGAAAATGGACAATTTAAGCATCATTGTCACTGCCTAAGGCGAAATCTTCAGCAAAGACGAACCAAACTAAACAACATCAAGAAGGATCCTAATATTCATAATCGTCATAAACCTCTATAAAATTCCTCAACAGATCAAATGTTTCATTTGTATCTCCCCCTGAAAAATGCTGATACACCCCTTTGAATAGTGTTTTGGTAATGTTCATTACCATGGAGATGATGAGACTATCTGTGTGCTTTGCGGAATGATATTAATGGAAAGTTAACATTCAGTTGCTATTGAAAACGGACAAGTGCATCATTATCTTCAGTATTATTCTAATATACTATCATAGTATTCAGTCAAAATCATTACAGCAACTCGCGGCAGAAATAGGTTAGCAAAATGAAGAGAGCTGAGGAACTCGAGACTAAAAGATCCCATCAAGCAGTACAAGAAGATCTATGGAGTCTGATCGGTGGGTTTGGTCGATACCCTGCTTTCCTCGTTGCCTTCATGTGCTATGCGGTTATCGTCGCAATCTCCCAACACTTAATCCTAATTTACTACGGTGCTCCACCAAACTATCAATGCGTCTCGAATGAGCTGAATGCTAGCAGTTCTTGTCGGATCAACCAGTGTGGATGTGTTAACTGTACTTACGTGTTTATGACAGATGAGTTCTCCAGTGCCGTCTCCGAGGTAAGTTGTGTTATTCAACTGTCCCCAATCTTTCTCGGGATTCCCGGGAAAATTTCTAGAATTCTGTTAGCTGGGAAATATAGGGATGATTTTTCATTCGCTTATTTGATAACTAGGTGCTATCCTGCCTAGCTTTGTCGATGAATCATAAACTTGGATCTTAATTTTTTCAGTGGAACCTTATGTGTGACCGTGCTCACTTGAGAGCCATGACGCAGTCCGTTTACACTGCTGGATATCTCTTTGGTTCTGTTGCGTTTGGTACAATTTCTGACCACTTTGGAAGGAAGAAAGCTACTTTTATCAGCCTGTTTCTAATGGTAAGAATCCATATGAACATTATAAATTGTCATTCACATTGTTGGAAAACACCAAGGACATGTGACTAGGAAAAAAATATGGAGACGCCTTTAACCTATAATTTGGTCTTGTATATTATTGATAATGATAATCTCATGACTTTTGTCGTGCATATTATTCATTTGTGGCCCTTGTGGCATCGTTAGCACCCTCGCTGCGCTCGGGCGTAAAAAATGATGCTACTCGGGCCACAAATAAACAATATCCCCTCCAATTCTCCCATTTGAGCAGGAGAACATGTATGACAATCCTTTATAACGAAAAATACAATCCCTGCTATACTACTTTCATAGAAATTTCTTAGCTTGGTATGCTTGGGCGTTATTCGTTGTTAGAATAATAATGATAATAATATTACCATCAACACTTGATCATCCAACAGATTTTGTTCGGTTCTGGTTCGGCCTTCGCCAACAGTCTCACCCTCTTTGCTGTCATGCGTTTTGGTGCTGGTCTGGCCACAGCGGGTTGTATGTGCATACGATTGGTGTACTGCTTGGAAATATCACGGCTCTCTCATCGTACTGCCATTGGTATCATCTCAAATCTTTTTCTGACATTTGGAAAAATTATTTTGACGTTGGTAGCTTACATGATACGTGATTGGCGGTATTTGATGCTGGCTATCTCTCTGTCTGGAGTACCTCTCCTTTTGTTATTGAAGTACGTAAAATCTAAAAGTCAAATTTAACGTAATATTATCGGCAGAGCTCTTCATGTATTTAGACTCAATATAGTCCCGGCCAGGCATGCATTATGGTAGATGTAACTAAGTAGTTACTGAAAAAAAGAAAAAAAGAAAGACAGAAAGAAAGAAAGAAATAAAAGAAAGAAAGAAAGAATGACCCCAGGTATTATGGTAGACATTAATAAGTAGTTGGTGAAATAAAGAAAGAAGGAAAGAAAAATGAAAGAATGAGTGAAAAAAGATTCGATTGAGATTATTTTGACCACATGCTTCCCTCTGTTCCAAGATGGATTCCCAAATCTTTTCCATGGCTCATCGCCAAAGGAAGGCTCCAAGAAGCACAGGAAGTCTTAGAAAGCTTTGCTTCAGCAAGCGGGGTTAAAGTTGATTCCAACCAACTGGCCTCGACTATTAAAGAAATCAAGATGGCGGACGCAAGTGCAGCTACGGAGAAGAACAAAGCTGGGATACTGGATCTTATCAAAACACCTAAAATGAGAAAGTGCACGTTGATTCTAACTTTTAATTGGTAAATATTTCCATAGATGATATGGACCCTTGCTAGAGTGGGGCAACTGGGTCCTGGGCCTTTGCATGAGGATCAATCTCGTACCCAGAGTCCTCCAGCGTCTTCCTGGTTTTTCGTCAGCGCACACCTGGAGAGACTGTCTTTACGGCGCCAGCCCGCTGACCAAAAGCCAGAGGACTCTGGAAACGAGATTGTTTGATGGGAACCGAATAGCTAATCCATTATTGCTGCAGACTTTCCAACAACCACTCTAAAACGTTTTCTCTCTCAAAAGGTTCGTCAATTCTATCGTATTTTATGGCATCGCTTTGAACGCCAAAAATCTCGGTGGATCATTTAATCTCAACGTATTCATCTTGCTTCTTGTTGGCGTTCCTGCTATGTTATTTTTATGGCTCCTCTTCAAAAAGTAAGTACTAGTAGTTTTCTTAGCAAGGGCTCTTATGATGTAATCCAAGTCACCGCTGCCTACTAGAGGAACGAGGCTCTTATGATGTAATCCAAGTCACCGCTGCCTACTAGAGGAACGGGGGCTCTTATGATGTAATCCAAGTCACCGCTGCCTACTAGAGGAATTGGGGCATCTGTGATGTAATCCAAATCACCGCTGTCTACTAGAAAAACGCGGGCTCTTATGATGCAATACAAGTCCCCGCTGGCCACGAGCTATGCGGGATGCATCCACTCATAGTGAAATGCAAGTTACGGAGAAGGCCGGCAATATTTCGCGAGGGCAATCATAGTATGCTTGGTTAAGTTTCGTTTTGTGTTTCAGGGTGTTATTTACCTGCAAATCTATAGTTTTCATGACTTCACTATGTCAAATTGTCGTTCTTGTTTTCGCGAAACTCCTCAAATCACTGCTGCCGCTGCTATCCACAAAAGGCTAGGAAAGAAGGCTTTTTGTATACTCTAACCGCCAGCCGGTTGGTTCAGTTGAAAAGAGCGTCGGTCTGTTGTGCGGGAGGTCGTGGTTCGAGTCGCTGCCGGACCAACACTCAGTGTCTTAAAATAATTAAGGAGAAAGTGCTGCACTTGTAATAACAACTAAAAATTGTTATTAGACTTTCAAGTGGTTTGGATGGCCACTTTAAATGGCGGTTCTGTCTCTCCACACTTCATAACTAACCAAAATCGGAGGGAAGTAAAAGACGTAAGGAAACCCTGGCAGTGACTACCCTCACTGACTACACCTCATACTAGTAACCACCGCTCATGATTGTAAAGCATCTTTGAATATCCACATAGAACAGGCGCTATATTTCATAAATCATTAAATCTTAGTCACCGTTTTTTTGCCATAGCAGGACAGAGCAGGGCTGGAGGTTCTTATGTAAAACTGATCATTTGATTTCATGTCATCAGGTGTGGCCGTCGACTCTCTTACTCAACATTAATGATATTTGCTGGTCTTGTCTGTTTGATGGTTTTAGCTGTCCCCAAAACCACAGGTAACCCAAACAAGAATTCTCTTACTTCGATGCTTTAAAATCGCGCACGCCACGATGACGGACGTTAAACTGTAAAAAATGTAAAATCGCGCGTCCTTATGGGCACTCAAATATTGCACGTGTACATCGAATTGTCATTAGTTCCTCCTTTATTAGAGTAGAAGCCAATTCTTCAATTCTTCTTTTTTGTCAGGTGGAAACCAAGCCATCAAAGTCCTCGCTGTGATTGGTATTTTCTTCATTAACGCAACTTTTGGTGGCGTAAACATTTATACATCTGAACTGAGTCCAACTCTACTCAGGTAACCATGGTAACCGAGCCATTCCCAACGAAATAGAAACAAAACATCTCTAATTTCTTAATTCTTTTTAGAAATGTTGCTTTTGGAGTTGGGTCAATGATGGCGCGTGTTGGAGGTATTATCGCCCCGTACATAGTGTTTCTTGTAAGTATAAAATTTTGTCCAGGCCTAAATTTGGCAAATGTCAAGTCCTAGTGAAGGATTTAGTGAAAAACCCCGGCACAGGGAGCCCACTAAAATCAATATATATCAATACACAATGAAAGAGCATATAATCATTTTTTAACTTACTTTTGTAGAACGACTTTTTACACAATCTGCCATTCATTATCTTTGGCGTCTTGGCTTTAATTGCTGGTATTGCAGCTCTGTTTTTGCCCGAAACGCTCTACAGTCCCATGCCCCAGACCGTGGATCAGGTGGAGGCATGGGACGAGGATTGTGGAGTTCCTTGCAGAAGGAAAAGACGGATGGCTGAAGAACAAGAGTACATGTTGAAAGAAGGAGTACAAAAAAAAAAGCTGAAGAAAGTGTCGTCTGATGAGCCAACAAACAAGATCCATGTCAGGCTACTAAAGATATGTTTAGCTGTCTTCGTTATTAAATTTCGAGTCTTTTGGGAAATACTAAATGTTTTTTTGGTTTTCTGGTCGTAATAGAGGTTTAGCATCATCACGTACCGGCGGCCATGTTAGATGGCAGAACAATAAAATCCCTTTGTTCTCGGGAATTGAATTTTTTATCATGTAAAAGGATTGTATGGTTCCTGCCATTTAACATGGCTGCCCTCACGTCATTCAAGTATATTATTAAAGTACTTCAGTATCGTTTCTTGTGTACATTAGCATTATATACACGACAATACATCACTTGTAACCATGGCTATGTTAAGGTCTTTTAGAAAATAAAAACTAATTAGTAACTATGGAAGAAAAGAAGTGTATATGAGTATTAACATTCCCAGGGAGTCCAAGGGAACTCTTTATTTATAACACCTTTGGGCTGATGTCGATCGGAAATTACCCTATAGACGCATCAAGAGTTCCGCGCTGCTGCTCAATGCGCATGCTCAGGGGATTAAAAAGTGGGATAATATTTTGTATAATATGCAATTTTTCGGTATATTTGATTCAGAATTCGCTTAACGGTACGCGATCGTGAATATTTAGTGAAAATTGTACTTGACAAGAAAGATACAACTAAAATATAGCATATTTTACAAATTTTATTCCACTTTTTAATCCCCTGAGCATGCGCATTGAGCAGCAGCGCGGAATTCTTGATGCGTGTATAACCTTATGGCGTCACATCAAAACAATTTTTTTTAACGCTAAGGATCATGGTCGCCAGAGGGACAGAAAATAGCAGCAACACGAATTAAATTACAATCAAATAATTTGGTTTGTGATATTGTGGAAAGTGAGAACAGCTAAATATTGCACTAAACATCCCCAAAGAAGGAATGTATAATATTCTTACCCATGTAAACAAGCTGTGACGTCATAGTTTTATAGAAGAAATTTTCCTTAGTGATTCTAATGCATTCGCATGTTGGAACAGTTTTTAGGGGGGAGGGGTGAGGGGGAATGTCACTGATATTGCTCTAACGGATGCACTCTGGTCTAGTTTTTGTACAGTCATCACCCGAACGATACATAATTCTGGGAGTTATAATACACTTTGGAAGTAAAAAGCTTCAATATCTAAAACAGGTAAAACAGAAGAAAACCGTGGAGCTCTGGGTACGAGAAAGGAGTTCGATTAGTAGATCGCAGATCATAAGTGCTGAGTAGATCGCAGATTTGGAACCTTTTCAAATGTTAATATTGTGTATAAGACGTCGCTATGGTAACGCTAATCGGAAAGAAATTACCATTTTCTCTATGGGTTTGTATATTATTGTTTGATCTTTCCGATAAATTGACTCTTATAATCAGGAAGCATAGCTTAGGGTCAATAAAAACAATTTTGCAACTTTCATAAAAATTTATTAATATATTAAAGAAGCATTTGTTTTAAAGTTTTATATTCATATTAAGTGAGTCAGCGATTGTTTCAAATAAACGTTTCTTAATTCAGAAAGTAAAGGAAAATATTGTATGATTGACTATGGGAAAACAGCTATGCAAATACATATATAGGTAGTCGACCATTTTCACATCAAACTTTTTATGCATTTCTTTTTTTATATATATTGTTTTATATATTTGGTCTTTGAATATTTCAGTTAAGTATTTCATTTGGAAGAGTGAATGAATTAATACAACGATTTCGATTGAAAAATGTTAAAAGTCATATCACTTATCCAAATTTGAATCAGCTAATCTAGGGTTGGATTGAGGAAGTCGCAAGTCTTTTCAAGTCATGTTGCTGTACATCGCTTTATTTTTCACATCAGCAAAGCTATCCTTTCTTGTTGTATTGACACAAAAATGCCTCAAAAATAAATAAAAAGCCTTGAAATTTTACGATTACGGATGTGAAAACTAAATAATGTTTTAAAAAAATCGTTTTCCCTATCTTCCTTTATTTCCATCCTTCAAAAGACTGTTCTAAAGACGCGGAAACATTTCCGACGTCCAAATATCCTTCCAAACCAAAAACAACTTTAATATGAAGGGATTCCATACAGACGTTAACTGCTCTAATGGCTGAGAAAGAGTGTTTTTAGTTGTTGTTTTAGGCAGTTATTAATCTGGGCAAGCTGTCTCCACCGAAATTAATTCAAGAATTCATTTATTAAAGTTCTGACAAACTAATTGCTCATTGTGTCGGTAGCTTATTTATCGTTTTGTTTTAACTTGTCCATTCTATTAATAATTCTCGATTCAATATCAATCTATTCGCTTTTTCAATATTCTGTCAAATTGGTTTTGTTTTCTCAAGTTGTCCACACCGAAAAGTTGAAACACGACAAAAATAAATTATGGAAAAGTGTCTCTAATACTTGACTTGTATTGACTAGAGCAGAAAGAACCTTTCAAATGATAAAATTAATCACAAAAAGTGTCTTTTTTGGCTGTTTTTAACCGAGGGAGATCTGATTTGAATAACAGGAGTAGTATAGCAAGGATGTAAAGATCATCATCGAGTATTAACCTAGTTGATGTTACATTCTGCGCTCTTTTGGGGGTGTGATTTGTCGTGCAAAGTCCAGCAATAATAATAACACTTAAACGTAGGATAACGAAAACAATGGAGTGTATATATTTAGAGCTCATTTTGATCGTTTTTAATTTTAGTAACATTGTCATAACAAGCTCTCCTAATGCTGTTTTCGGCGATTTGTATGCACAACTTCAGGATATTTTTGATTCAAATTTTTAAAGCAAATTATTGAAAATATTTATTCTGTTAATCTATGGAGACTGACAAGAAAAATAGCGAACTACACTGATATTCAAATTATAAGTATTCCTTTGTAAAGAATTACTTTTATTCCTCTTCGTATCACAGGAAAGAATCGTCACATCTTCCATTCTGTTCTGAAAATTCTCTTGTTTTTATCTCAGTAAGATCCGGGGGATATTTATGTGGTCAAGTATTATTTCAGTAATTCTAAAGCTAAGCGGGGTAGTTATTGGCTCACGGTCCGCGCGGGCTTTGTTGTGCGAGATGTGTATACATTATATACGTTGGGTTTGCTTTTATTTTCATCGCCTTGCATCTCGCAGGAGGTAGAAAAATGAGACAGCTCATTATATAATAGTATACAGAACACCGGACACACGGTTTCATCAAACAATGATACCAAACCGTCTGAACACACAAGACACGGAAACTTAAAGCCAAAATTAAAAAAGCATTTCAGCCAGAACATACTTATGAAATAACTGTAGATAATTTAGAAGATATATTGTTATTTATAAGCAGTGTCCGAGGGATTTTCTGCGTCCTTCATTGGGTTTCCCGCCGACAATGTCAGTCGATTCTGGCACGCTGTTCAACCCAGTGCGCTGTGTTGTGAGACTTGTACGCTTTACTAAAGTCATTCTTTCACTTCCAATCCTTTCTGAACGAGAAGGAAGTTGAGGCACAGGAATACAAATATCCTGTCCGTTGTTTTCTTCCATGTTTTCATTTTCTTCTTTCCCATTATCGTTCATTATCGTTAAGAATTCCTCGAGGTCGTACAGCGAGCTTCCTCCGCTCGAATCGTTTCTTGAAAGTCCCGAAGGAGTGCAATTCCCTCGGTCGGAAACACTAGATAATCGTCGTCGCAGAGGTGAATCGTCGGAATTAAGTACATTAAGAAATTCCCCCAGGTCATAGAGAGATTTCCCGCCACCAGAGTCGTGTCGAGAGACCGGTGATGGTGGCGCATTTGGACTGCGCTCACTGTTCGTACTTTTTGCTGACGATAAGTTCGAGTGAATCCTTTTCCTAGAAGGATCGTTGAGAATGTTTAGTAACTCGCTCAGATCAGATACAGAGCTTCGTTTTCTAGCCAAGGCGCCTTCAACAGGCACAGCTAGGAAAACGTCTTCAACGCTGCCATTTCCAAACTCATCTTCAGAGACATTTATCATGATAGAACTCTGTGAAATACTCGATGCTTTCCTGCCGCGATTTTGACTTGCGATGGTCGTCGGTTGAGACTGACTCGCGTACATTGATAAAAACTCCCGTAAATCATAGATCGAAAAGGAACGATTTTTGTGTAGTTCGACCCCCGAGACAGTGTCTGTTTGATCTGTTCCTAGCTGGTCTTCCAACAGTCCAGGGCTTACGCTTGGCTTACTGGTTTTCTTGTCTTCAGTTTGACCACTACTTTGTTTCCCGTCAGCTTCACTTTGAAGGATACCCAAAAACTCTTGCAAATCGTATATTGAATCTCGTTTGAATTTAAATTTTGATGGAAGTTTAGGAGATAAAAGTGGGGTATTTGGCGCGGGTGATGTCCCTAAGTCATGCACCATTGAACCTGTCGGCACAGTCTTAGGTAGTCCTAAAAACTCCTCTAAATTATAGACGGAATTTTTCCTTGGATCACCTTGCTCGGAGCCCGCGTTTATCGGCAGTTTTAGCGCAGATTGTGTCCGGCTAGCATCGTCAGTGTTCGCGGGTTCTTCATTTTGACTCCCGCGCGATAGAGACAAGAACTCCATTAAATCGTAAGCAGACGGCCTTCGTGCGGAAGAAGATGCGTTTTCACTGTCTCCCGGACTGAGAAAGGGAGCATTTCCAGTTTGCTTGCGGCTGACAGCAGTATTTGCGAGAATTTCACTGCCCTGCCCGGGGGGATCTTTAGTCTTGGCTGCAGCAAGATTTAACTGACTTAAAAATTCCAGTAAATCGTATGTAGATCCCCTTCTGTTCCCGGGCTCGACAAGACGGGGTACTAAAAGAGATTCAGCACTACCTGAACTGTTGTTAGTTTGTTGACCGATAGTGGTCACCGGCGCGGGCTGCTCGCCGAACGAGGACATCTTAAGGAACTCATTCAGATCATACACAGAGGAAGACCTATTTTCGCGCTTACTCGGGTTTGAAGGGTTCGATGATTTATCCTCCGTGTTTAGCATCGATAGAATTTGTTGGAGATCGTACAATGAATCTCTTTTTATCCTCGATTCCGGTGGCCTTAGAAATCCATCTCTGCTCGGCTGATGAGGTCGAAATGAAGAGGTCGCACGACTAGACAGTCTCTCATTCTTCGGGCACGTTTTACCGTCGACTCTCAAACTTTCCTTTTTAATTTCGTCTCTAATGGGTAATTTCTTTCTCGTAGAAACAATTGAAGTCTTTTTTACACGCTGTGGAGCAATAATGTTGTTTATGTCTCCAAGAGACTGCCTCCCTTCGCGTGGAGATAAATTGTCGTCGCTCATCAAATGCACAACTGGCGTGCTAGGGCTGCTGTGTGGCAAGTACTCTCCTTTCGTGTTAACTTTATGTTTAAATTCCGTCTTTCTGGTGAGTCCCCTTCCATTTCCATTCCTCGGTGATCTTGGACTTTCTTGATCTTTCGATGAAATATTTACTGATGTATCAAATTGTAACTGTTCATTTTTACTATCAGATCCAGAACAAGAAGCGGCAATCGTCTCAATATCCGCACGTCCTTTTGATGCTACTTTAGATTCTCTTATTGGTGAATTGTATATTTTTCTCGTAGAAGAGAGCTCCGGGGAAGACTTTGCAAGACGTCTTCCTCGATGAAGTTTTTGTGGTTCTGCTGCTATAAGACTTGCTCGTCGAGAACTACGATCGACTTGTCGAGTGTTAAGTAACGATGTTGTTTTGATATGATCCAGATTATGCTCCCCAAACGTATCTATTTCTAAACGTGGAATTGTACAGCCATGAGTGTCACTTTTGACCAGATGCGAATCTCTTAAATAATCGGAAGAATCACTTGTAGTATTTTCCTCTAATTTTCTTTTCTCATCTGCTCTTCTCGTTTCATGCAGCTGGATATCAGTCTGTGATGAATAAAGTTTTTGTCTTGAGGGAAAATCGTTCGAAAGACGCCGAGAAGCGACGAACGCGGAGTCTTTATTCTCCGAGCAAACGACGCTAGTAGGAATTCCCCTCGATTCGTCCTGACTTTCTCGTTGTCTTGTTGTGTTTAGAGACGAGTCGACGCGAATGATCGGAGGCAAACGAACAAGTCCGTGTCCTTCTCGATTAAAGTCAATTACATGAGTAGAATCAGTTTCTGTTTCTTCATGGAGATCTTCCGAGTCTTTTAAGGAGCCTTTTCGAATTGGTGGAAGCTTAGAATAAGACTGATCACCAAACGTAGACGCCATTGCAATTATAAAAGTTCAAATGCCAAGCGATAAATAAGCTACACTCATAGATGAGATCCGTTTACTCGAGGCGAGTGTTAAAACGAACCTTTCAATCTGAATATCCAATCGTCGATTCAATTCTTGTTGTAGTTTACATAAAATGAAGCCACGGTGTTGGTCGCCATGGCGAGTAAGTTGTACCTGACAATCTATATGTCTCTCTCTCTCATAGTACTAGGATACACTGAACTGCATAATCTTGCATACATTATTGCGGTATGTTACTACCAAACAACTCATTCCTCAGAGTCTAGTGCATTTTATATATTCGAGATCGGCGCCGTCTGAAGCCGGATGTTCTTTAGATTAACGAAAAGTGTTCGATAGAATACTAATGAGAAATTATTTTTGCGAAGAAATGTTTCCCTAAAGTAATCACTTTTAATTTCCCCAAAACAATTCAACATAAAACCCCAATAAAACTTTATAGAAAAGAAAATCCCGAATTGTGTGAATATGAAAAATGGCACTCAAAAAAAAAAATGCAATAATCATCACTGTATAGTGACATCACACGGCTCTGACCAAATAAGGACGTTGAGCACCACAACAAAAGAAAGTTCTCATTCAAAGACCTTGCATCAAGTTTTCCTGTCTTAATCACGAGTACCTGAAGTGTATACCTCTAGAAATACGATATACTAGAGGCTAGTGATAGACTTGGTGGGTAGATGTGAAGTGGACTGATCTTATTGAGTAGAGATAGTCAGTCGGGACGCACTTTGTCCATCCATCCATATTGCATTCACACCGTAATCAGTTAGAGGCAGGTGGTACTAAAACACTACCTTAGCAACTGCACGTTACCTTAATGGCTTAGAGATTCAAAGATTGAAAAATAAGAAGTATTTTTAGCAAAAAAAAAACATGCTTCGAACTTGTGCGTTGACTCTCGGTAACGACTGAAGACATCAACAGGAAACTAAAACAATTTTCAACTACAACAAATGAAATATCATGCCATTTGTCAACTTAGACTGTATTTTGCTGAAGACTGAAGTTAGTTTTCCCTAAGGTAGTTAGTTGATGGTTTCCTGCCATTAAGTATTCAGAGAATAGAATACATGCGTGGTAAGAAATGCAGGCCAGTTGTGTTTCGTGGAGCAGAAACAGGCCTTACACAACAAAATCGACTTTAGAAGTTGTTATGTGTTTCTTCAAGCAAATTTTTCTCGGAAAAAAAGAATTCCCAGCAGGAGGTCGGAATTTTTTTCCGAGAAAAAATTGCTTGAAGAAACACATCACTTCTAATACATTAACCAAGCAATAAAAACACCTAAAATTTAGTTTATTTCATTTTAGTTTTAAGCTGATTTTTGCCTTTTAATAAACGATAAACGATTTTATTTTCTCTTGAACCCGAACACCCGCTTTAACGTTAAAAAATCCCCAGATAATTTGATCATTTTATTTATCTTTTTTCGAAGCAAAATTACCGAGCAGGTGTTGGTGATTGTTGGGGTTCATAACTGCGAGAAGATGGCTGAAAAATTAGCTAGGTTGGAGACTAGGTATGTAAATGCTCATGGTTTAATATTTGATCAGGATCAGGTCTAGCTCATGTCCGCTGTACAAAGAGAACTCTTTACTGAACACAATAGAATTCCTTTTCAAAAGAGCATACTCCCCATGATAAAAAGATTAGAGGCTTTTAGAGCAAGCCTGTGCTATCAGTTATCCAAACCTTTATAATCTATTTTACTTACAAAGACTACAGAGTCAATATTTTGTACATGTACAAGTGGCAAACAGGTCTAAAAGTGTGAAACCGGAGCCGTGAAGATACGGTATAAATGCGCCGTTAGATAGGCAGACATTTGTCATTACATAATATCTATTGTTAGCTATACCACGTGAATACATTTACTGTATATGCTACACATCATCAGCCGCTTCAATCTACTCGAATATTTATATTCGTAGGAAACAAAATAAATAAGTTTTCAGGATAAATAAAAAACATTCATTTCAAGAAAAAATATTGAACATGTAATTGACGACTATGGGAAGAAATTTCTTTTTGAGCCTAATTCTTGGGAGTAAAGTAAGAGGGAAAAACATGGCCAAAACAGCTGGGGAAATAATATTTAAGAAAAAAGAATAGGAAAGCCAATTCATTCGATGATCAAATTATTCGATTTTTTGAGTTGTTACAGTTGTGTTCTAATAACTTTTTTTCATTTGTATACAGAATGAGCAGCTGAGAAAACTAAAGGTATAGTAGAATGTTTATCTTGGATTACTTCATTTGCATAATGTATATATCTGAAGGCGGATGGCTGTCTAGAAAGAGTCGTGCTGCCTAACACACAGCCAACCCAATGATTATTCCACCGACATCTTCCTACGCAGATAATACAAGATCCTCAAGAAGGTTTTTTTTAATGGAAGTGACACTTAACCAACATAATAAACACTTTTATTGTATGTTCTAAGAGCTAGCTGTATCAGTCAATCCTCAATATAGTACAGTCCAATCCATATATGCATTTGTATTCTTCCCATGGAATTACTTTGTTCGTAATCTCCTCAAGTTAAAGCTTGAAAGATTTTTCATGGCCGGAGAACCTTGTTATCGAGGGCGAAACAATAGAAATTTCCTTCCTCCTTTGGGAAATAAATTATCTTGTCAAGCAAAAATATTGCTATATTCGTGCCCTTATCCATGGCTGCCATGGAAAACCTCAATTGTATAAAGCATATAAAGCCGAGTATTGTACTCTACGAGGTGTTGAAAAGCAGCTACTACCTGTATGATATGAACCACACTTAGCACTCAGCTGAATATATAGATTAATATGTATCCACTCTGTGTCGTAATTTGACTACTGACTTCATTGTTATTCTCCATCATCACAAGATTCTCATCATTTCTATATATTTTTCAATTCATGCCATTTCAGTCTTAATCTCATTTGTAATTTCTTCATTTGTAATTCCATTCCGTGCGAGCTCTCTATCTCCCACGCTCATAATGACGGATGAGAATAGGAAAAAAAATGAAGTGATCTTACACACTACCAAATTATTAGAAATACGACTGCGAACTTATGGGCTAGATCTTGGTTTTCCGGCGGCCATAAAGCTCCTCGCACTATCTAATGAGAGCGATAAAATTGTTTTTCATTTTTTTCATTCATTTCCTCCTGTGCAGACAAAACAAGTCCTCATTATCGCAAACGCAGCAATTGAAGTATAAGTACTAGTATTTCTACCACTTTATGAAGGTTACAGAAGCTAATAGTTTAAGAGCTTTGCCAAAATACCGGCCCAGAGACATGTTTTCATTTCTCTCTTAAAATTAACAATTTGTTATCAGAGTTATTAGCGTCACTTGTTTTACCAGTAAAGGTTCTTTTGTAGGTATTGGACGCTTTTTACTTAATTCCTTCCGCGAAATGTTATCCTATTATTCTAAAATTTTTGATCGGGTTTTCGTAATCTAAATGAAAAGACAAAAGCTGGGATCAATAATTTGGGTTTTTGGACAAAAATACATTTGATAAACACAGACACAAGAAGATTTGCGTATCTCGAATCTGCTTCTTTACCTTGGGCGTGATGTTTTCCCATTTAAGACCACGTGTCATTCCCTAGAGTATTGTTTCTTTGTTTAACGATTGCGCATGAGAAGACACATGAACATGAATTCCAAAAAAATAATTTTGCTTAAAAAAAATCTATCGCTATAATTTTAATATTCATCATCTTAGTTCCTGAAATAGCAATTATTATATATACTACCTTTTTCTTTCAATTTCACTAGTTTGTATCTATCATAAAAAATGTAAGTAATTTTATGACCTCATATCCAGCCTTTCGAGTAGCCTTATGCTACTTTCTGGTTATGTGTACATTGTAAACTTATCTTAAGTAAATAAACTATGTCTATGTCAATACGACTCAAGAAAAAGACACAAGTTCTGAAATGGAAAACAGTACGCCCGAGCCGAAAAGGTCTATTCACCGATGTACTCTGAAGATGAATACCGCTCAGGTTGTCGAAACGTCAGTCACCACCAACAACAGTCTTTCTCAAGACAACACTCGCCCGGACGATCACATTACACACTCCACTACTTCTCCTGGGTTCAAACCATTTACTCTCACGGTCTACAAAGCTAGATTATCAATAATATTGGCATCGGAGGCTTAATTGACCCCCCCCCCCCCCCTTCCACACACACACACACACTCTTCTCCTCACCCCTACCCCTGTCGGTTTGGGGTGGGCTGCGATTTGAGTGATGCACTGATAAAAAAAAGCAATCCAAGACTAAAAGAGCTTAAATTAAACTGATAAGCCTAGAGCATTAAGTATGAAATCCGCCAAGGGATTACGAAGAGATATGAAAATAGAATAAATCCAAAAAGTCTATTTTAGAGATTGAGATTATTTGCTTATGTATACTTTTTCGCAGTATTTAGATAATGGGATTAACTGTGTGGATACTAGTACTCAGTCTCCTAGCACTCCTGAAGAACAGACAGTCAAAGCTCTCCTTGCGACCACTTGCGTTATACGACCATGATTTTGAAACCCCACAGCCAAATAGACCTCTTTGCCTTCGTATGCAAATTGCCCATTTCAGACCACCTGTCATTCCCTTGAGAAATTTTCTTTTATTAAAGTATTTACGCATGAAAGAATCAACTCTTGAGTGACATTGCGTGGTTTGAAATGGGCACAACAAACAACGAAGGTAACTGAAGAGGTCTATTCTCGTTAGCGACCAGCTCTAGTTACGTCCATGCACTTTTTCGACTTCCCGAGGTGGTCGCTTACGATCACAAATTTTATATTTAACATAATTTCTCTGTGTAAACTATATCATGAGCTGAAACTAAGCTTTACCTTAATATCGAGGTGCTTTCTGGAGGTCGTTTTGACACACGTGCTTGAGTTGACGTGGTCACGTGACTTCTTAGTGCAAGTCCCCAGTTTAGCATAGCATTCCATCTTGACCATCTTTAAATCACTGTGATCAAGTAAGTAAACAAAACCAGTAATGATTATGTCTAAGATATCGGGAATTCATTTTTTTGACCAGACACGTTGGTTCATTCTCGATATCGCGTCATAAACATTGTTTTTCCCCATGTTTTTTTACGGCCACCGTGATGTACACTTAAAGAAGCTGAAAAACAAGCATAGCAGTCTCGTGCCGGAGTTTCCCTACCCTGCGAGCAGACTGAGGTTATTTTCTTCCCCCCAGTAGGGCTGAAAGCCCGACCTAAAGCCAGAACGGAGGGCAGAAAAAGACCTCTGCCAGGAGGGTAGAGTTTCCCTGCTGTACTCTTATAAATAAATCTTACAATATGGGGAAAGGCATAAACAAAATGGCGCCGGCCGTTCCAGCTTTTGCTGGTCACTAGTTATCTCTGGGTTTCATATCTGATTCATACTTACGACTGAGGTCTATAAATGTCCAATGAAGCATATCCTGACATTGTCAAACATTGTTAAACCAAGGGAAGGAGAAAAATAAAAACTGTAGCATGGAAATTTCTGATATTTATGGCTAAAACAGCACATCAACCAGCTTCTGAGAGCAAGAAGTATGTATTTGAAGTTCCCGCCACATTCCCGCCACACGGCACTCAAACTTTGTATATGAGCCTGCTGATTGGCAGCGGACATGTTATTGGTGGATGCGCTGTGTGTCTATCCAATATGGCGGCTGACATGGTAAGTTAAAAAGAGAGTTTGTCTTCTCAATAATCTTTTTATAGGATCGATTCTTTGTTTATTCACTTGAATAGAAATTCTTA
Source organism: Anthopleura xanthogrammica (assembly GCA_964019055.1). Classification (NCBI taxonomy): domain Eukaryota; kingdom Metazoa; phylum Cnidaria; class Anthozoa; order Actiniaria; family Actiniidae; genus Anthopleura; species Anthopleura xanthogrammica. Next base: position 10,441,456 of record OZ025213.1, read on the forward strand.
AGATAATTTTAGAGGACTTAATTACATATTTGATAGATAAAGCAGTTGATTTATTGAATTGTTCAACGTTTGTTCGAGGAATCTATGACACTAATTAGTAAGCTTAACTTGAATCCAAATCTAAAATTTGGAAATATGCCGTCAATATCTTGAACAGGGATTCGTAGCATAAATATAACATTTTGAAAGCTGTGACGTTTGATCTATGTACTCAAGGCATTCCAGTGAGATTATTTCATAATTTTAGAGTTGAGGAAACTACTTTCCAAATGGTTGAAAAAGTCATCAAATTAATCTTAATAAACTGTGCAAAACTTTAAGCTTAATGTACAAATTTATCTAGTGTTACCTAACTTCTCAGCTGACCTTAAAGATGCTGAAAGCCAATTTTAAGAATAATTTTTGAAGTTTTGCTCAGTGTATAGTTTTGTAGCAGTCACTTAATTTTAGAAAAGAAATATTGTTTGATCATTGATACATACACTTACTCCCCTTATATATGTACTAATGTTGAGGTAATGTTCATTTGTATAGTATCGGCCTGTCAGAGATACAAGGATTGTCAGCAGAGCTGATTCAGATGACGACAATCATGATGATGAGGATCTTGAACTACTTAGAGCAGCAGCTCTCAAAACCATGTCAAAAAAAGTAAGTTAATGGATCTAAATTATCATATTATCTGGGATGAATCCAGAAGAGATTCATTGACTGCATATAAACCCTTTTTCTTAAATATTAACTTTATTGAAAATGTGAGAAAAAAGCTCTGAAAATGCAAAACTTATGTTTGTTTCTGGTGTAAACCTCACAACTCAAAGTTCTAGATCCATATCCCCTGATTTGTGAGGTATCATCTCTTCTTTGTGCACAAATTATTTCACAGAATTTTTTACAGTTCCATTCATTGACCACAAATAATAGTTCCAAGTCAAGGCTGGAGTTGCCATGCATGATAAATCATAGTTTTGCTATTTGCGGCAACTCCAACCTCAACTTAGAACTATTATTTGTTGTCACTGTGACAGAGTTTGAGTTCCGGCTCAGACCAGATCATATTTGAGTTGAGTTTGTTTGATGTGTTGTTCTCTTTCCCTTGTCACAATGGTTTTACTCTGTGTTCTCTGGTTTTTATCCCTGGAACCTGTGAGTTGAGCGTTGTATGTTGTTAATAGAGAATGTAGTGGAAGTGCATATGGAGTGAACCTCACAAAAGAGCCCAGTACAGGGATTGATGCTTGTAAAATATTTATATATATATTGGTCTATGTAATAGAGACATGGAGGTGGAAAAAGAACTTCACTTAGTTTATCTGGATGGTGTGTATTCATGACATCATTCTTGGGTAGTATTCTGTCATAAATTTTTACTCACATATTTGTACTTTAATTCTTTTAGAAAACCTTTGCCCAGGATTCTGCTCCAGGAGTACCAAGAGAAATTGATTTGAGCGATGATTCATTTGCAGAACAAGAAGATGATGCATCATCCTCCAGCACAGAATATGAAGAGATTTCCCTTAACAGCCCTGAACCTGTAACAGATACAAGGTTTGCCGAATCAAGTGATGAGTTATCAGAAGAAAAAGATTTTGAGAATGATAGTTCTTCAAGGGAATGGATAAATGAGACAGACAATGAAACAAAACAAATAATTGGGGGAAAAAGACCTGGTGAAAAAATTGAAAGTTTGAGGATCACTGTTGATAATGAAGAAAACTCTACTGATGATGATGAAGATGATGAAGCTGAAGGTAATGATGATGATAATGCTGAAGGAAATGATGATGAAGAGGTTGTTGCAAGCTATAGTGATGAAGAAAATAGTAGCTCAGAAAGAGAAGAGAGTATGGTTAATGAGGAGGCTGTTAATTCAGAAACAGAGGAAATATCTCATGAGGATCAAAATATGTCAGAAGATGAAAATGCTTCAGAAGAAGAAGAGGAAGAAGGAAGAGGAGCTGAAGAAGAAGAAGAAGGTGGAAGAGAAGAAGAAGAAGAAGGAGGAGAAGAAGAAGAAGGAGAAGAAGAAGAAGCTTCAGTGGAAGCCTCTGAGGAACAGGAGGAGCAAGAAGAGATGGATGATGATGATGATGATGATGATGATGATGAAGAGGTCGAAGTTGAATATGAATATGATAACAATGAGGAAAATGAGTTAAAGGAACAAGAAATTGAAAAACAGGAAAAGAACAGTTCCATCAAAAAAGTTGTAGAAAGTAATGGTGAAAAAATATATGATAAAGACGGTCTATCTAATGAAAAGATAGAAAATGTAGACGTTGAAAAACGTGATGGTTTAGCAACAGAAGATGTTTCTCATCATAACTCCTCCACACCAAAGTCAACTAAGAACATTTCAAAAAATCAAAAGGTTGAACATAACAATATTGGGGTTTCAAACAAAAGTATGCTGGGTAAGTCAAAGGAATTTCCAAACAAAGATCTAGAGAGAAAAAAGAGTGATGATGATTCGTCAACAAAATCTTCAAAGAATAAGGATAAAGAAATTGAAAAAGAAACTCAAAAATCAAGTGAAAAAAATAAACAAATGTCACAACCAAAGGAAGAGGATTTGCATACGGATCAGCTTAGTATTGGCAGCTCAGAATCTGATGATGAGTTTCAGGAGGAAGTTGAAAGTAAAGGTTTAAAGTCTAAGGTGGAGTATCGTAGAATACCATCAAGGGAAAATAATCGTGGTGAAAAAAGACATTCTAAAACATTTAGTAGATCAAAGTCACACTCGAGATCAAGATCACAGTCACAATCCAGGATACATGGCAATAGGGGACATGATAGAAAATGGCAAAGAAGTAGTCCTTCTCCGGAAAGAAATGGGAAATACATTCAAAGGGGTCGAAGCAGAGAAAGAAAAGATAGAAGTCCCATAAAAAGTTATAGAAATATTAGACAAAGTAGAAGTAGAAGTCCCTTGAGGAACAGAAGTCCATTTAGGAGAAGAAACAGAAGCCCATCTCTCTCAAGAAGAAATAGAAGATTTGCTAAAAGAAGTTTAAGTCCCAGAAGAAGCAGAAGCCGCTCAAGAAGAAGTAGGAGTCCAATATTTAATCGTGGAAGAAGAAGTAAAAGCCCTTTGAGAAGGAATATGAATGCAAGAAGCAGAAGTCCAAGAAATAGAAGCAAAAGTCCCATCAGAAGTCTAGTGAGAAGAAGCAAAAGTCCCATCAGAAGTCTAGTGAGAAGAAGCAAAAGTCCCATCAGAAGTCTAGTGAGAAGGAGCAAAAGTCCATTAAGAAGGAATATAAATGCAAGAAGCAGAAGTCCAAGAAATAGAAGCAAAAGTCCCATCAGAAGTCTAGTGAGAAGAAGCAAAAGTCCATTAAGAAGGAATATAAATGAAAGAAGCAGAAGTCCAAGAAATAGAAGCAAAAGTCCCATCAGAAGTCTAGTGAGAAGAAGCAAAAGTCCCATCAGAAGTCTAGTGAGAAGAAGCAAAAGTCCACTAAGAAGGGATATAAATGAAAGAAGCAGAAGTCCAAGAAATAGAAGTAATAGCCCCATCAGAAGAACCAGAAACTCTCCAAAGAGAAACCTTAGTCTTCCTGAGAGAACAAGTAGTAACCAAGCAGGCGAGAGGGGATCAAGGCAGCATGAAAAGGAAAGTAAAGACAGAAACAAAGAAAGTGTCAAATCTCGGCTTGGACTAATGGACTTTGATAACTCATATGATAAATCACCACTTCACGCTAGATCATCTCCCCCAAAGGAAAGATCACCAGTGAGGGACAAGTTACCTCAAAAATCAACAACAAAACGAACTGTTCATAATTCAGTAAAAGAGAAAATAAAAGAGGACAAGAAAGAAGAACTTCAAACTAAAAAAGTTTTAGTTTCTCAAAACAAAAAGGAAAGAACTGTGATAGATGAATCTGATGCAAGAAATCTTCTGAAGACAAAAACATCTCTTCCAAGTAAGAAAAAAGTTGTTGTTGTCAAGTCCAAAGAGAAGAAAAGTACTACAGAGACTAAAATAGAAGATAAAGAAGAGAATATAGCAACAAAAAGTACAGGTATGGGATAGAAAGATTATGCCATCAGCTTTTCCCATGCCAAATAGCTGAGGGCACGAGGGCACCTTGTTTAGTTCCCAAATACTTTCATACTTTCCTCATGGAAAGGGGGAGGGGGAATTTTCAAGGTTGGAGAAGGGTCACAGGTTATTTTGTGTAGTGAAGGGGATGGATGTTTTTTATAGTGCTTTGCAGGTTGTTTAACCATAACAATTAAGCTTGCATAATAGGCAATGTGCATCAAAGCCCACAAAGCACTCTGGGAGTCTCTCTGAGTCTTGCAGAAATGGAACAGGGAAATCAAAGGAAATAACCCAAAAAATTACTGTTATCCTTAAATGTTGAAATACTTTCATTTCCAAAGAAAATGTTGAAAAAAAAGTTGTCAGATGAATTTTTAGAGGAGCCAAAAAAGTGCAGGGACTCACCTTCCCAACATGCTTTGTGCTAGAAGTTCAAGCACATTGGCTATTCATCAATCAAGCATTTCTTGTTGACGATATATCATAATTAATGTTTGATAATTTTTCTCAGGTGATTTGAGGAAAATCATCAAGAAAACAGATATGGAGGAGCCCACAAGTTCCGGGGATTCAAAAGAAAAAGAACTTGATGAACGTATTGCTAGAATAAGAATGAAAAACCTTGATATTTTAAGAAGAAACATGGAAATTCAAAAGGAAAAGGAACTTTTTGGATGACATTTTTACCAGACACGTGACCGGGAAAATGTTGAAGACATTACAGCCACAACTACCAAGGAGCACTAGATAGACCCCTTGCAGCATGTTAGAATGCAGCTCAATGAGGACAAAACAAAAGGTTTTCAACAAACCAGTTTCGCATTCGATGCAAACTGCTGTTTTTGAAGACCACAGACTCATTTGCTTGGGCTTAGCCTTGTTTATAAGTTAGCTATTCAATGACAAGATTAATGATTGAGTCCGTAGGATTGGTATTATTCATTTTGCGCATTCTTTACATTACAGTTGGCTGTTGCTAATAATTTGCTAAAGTCAACTGTAATGTAAAGAATGTGTAAGTTGAATAATACCAATGTTTCGAAATCTCACCGACTTTTAATGATGTTGTTGAATAGCTGACTTATAAATGAGGCTCAGCCAGAGCAATTGAGTCTGCGGTCTTCAAAAACAAGGGTTTGCATTGAATGTGAAACTGGTGTATTTGGAGGACAAAGCAACAGGTTTCTAATTCTCAGGAGATTGAAATCTTTTTTTTTTGTCCTCCAAATTGAGCTACTTTGACGTCACATGAAAGGGGTCTATAGTCAACATTTTTCTCATTGGTTAATACTGTTATCCTTGACTACATTCGTACAGGTATAGCCTTGTTTAAAACTCGGCAACTTATTTGCCAAGTCAACTGTAAAGGCCGGCACACACTAAGCATCAAGTTGTTGCAACACAATGTGGGAACACATTGCTGCAACAATTTCCCTCTTGTGTACTGTGGAATTTCTGTGAAAAATCTTGTCCCTGCACTGGTTTGAATTCATGCGACCTGTTGCAGTGACATAGTGAGTGAAAGTGGCATTGTCGCATCATGTGTACACACACGGGGTATTGTCCCTGCGTCGTGTTGCAACAACTTGACGCATTGTGTGCAGGGTTTTATGTAAAGAATATGAAACTTAGCAGTACCGAGACTTTTAAATTCCAGAGTTTTGGTGGTATGTGTATAGATAACATATAAACAAGGCTAAACCTGTAGAAATGAGTTTGTGGTCATCAAGAGGCAGTATATATCAAATGAGAAAGAGGTCACTATTGAGACAAGTTCTTTTGGTTTCTATTCTCTCCTTCAATATTGATAACTTGGAATATTAATATTTCTTCATTTGAAGGAAGAATTGTTGTATAATTGCAACCCCCAAAATCCTATTCATTATATATCTTTCTTTCTTTCTTTGATGGTCTATCATACCAGTATAGTTACTACCATTCAGCAGACTCAAAAATATATGGGATGGAAAAAGAGTGGGAAAATAGAAAAAAATACTGAAAAATTACTGCCAGTCTTACCTATTTTTTTCTCTCCTTCTGTTCCCTCAATTCTAATACTAGGCTAAATATTATGATGCTGGAAAAGTAGAAAGTGTTACAGAAATATCTTTGGAAAAAATTCTCTTCATCTTCATCTTGGTATCCTCTTTGTCCAAAGAATTCTAGCCATTCTTCACTGTTTGATCAGCAGATTTTGCAATTCAGTATTTCATTCACAGCTGTTATCTTGTAGTTTTGATGACACTTGTGATATATTCATAGTTTGGAACTTCAGTTGAAACTTTTTATAGAATGAAAAGCATGTACCATGTATTTGTAGTGGTTATATTTGGAAAATAACAGTTTTATTATAATTATGTTGAATTATAAAAGAAGTCATTAGACATACATGTTTTAGATGTGTTCAGTATGGGGACTATTATCATCATCCTTTCCCAGGCTGCAGAGAAAACTCACAAATATATTTTAAATTTTCTTTCAAGTAATTGTCACATTACTGAGCCCGGTTGTACGAAGGGTGGATAGCGCTATCCAATGGATAAATTGACACTGTTATCCAATAAATTCATCCAATGGATAAGGATTTATCCATTGGATAGCGCTATCCACCCTTCATACAACCCAGCCCTGTATTATAGCACTTTTCAGTATTATGCAAACTCAGTAGTCGCAAGCTGCATGCTGGAATTTTTTGTTGTTGATGTTGCTTCCGTAACTCAAAAATATTCAGTTGGTACCTTTATATTTTGACTGATGGCAGTAAAAACCAAATCCACTAGGCAGCTCACAACTACTGAGTTCACATAATCTTGGAAATTACTGTAATGTCAGTTATTACTTGCTCTGACTATCAGTGGGTATTTTCAGGGTAAATAGCCAAAAGAGATTTTTGTTTGAAGAATTCAGTGATGTCTATACTGCCATATGGCATAGGGTAATGAAGTTCCCCCTACCATCCCCAACTGTGAGAAAAAACTCTCCACCGTGTCAAATCGGACTATATCACCAACAAGACACTTTTTGAACGATATTACTCTTGAGTTTATTCTAGATCCACTTATAAAGCATTTAGTTGAGTTATGTATTGTAATGTATAAAAAGATATAAAAATCTTGAATGCATGTACGCATCACCTAAATCATAATATTAATATAGAAACTTACAAAACTTCCTACATTTACTATATTACATTGACTAACATCTAAAGTTTCCCCCAGAAAATAGCATTAAATGTTACTGAGCTACAAAAATTCAGGCCAGATTTTCAGTTTGTCATTTCGAACTAGAAGGCACTATTGTTGAATTTTGTTGACAATTCGTTTCCATAACGACCATAACTCCAATTTTCATCGCTACTACTTGTTAACAAGAGCACCCTTAAACGATCCTACAAAAGAGTTTACGTAAAAAAATCAGCTAAAAATACGTTGAATGAATTCTTATAATTCTGTGCAATGGCGCCCTATAGTTTACAAACAAACTATCATAGATGTCAACTGTATTATATTGACCATTATTCAACTAATATTTCTTTGCAACTTTTGGTAAATTTTCTTTTCGAAGATCTGAATGCATACGAGCAGTTTCCTTTAACAATCTCGTTCGACTCTCGTCGATCCAAGTGTATTCGCTACCAGAGTTTTTTGCGACTGCGTTATGCTGTTCAGCTGGGATCGAAAAGGAAGGGGGTCCATTTTGGCCACTGGGGCCATCCGTCCCTTCAACTTGAATATAGTTCAAATGATGACTATTCTGGTTTCTTTGAAACCTTCTCTTAGGTGCGTTCACGTTTACGTAAGCTTGAGTTCCTGGTGGTCCAATGTTCTGGTACGCCTGACCATCAACAGAATGGCCAGGAAGATTGGTATACGAATGACCAGGAATATTGTCAAAACTGTGACTACGGTTAGACTCGACCCGAAGATTCTGGTATGTCGGGTTACCGGGCATTAGTGATTCTACGCTATGGTAAATCGAGTCATCGTTGCCATCGTACATATCATAAATATTGAACTTCTTAGAGCCTGGTTTATTGTTGGCAGTTTTACTTCTCGATCTAATGGCACTCATACCTGTGCCACGACGTCCGGGTACATTGACATAATCAGCTGTTTTGGGTGGAGAGTTGACGTACGGTCTCTCGGCACTATCCTGAGGTAGAACCAACTCTGGAGGCGGATTTTTGATTCCTCGTCGACTTTTGGTAGAATTAACAAGTAATTCTTGCTTTGATTCAAGGCTTTTAGGTCTTACAGGGGACTTGGCTGGCTTCTTTTCTTCTTTTTCTATGACATTATCGTTTCCATTTGTTTTGATTTCATTTTCTTTGGTGACAACCACGTCAACATTGTCATACCCATCGCTGTCACGACCACTCTTGACGCTATCCTTCTTCTCAGTTTCTTTTTTGGATTCGTCTTCAGCTGACTCTGTCGTCGTAGGTTCTCCAGGCTTGTCATCAGGGGTCGGTACTTCGTTTGGTTTTATCTCCATCTTCTCATAACTTGGTTCCATAGTAATTTCATTCCCAGACGTCCCCTCGCTTTCTTTCACAGTATTCTGCTGTTGTTCCTCCATCTTTTTCTTTTCTTCTAGCTTTTTTTCGGCTTCTTTAATTATTTCTTCGACATCTACGGCGTCTACAACAACATAGCCATCATGCTCACTATCTTCTTCAGGGCTTGATTTCTCTTCTCTACTCACTCTACTCCTAGGATTTTTCTCGTCTGTCGTTTCAGATCTCTTCCTCTCTGTTCTTTTCCTTTCCTTTGCTGCATCAACAACATCGTCTTCTTCGCCGCCTGTCATTATTTCATATCCATCAGGAGTGACCATATGCGTCGACCCTGCATTACCATCCTGATTATTTACTTCCGGTCCAGTGCTCCCAGAACGATTATTTTCACTTCCGGGTACGTTAGGAAGTCGTCTAGTTGGTCTGTTATCACCTCGGTTTCGTCGTCTGTTTTCTTCTGCTTCACCAGCACTGTGAATTCTTAGACGTCGTTTAGTTCTTCTACGCTGACTGATACGCTGCCAAGTACGTTTGAAGAAGTTGGTTTGGCTGACAGAAGCATCTTGTTGACTGAGAGATCTCTGGGGTGAGGGGTGTTCTTTAACAAAATATTTACAGCATTAAATTTAGCAAATAAAAGAATAAGAGACACCGAAAAATATTAACAATGGTTAAAAAATTGTTAAAAACCTTCTTAAGAGTTAATCTCTTGGTGTGGTAAAAAAAAATTCAAAACTTTTATGAGTGAGCTAAGTTTGGGTTTCCTGTGGAAGACACCAAAGGTAGCCCAAAAACTAAGAATCAGATACCTTACGAAAGTTCATACGAACCTCCAAAGTGAAACGAAAGCGAAAACACGCGGTATGATATTTTACTTACCCAATGCAGGTGGTTCCACATAATTATTTTCAGTGCCGGCTACGCTTCCTCGACAAACGTTGTCAAACAGTTGATGGAGCTCTCGCCCATACTTGGTGGCAAAGTAATAAATACACGTTTCTCCTCCTTCTTTTACTCCGAAGGCAAACGCCCCATACACGGCGCCATAGTGAGGTAAATCAACAAACTTCCATTTGCCTATCAATCGGTAGTTGTCTTTTCGCGTTAAACTAAAGAAATCTTTGTAGAATCGAAGAGTAGCTTCGCCTGATTTGATTTTCTGTTTGTTGGGGACGATTCCATCAAACGATTGTTCTAGAAAAGATAAATGCAAATCGTGAATCTTTTCCTATCTTGATGTATTCTGAATTTTGTCAGTTCATAATTGAAAGATATATTCATATAACTCTTAACCGAAATCCACAGTATATTTTATTTAGCCGACCTCTAAATCCAATGACTTTATAATATCTTAACAATATATTAGTAATAGTTATGCACTAGTCAAAGTAAACCCCCACCCCCCCCCCCCCAAATGGGGACAGGGTGGGGATAAGTGGGGCATTTGAAAAATTGACTTGGCAAATGTTGTTAAATACCCCACTTAGTGGGAGAGAAATGGTAATCAAATCCCCGACCCCCTGGAGTCAAAAGTGATAATAGAGTAAAACTGTTAGAATATACGTGAAACTTTATAAGTGAAAAAAAAAAGCGATTTTGTACGAAATCCTTTGTTTTCTATAGTTAATTAGCACTCTTTTGTACAAAATTGCATTTTGTGTGAAGTGATTTTTCGTTTCCAGTCCTTCTCCTAAGAGAATGTTTAGTTTCCAGGCATCTTCGAACCAATCCCGACCTAATGCCCCACTATATTAACACACTAGTAAAATATTCACTTTATCCCCACCCCCTTGGGCACCATTGCTTGTCAAATGTGATCCCAAGCACCACATTTCCCCCATCCTGTCCCCATTTGGGGGGGGTGGGTGGGGGTTTACTTTGACTAGTGCATTACCTTGTCCAAAGTGTCTTTGAATACAAATCACCCATTCAGATCTTTCATCAATCGTGTCAAAGCTCAATCGTACAACTTGATTAGCAGTGATGGCAACGATTACATTGTAGTGCTTGTCAAGCTTGTTTAGTAGTTGTAGGCCTGCAAAGGTCTCTAGGGATATAAAGGCTTTTTCTTTCTGTCGTGATCTAGCACTGACTTGATCTTGATATAACACCAAATTAATTACATCTAGAAAATATATCAGGGGATAATTAGTGTAAGCAAGAATAAATGTCTGTGTAAATGAAAAAATTGGATTCATGAATGAATATAATAGAGAAATGAATGGATATACAGAAGTACATATATATTTAATTTAAAGACTTATTAATATATTTAGATTTAATATGAACATAGATTGATTATATATATACATATATTAATTTTAGGGACTAATTTTAGAGACTGTTTATATTTTATTTTTTTGTAGTTTATATTTATGATTGTATGTGCATGTATGTGTATCAATGTGTATGTGTTTGTGTATGTGTATGTGTATGTGTATGTGTATGTGTATGTGTATGTGTATGTGTATGTGTATGTGTATGTGTATGTGTATGTGTATGTGTATGTGTATGTGTATGTGTATGTGTATGTGTATGTGTATGTGTATGTGTACATAATATATATATATGTATTGTGTATATATGTATATATGTATGATGTATATATATATATGGATGTATATGTTTATTTATTTTTTAAGAATGTTATTGTAAGTGCATTGAGATTGTTATGTAATGCGCTAAGAATTAAATTATTATTATTATTACATGAAAGAATGAATGGTTAAATGAACAAACAAAGGAATGTAGAAAATGATTAAATAAATGAAAGGATTACAAGTAATCCTGGCTGGCTCAATTAATTACATGTAACTTAATAATTGCAATAAGCAAAACAGCAAATAACTTCAAAATGAAATTTAAAACTTATAACTTTTCAATCCTATTTAATATTTTGTTTTCAAGTATTCTATTTTCCATTTTTTCTTTCATTGCTTGCACACATTCTTCTTACTCACAATTGAGTTCAGTGCACGCATGCACTCATCGTGCACTCAAATATTTTTTGTGTGCTTTTGTATTTGGAGCTATAGGGCTGCTAGCTTGGCTAAGCATCAAAGTGCACTGTAATGGGTCGGTTCATGCATGCACCAGACACCTGGCAGTTCATTTAACTTCTTGCTGTTGCCAAAGGCCGAAATATTCAAAAATAAATTAAATTAAAATGACAAACCTTCTTGTATTTCTATTTCTTATTACGCTGTATGCCCAAGTAAATATATTTAACTTCTTCCAGTAAGTACTCACTTATATTGCTTACTATCAATCATGTGACTTTTCTGGATTTGACTGGGGGGCAACCAATGGTTGACTGGGGGGCAACTAGCGATTCTTAAATCAAATCATGTCAAAATAACTCCTCAAAGTATTCTATCTGACTATTTGTACAACATGAAACCAGAAAACAAGATATACAGACAACCTTCAACATTCTACAAGCCAGTCAAAACACAGGTACTACCGGAAGTGACGTCTATTGATAGTAAGCAATTGAAAACTATTTTTAGTATAATTTGTTTAATTTCTAATTAATATGGAATGAATTTTTAGTGTTTTTTTTTTTCCAAAATTGTGCAAAATAGAAATAATTTTTTTGATCCAATTCAGTTGAATCCAGCAAAAGCTGTATACAAATCTTCGAATGGTATATAATGTTACACTTTTAGCCATACTGGACCCAGAGACAAAACCACAGCGTCATGACTGTACACCACATTATAAAACTACTGTACTTTCAATTGAATTAATATTCACAGTTGACCATCACGTACAATAGCTGCAGCCCCCACAACTACATGTGGTTTCAATCTTGATTACTATATCACCAGAGATCAACTAAAATTTAAAGCATAGATATTTGATTCCTAATTCCTGTCGCCTTTGTAAAGCAAATGTTTTTTTGTTAGGGAAGTAATTACAAAGCTATATGTATTTATATCTCTTAGATCATAGTCTGATATAGGAATATATGGCTATATAAAGACCTCCAAGAGCTTGCTCTTAAACAATTAAGCCTATACTATGCTATGCTATAATAATAATAATAATAATAATAATAATAATATTTATTTAAACACGATGAGATTTACAGCATTACTGATGTGGTCGTGTATCTAATTACCTTAAATACGTAATCCATCTCTCTCTCTCTCTCTCACTCACTCACTCACTGTCTGTCACTCTACACTCTATATCACATAATTCACCCTTTTCCTCCCAACACCACATTATGTGTAATGATAAGTGTTGCTGGCCACTCTTGAGCCATTAAGGGGTCAAATCATGTAGTCAAAATTATGCCTATTTGTTCAAAGTGTACTGGATTTAAAAGAAAAAATTATTTACACCCTTGTGGGTTAAAAGGGTTAAAAGCTTCTATTTGGCCCTTATGATCATGAGAACTGTATGTTTTTGTAAAATACTAAGATAACATACATGCTTATTGGCTGCATGGCTACCATGAATGCAGGGCTCAAAATAAGGGCCAGTCAACAGTCAATGTCCGGCCAAATTTGGTACTTGACAGGTCAAATACGGTTTTGAACGGACATGTTGACCGGTCATATTTGAAAAAAATAAAATAAAATATCATATGCCAGACATCTTGACTGGCGTATGACTTGCTATTATTTTGAGCCCTGAAATATTTATATATGAAGACAGAGAAATTCTCATGGAAAATCAGCAAGATAATTATACCTATCTGGCTCAACATTTTCCATCTTGTATATATTATTTATCGAAGTACAAAGAAACAAATGTATGTTCAGAGCTTTCAATAATATTTGGAGTAGACGGTCAATCCAAAAAAGTAGGGGTCCGTATCCCCCAAGGGGCCGTAACTTTATTTGGCAATGAATTAATTTTTTGTCAAAATAGCCGGCAGTTTAAGGTGAAGTATCCGGCAATAAACCGCCAGTAGCCGCCTTTTATTGAAAGCTCTGTATGTTTAATAATATTCCTTGGTATTCAGATGTTAAAACCACAATTGCATGATCAGCAGGAAGCTAGATTAAAAAAAAAATACATCCAAAAGAATATTTTATCATTTAGAGCCGAATAATAACACCAATATTGCCTAATTCACGAAATAGGATGTTTAAAAATATGAAAAGCAAACAGTTTCATTATTTGAAATAAACAAGTCACCTAATGAAAAATTGTGTTGGTGTATATTTCTATAACAATTTCAGGATAAATTTTTTTTTAGTGGCAAATTTTATAGGATGTTTTACAAAGGGATCAATATTTATTACGAGTACAAATCTATATATAGCATATAACATTTTTTACTATGCCATGATTCAAAGTTATGATAATATTTGATATTTAATATAAAACCAATAAAATAGATGATGGTTTAATTTCAATGCACTCTAGCTATGACAGGTTCAAAAGAATGTATATGTCAAGCTGTTTCATAATAGCTAGAGCCAAGTTTCAATAATAACCTTTGTAATATGCAAATAGGAAAGCTATAATATTCTTGCTGAAAGTTAATAGCACTTTTCATCCCTTGTACCATATGCTATGCATACATGACAAGACTAGATTTCTATATCTACAGATGAAGGATTCATCTTAAGAGATCTCTCCCATCAATCGAAACAATTTATGTTTCATCATCTCTTTAAAATTATAGATGAGAGGACAGTGTGATGTTTGTAAACAAAGTCAAATGTATATTCATATATACATCCTGTTTATAATTTTCTACAAATTTTAATATCATAAGTCTAAATTACAGATTCCAAGGAAATGAGAAGTATTATTATACAGATAAAAAATAAAAACAGACTTAAAGGTTGTCACGAAATAATTGCTAAAATATCATCTCAATTTTATCAAAGATTTTTACTCATATTGGGAAAAGAATGAACTTAATGAAGGTCTTATTATGTTATTATTAGCAAGTTGAAATGTTAAGAAACTTGTGGTCCATTAGGAAGATATGGTACATGTATGTGATTATGGAACCAACAATATCATCGAACACTAAGTTCAATAATTCATTTGTTAACACCACTTTGGTGCATATTACGATTTAGAGATAGTGGTCCAAATTAAAAAGCATTTATACAAATGGTAAAGCTGAGCTTAATAATTCATTATATTTAATATTCAGGAAAAAATCAATTCGAGCAAAGTTAGGCTTCAGCTGATCTGATGATCTTCTTCGAAGGAAACATCATTTTCGAGTTATTCGTTTTATTTATAACAGTTTATTAACATACTTTTGAACCCCTCTAGAACTTTTATAAATCGGGAATATTTTGAAACAAAATCTATTTGTACGTAAGAGGCTTGGAGAAGTATAAAATTACAGTGAATTGTCATAGAGAAACCAGTTAAGTGCTTTCCTGCAAGCGAGAAAAGCCATTGAAGTGCAATCACACACAACGCCTCGACCAGCATGGCGACTCGTAATTCTACTTCCTTTATTTGCATGCAAGTGAATTTATAATAGCTAACGAATAGCAGAGCTTTCAGAGTTATTAGATGTTGAAGATCACGGTAATCTTGCACAGAGGAAAAGAGAGTTCTTGGTTGCGTTAGGGATTAATGACCCGTACTTATCACCCAGACGAACGACTCGTAAAAATTCCTAAGCACGACTTTACAAGAGTCCTAAAAATGTGTTAAAGTAAGCAGCGTAAGACAAGCTAAATAGATGAATCTATCAACAATAATTTGCTTTTCAAATGACTTTATATTATGAAGAGAAAGGTACCGTGCACCGCGAATGAAACCAAACGAATATCGTCAAAATTTCAATTTGTTTGGGTAAAATTTTGGTCAACAACAGCGGGACAAGCGAACCAAGTAACAAAACAAACTTCCCCTATGAATGTTTTCTATCTAAACCATGTAAGGTTGTGAAGGACAAGCTTATTTTTGTACGAGAAAAGCGGTAAAACTATGAAATTAAGAGACGAAATCACGTAAATTAAAATTAGAACGCATCATGACAAGAGAAAAGATAAACATTTCAGCAGCGCTGAATGAATAAGATCGATAAGTAGCATTAATTAGAGAATGTTCTCTGGTTCTATAGTACTGAGAATGTAACCCTTGAATGCAATATTGGTTTGAAAAGACTGAAAAGAGGTGTATTGTCTACGTTTCAAACTTACCAGCAGCGGGGTTGACTCTCCGAAGCACAGCCCATCTGGACTTCCACTGTGGATGCGAGAACAAGTTTTTAGACCAAAAAATTCAATAAAACTAGGATTTAGAATGGTTGGTGTACCTTCTTTTTTCTTCTGTAGCGTACTGGACCCTCGATTATATCCATAGCGGCTGGCGCATCTTCAATACATTCAGATGGGAGAGTGGGGAACCATCGAACTACTTGGAAGCTACTGTTCTTCTTAACATGCGCGCGCATGCTTGGAACATTCCTTGAGTTGAGGAGTTTATTTGGGATTTATGACCTAAGGATCATAAACCATAAAACAACGAATACCCAAATGCTTTGTCAGTTTAAAATGCTTCTCTCTCTCAAGACGAACCGTGTGCAAAGGTAACTTTGGACACGAAATTAGTCGGTAAGCATATTTGTTGGATTGTAACAGCAGTGTTAGGAAGTGATGGAATCCTGTAGCTCTGCTAGCAATTTAGTCCCGCCGACTTCCTCTGGCAAACTTAGAAGTGACGCGCAGTAATTGATACTTTACTGGAGCTAAGCTTACTTCCGGTCTGTAAGGAGTTCGTCGAATGATTGAAAGCCTAATTAAACGACTGTATTTGATTAGTATACAGCCACAATATCAATCACTGAGACCTGTTAGAATAATAACAAGAAGCTAAATAAACTCGATGGAAAATGTTCCAAATGATGCTCGCGCAGACATCGTCTTTTTAAAACCAACGCCCGAGAATGACAGCCAGGGGTGATATATAGTTTGATAACCCACGAACCAGTACACATACTGAGTACAGAAACGATAGACGTACGTACTTTAGTTATGACGTTTTGGTGAAGTTTGTTCAAGGAGGGGGGCGATCACTTACTGACCGGATACTACAGGGAGTCTTGCCCTCATATTCATCTTGTGACTTCGAGCGATTTCGAAAGTGACAGAATTACCTGAAGGATAATGTCCCGTGGAATTCATGGCTTATTTCCACAGACATACATATCTATATATATATCTTAAAGGGTGGATAAGATCCCAAATTAGGGGTCAGGGTATGCCATGCACGCGATGGATTTGTTAGTACCCATTGAGCATGTGATTTTTATCTCTGAGACCTTTTAATGTTTAGACAAAATAAGGCCAACATAACGTTGTGTTCCTGACTGTGAACTTGCTGGGCGAGACAATTTCATTTCCCTTACAGACATTCAAGTCGATACACGACATGCTGCACGACATACCGCAACCTCTCTCACCTAGGGTAACTGGGGCTGAAAGATTGTTTATAACCACATTACAGTCAAAACGGCTCAAGCGTACCACCCTAGGCTCCATTAATGA
Source organism: Anthopleura xanthogrammica (assembly GCA_964019055.1). NCBI lineage: Eukaryota > Metazoa > Cnidaria > Anthozoa > Actiniaria > Actiniidae > Anthopleura > Anthopleura xanthogrammica. The sequence continues at coordinate 10,458,512 of OZ025213.1, forward strand.
TTTCATTATTCGAATATTGAATTGATTATTCACTCTGAGTTTTTATTAAAAAAATCAAAATCCAAACTTCACATTCTTTTCACAACTACAGTCAAAACGGCTCAAGCGTACCCCCTAGAACCCATTAAAAATGAATTTATTATTCTAATATTGAGTTCATTATTCCCTCTAACTCCAGAGTCATTGAAAATAAGTTATCTACTTGAGTTTTGATTTGCCAAGGTAGAAAAACTCCCCAGAAAGGCCATCACTTAGAGTTTGAAGAATGAATGTGAAGTTTGGAGTCTTCGAATTTTTTTATGAAAACTCACGAGTGAATAATCAACTCAATATTCGAATAATGAAATCATTAATGGAAACTAGGGGGTAAGCTTGAGCCGTTTTAATTGTAAAATGATAAGGGATGGCCTTCCTGGGGAGTTTTTCTACCTTGGCATGGCAATTGTTAAAGAATCCAATCAAAACTCAAGTAGATAATTTATTTTCAAGTTTGGAGTCAGAGTGAATGATAAAATCAATATTCGAATAATGAAATCATCAATAAATTCTAGGCGGGTACGCTTGAGCCGTTTGGACTATAATACCATGCAATAATGACCAATTAAAACCCTTCAAAAATTCAGCGCGAGCTAACTAAAAAAGTAATCTAAGGAAATTGCTTCGTCCTTCATCAACTTTATTTTTATCTGATTGAATTATAGAAGCATTGCTTACAATTTCCTGACTTATCAACCCATCTTGTACATGTTTACGGAAGTGTGCAACGATACAGAATCAAGTTTGACGTCATTATGTATTGTCAGCCGTGGGGAATATCCGCGGACAATTTGGTAAGGTGGGAGGTCTGTTGTGAATCAATAATGGATCAGTGACTCGTGTTTGTCTATTCCCAAGATTCAATTTAGATTTGTACCTTGCTCTTTTCGATCTTCCTTCCTTTTATTTTATTTTCAGATAGTGTTTTTAGACTTAGATTTTGTTTCAATTCAAGTTTTTAAATTAATATTTCACCCATTCCTTGAGCACGATAAAGTTTAAATCTTATTTCGGCTTGAGAAAGAACCGTCTTAATATATAAATAGCATGGTTTGTTCAGGCTGATGACTTCATGGCAAGACTATCTACCCGAGTCTCATTGCTCGTTTACCAACGTTTTTTCTTTCTTTCCATAGTCCCACTGACCACAGATATTCGATTCGATTCAGAGTGCTTATTGAAGAGTTTTGGTAGTAGTGTCGGGTGGGATCATAGTTGTACATGTCGTCATTTCTTTTTGGGTCCACAATGCATTGCTGTTTGAGGAAATGAGCAATGGTTCCAAAAAGACGGCAATTCTGGTAAAAGAAGTTCCCCTAAACAATATAAGAATCTTTAACTGCCCTACCCCCCCCCCCCCCCCCCAAGAAAATGAAAAGAAAAGAAAGGAAAGGAAAGATATTGAGATAAGATTAGTGACCTCAGAACAAACACGCTAAACGTCCTGGAAGTACCTGACATCGAGGTGGCACTGATGAGGATGATTGTATACTGCTTTAACAATATCAAATTAAAAAAATGCTATTTACAGACGGCAGGGCTGGCTGGCTATGAACTGTATTTGAAATGACAACATAATGGCTATAACCATCTATAGTTTTTCTTCTGTCTTCCTCTTCCTGATTACCTGCAAGTCTTATTTTTTCTTCCGAAGACTCATGTTCCGGTATAAATTAAAATTTTATTTTATTTTCCCCGGCGCTCAGTCTTTTTTGATGTTCATGTTTTGCGATTCGTAAGAAGCTCATACTTATAAACTGATATCAATTTGTCCCACATTTTGCTACATCTTGGAAGAGTAAACACCAGCAAGTCTTATTATTTTCTTCCAATTTGTTTTGGCCGAAGACTCATATTCTTGTATATTTATTTTATTTCCCCCGCAGACCTTCTCGATGTCCGTGTTTTGTTTGTCGCACGCTACATCTTGGAAGAATAAACCCTCAATAATGTATATGATAAAGTAATATCCTTTTTCCATTTAGTAATATTTAGTCGTGATACAGAGCCGCATCAGAAATGGCAGTGCAATGGCAGAGGAGGTAAAATCCAACAGCATAAACAAGAAGCACACAAAGCTGCCATCAAACCGTTTCCAATGGCATCATTTCGCTCACGTCTCGACACATCATCGTAAATAAAAACCGTATTCTGGGGAGCTGTCATGGGATATGTTTGGTATGGTTGGTACATCAAAGGTTGTTGTTGATAATACACGCCTGGCGAAGCTTGGTTGCTGTTGTCGTGGTAGTAAAAGCTGCCTTGAGGCGAAGTGTGATAAGCTTGCTGGTTAGAAACCATGTCTTGGCTTTTCTTGTCCCGAGTTAAGTGTTTCTTTAGATTTTATTGCGTTGAGAAGGAAGTAGCCGAAGTATATAAGATGTCGAGTCTCCTGACTGAACAAACTGGAAATTTCCAACGTGGAATATCTCCAACTATGTGTCGGTTAAGTCTCTTGTTGATATTTCGCGTTGTTTTTAATTATTTAATTTCTGTAAGCAATTGCGTAGTTGTATACAATAAAATAGCTTACAATGCGACTTACTGAAGTATCGACTTGAGTTGAGTACTACAGCTTTGAGAAGCAAGTCGTTTTGAGAAAAATCCTTTGAAAATAATTTAACCTCTTTTCATTCAAATCCAGCTGGAAATTGTTGAATGTTTTCGATGACAAAGTATTCAAGCCAAATTTTACAAAGAGTCTTAGGTCTCTACTTACTATTTTGAATGACGCTAGAAATACCCTTGAAAACCGCCAAGAATTAGCTAGAGCAGGTGGATTTATGCAAATAAATTGCGAGCAGTTTATCTATCATGGTTATTATACGTATATGTCATTACTAATGAAAAGTTTCTTACGTCTGGCTGAGGGCGAATAAATTAGCTGTCGGTCTGACAATTATCTTTCAATTTAGGCGAGCGAGGCGTTCATTACTGGACTATTTGCAAATTCATTTTGAAACATAATTGATATTTATTTTTGGCGATAACTTCCTTGCTGAAAAGCGATGAAAAATTCATCGCCCACTATCCGGCTATCACAAAAAAACGTGCTGATAAAAATTGCTTTTTTGTGTGTGATTTTTTTTTCTCATTTGCTTCACATGATTCTGCGGATTCATCATTCATTATCGTTGACACCGGAAGCTCAAAGCGGGGAAATGTACAGGTAAATAGCGTGTTTAACACAGGCAACCCATTTCAAAATCTGGGTAAGAAGAATAACCATTGCGATATTTGTTTGTTGGGATCCAGCAATGCGTTTTCCTTGGTAGACATCCAATTATTTTGTAAAATTAAGACGTTCTATTTTAAACGAGGGAATTTGAGAGTAAGGCACGTCAAGACATGAAATAAGTACGTTAAAATGGATTAATAATTCCATGTGTGACTCCGTGGCGCAATGGTAGCGCGTCTGACTCCAGATCAGAAGGCTGCGTGTTCGAGTCACGTCGGGGTCACTTCCTTTTGGATTTTTTTTTTTTCACAAATCCAAATTAGCTTTTCGATGCTTTACTCCAGTTACATAAAAAAATTGAGAAAAGGATAAACATAACAGCTTTGTTGAAATTAAATAGAATGAAAAATGTAATTCATTGCAGAAACGTGATAAATGATACATTAATTTTCATTATTTAAAGATTAATTTATTTTATTTATAGAGTATCTTTTATTTTTATATTCATATATTTTAGATTTGTAGTTTCACAGGGGAATTTACCAGACGTCTGCAGTCAAGTAGGATGCAGAAATATGAAAAGAGCTTTAAAAATGCTTTAAATGAACTTCTTTAACACTCAATCTCTTGGAATTTTTTTAAGTGTTACTTCAACTGTTAGTTTTTAATGCTTTTTGCCAACAAAAAGACTGATGATTAGAGTAAAATCGATAACTTCATAAGGGTAAAAATAGTTAAAAGTAAAACAAGAGACAACATGTTCAATTAAGGAAGTTTTATTTATATTGCATTAGGGTGTTGTTGATTTTTCACCTTTGCTGATGTTTATTGTCACCTAAAATAAAGGGAAAAAACACACATAAACACCTCTGGAAAATGAAATCTGATACCTGCAATGAAAAATTGAGATGCAGCTACAATGAAAATTTGGTTTAAGCTTTTATGTTATGAGAAATTCAAACATCTGAACATCACACAATAATAGTCCCTTTCACAGTTCCCTGCGCCATCTTGAAAGGTAACAGTGCCTTTGCATCAACACAAGACGTGAGGTGAGTTTGCAATGATCGAGACCTCTTTTAACTCCTTGGACAATTATTCACATGTCTCTATCATTGCAAGGTCACCATTCGTCTCACTTCGATGCAAACGCGTAGCTACCTTTCAAGATGGCGCAGGGAACTGTGCAGGGGAGTATAAGGCACTGGCTGCTTTACCAAACAACATTGTTATAACTGCAAACACATTAGCCTCACTCATACTGTGATCCTAACATTTATTTTTATCTTCTGAATCTGCCATATTGAGCAATTGCTTCAGGGCTAAAAATAACGGCCCTCACTCAACAGTCATGATGACCAGCCAAATTAGCTTGGTCATACCTTGCTTCAAACTCAATCTTACTGGTCAAAATGACTGGCAAGGAAAAAAATTGACTGGACAAGTTATTCTGTCCAATAACTGGCAGTTATTTTTAGCTCTATTGTTGCAGTTAAAACTTTTTAATCATAAGTCAAAATAATCTTTATCATTATTTAAGGTTTAGTGTGCATTTTATGGAGTTGTTGGCAGTTTCTAGCAATCAATTCAACAAACAAAGTATTTCTTACTCCAACAAAGGGCTCAAGTTCTGAAACAACCGGAGCCAGTTGTACGAAGCCTGGATAAATTTATCCACCAGATAAGAGTTATCCAGTTTATAGAAGTTGTATGTTTTTGTATCTGCTGGATAAGGATTTATCTGGTGGATAGCACTATTCAGGCTTCGTACAAGCGGCTTCGATAAAGTTATGTATTGATACTAACCACATAGGCTGTAAGGATCTATATGGGAACTTGTTCAGGCTTGCCTCCCTTGTGCTCAGATGTTGGCTGTGTGGGAAGAGGCTCATCCTTGGGTTCAACAATACTGACTTGATCTGGAAGGGGCTTCTTGGGGCCAGTTTTGCCAGTTGGATCCCATGGCAACATAATTTTAACTTGAATACCAAGTACACCTGCAAAAAACAATAGATTTACTTTAATACAATTTTTATTAGGAGGAACTAGAAGCTAGGACCTGGTTCTTTCAGCCACATCAATCATAAGAATAAGAGCTGAAACATTTGAGCAGTGAAACTTATTTAGCCAATCAGAAGTGATCATTCTCTCAGTCTCTCATGGCAGTTGTCCTTAGAAACTTGGGAGCCAGACGTTAAAACTTTATGACAAAACTTTTGTCACACCAAACTCAACTGAGAATTGCAGTATATTTTATAGCAATACTTTACCTTGTCTGAGGTATACGTGTCTGACGGCAGTATCTACATAGTGTTTGGTTGGTTCACCGGCATGGATCATAAGACCATCAACAAACTTCATAGACTTGGCACGCTGTCCTCTTAATTTACCAGACACTACAACCTCGCATCCCTTAGCACCACTTTCCATGATAAACCTAAGAACACCATAGCAGGCCCTACAGGATGTTACAACAAAAAAAGGTTAAGTACTCATATTCAACATCAGTAGTACCTTCAGTTGAAATTCAACTGCTATCAATGAAAGGCTACGGTGCGCTCTTTACCCCTCTCCCCATCAATGCTCTGTTTTATGAGTATTCCAAGCTCATAAAACAGAACATTAGAGAGAAGTTGAAACAGACAGGGAGATCCTGAGGATGGAACCATGGACCTCTAGCTCCAAGGCTGCACACTAACCAACTGAGCTACGCCTGCTCCTACCAAGTGTATTAGTGCAGATTTTGTAAGACTGAGAATTATGGTATGATGTCAATGACATGTTTTAAACCAATCATAGCATATGAGTGACAGTCCAGCGCAGCCAATGAAAATGCCTGGATAAGGAACCATTAAAGTAATGGTTAAGTACATCTGTACTACAATTTTTCATGCTTAGACTGGCCTTACACAGTACCAGACAAATTTAACTGTTCAAAAAGTTGTACATTTAGGCATTCCATTTACACGGAACTGTGCTATCTGGACAAAAATTTTAACACCTAGTGGTGAAAATTTGAATCCAGTTCTGTGTAAACAGAAGAGACACTTCTGTGCAAATGGCATGCAGGGCTTGACACTAACATACATCTACTAGTCTCAGACTAGTGAAGGTTTGCTGTGGACTAGTGGGAAAAAGACCTTGGGACTAGTGATTATCCACAGTGACTAGCCCAAGGACTAGTTCCTAAAAAAGTTAGTGACGAGCCTTGGGTATGTACTGGTCAAATATTTGATGATTAAGGATTCATTTGTTACTGTAAGGCCAGCTAGTCATTTGTATTATTAGCAGTCAGGATTGAATGTCATCATGATGATCTGTAAAAGACTTCAGTGCGTTTAGAATAACCTGAAACATACCTTCTGACAGCCAATCCACCAATCAGCTTGTACCTAAGGGATTCACACTGTGCAATAGCACACAGTCCCCTGGTGGCAACCTTCTCAGCATACAGCTATAAATAAAATAGAATGGGGAATTCCATTAGTAAAATCTCAAATAAACTCATTCAAAAGTTTTCTATTTTGAAGAAATATGGCATCATTGGTTCCTGGGCTCAAAATAACGGCCAGTCATACGCTGGTCAAGATGTCTGCCGTATGATATTTTATTAATTTTTTTCTTCAAATATGACCAGTCAACATGTCTGTTCAAAACCACATTTGACCACAGCAATGAAGTTTTGAACTTTTCACATGCAATATGTAATCAGATAAATAAAGGGTTTATCAATGACAAGGTTTGTTGATGATTGCAAGGCAGTTTGCAGAAGCACTGATCTAGAACTCTATAGCGATACTTCATGTTTACTAACAATATGTCATAATGCGATGCACCTGACCATGGTCACCCAAATATTTTTACAAGTACAACGAAATTTTGTACATTTTCATGTGAGGTCAAAGTCATGTCAGCAAATATTTTATTAATACTTGCGACAGAAAAACCAAAAAAATGCCAAGTTGAAATAATTGAGGGAGTTTAAAAATTAATTTGGCAGCCACGGTTAGGCACATCAACTGTAATTGCAACTTGACTGACGTTCAACTGAACCAATTTTGCATTATTTCTCACATACTATTGCGAACAAAGGTAATTGTCATCACACCATCAGATGGTAAATACAGAATGGGCAATTATAATCATGTACAAATGGAACAGTTGAGACAAATAAATAAGGAAAGATGATTGACTGAGTGTCTATGTATGCCAGATACTCAAGCTACAATAAAGTAAGAGTTTTAATGAAGATTTTCACATCATACAAAGATAATACTATACCTCTACAGTTGACTCTGCGAATCCAAAACGTTTCTGCACAACTGATGTCAATTCACGGATTCTTCGTCCTTTCTCGCCAAGGACATTTTGTGTGCGTGTGGCCAGGATAATGATCTCAGTCCTGATGGGAGTTACACGGACTTCTACACCACTATAGCCATCTTCAGCCAGTTCACGAGTCAGAAACTCATTGAGTTCAGCTTTAAAGAGTCCATCGCTTACAAACTAAAATGCAGAAAATTTAGGTTATTCAAGAGATCAATATATCTATATTGGTGAATTCAATTTATACTGATTTAGTTAAATATTATTTTCATAAAAGGGGCTTTGTAAATATACTTTAAAGCAATATATATGCAAAAGTTGATTGAAAACAGACAGTAGAACGATCTCGATCTATCATAGAATCCATTAAAATCTTCCCCATAACAAAGCCATCCTGAGTTTGTATATACTTTATTCAAATAAATAGACATCCTACAATAATTCTACTTTCAATTATCGTGAAAATATCTCAAACAACTGGGTAAAATCTTAACATTTCTACCTTTCTCTTCTTACTGATCTGGGTAGCCATGATGACTTTTGCCAAAGAGAACGATCCCAGGTCACATAGCGCGCTTAGTTTCGAATTTGCGCACGCGCAGTACGGAACTTGTCCGCCATGTTGGGAAGAGGTGCAACTCGTTATGCTGCGAATTTTTCAAGAATTTCTTCTTTTTCGAACTTACTGGTAATTATTTTCCAAATATTTCTTCTAAAGTGATCATAGCCAGGTCTAACCGTTGGTGTTTTCTTATAGAGAGCTACTGCAAAGCATAGTAAATCAGGAACCAATGGAGTAAAAAGAGGTCAGTTGTTGCACGTGCGCTTTAGTATTTTGACAATATATTTAGTGTATTTTACATCTTTCGCTGATCCATGTGGTTTATCTTGTTTACAGCATCTACGCTCTCAGCTACACTGCAATCAAGGCTTTTCAAAGGCAGCAATAATTCCTCATTGTAAGTATGTAAATATACAGGATGAATGACAGGGGTAGACTGGGATTAGCATGCTATTAATAAATCAGCTGAGGAGGATTGCAGAATTTTATTTCATTTTTCTTTTTGGTTACAATCTTTTACTGCATATTCCAATTTGTTTAATCAATTGTTAATTGTTTTGACTCATAATGTTGCATAATACACTGAACATTACCATGACGATGGTTTGTCAAAAACATTGTCCTATTGCATGTTAGTGATGGTAGTGATATGATGGATATTTGACAGTAGGGCATTTTCCTGCATGCAGCCTCACTGATAGGATTTGAATAGTTACAGTTTTGTTATCTCTTTTCTAGTGTTGCAATTCAAGAAAAGTATGGCAAATTCCTATCAAAAAACTTTAGTGCTATTTCAGCAGCCTGTGAGTATTAGATGTTATGGTTCTTATAAGAGGTGTACGGTATAATTGGCTTCTTAAGATTGGTAAACAGGTCTATTCCCTAGAGTTAGCCACTGTTAATCTCTAGAGTTAACCACATCCACAAGCACCTGTCATTCTGTTTTCTTCTCTGGGCTAAATGAAAGGCATCAGGAAAAAGAGATGGAGAAGGGGGCAGGAGGAGAATGGACACAAAATGTCCCTAGGGATCCTTTAGGGGTCCCATTACAAATCCACAGTGTTTGGAGGCATCTCTCTTTCCCCTCCCTTTCTTTTCCTTCAGCCCCTCTCAAACAAATTGTTATTGCCACAGGTAGCCCACCAATAGGAAAAAGTACAGAGATAAAAGATGCCTGTATATCAGCTATCTTAGAGTGTTATTTCTTATTCTCAAGAGATGACAAGTCCCAAGCTTAGAACGTCTATTACTATTGCTCTGGCTGTAATTATATTAGATGATAACTAGCGGTAAGCTAGTGTGGGCTGCGTCGGTGTTTCTAATGAAACAGTATGGATAAAAAGTTAAATTTTACACCGTAAAAAATAAGAGAGATCACTTACTGACGTTTCGGACGCTAGTCCTTCGTCGGAGTCATTTCTCTCTCTTACTCCGACGAAGGACTAGCATCCGAAACATCAGTAAGTGATCTCTCTTATTTTTTACAGTGTAAAATTTAACTTTTTATCCATACTGTAATTATATTAGATTGTTGAGAAATAAGATCCAGTGCTCAAAATAACAGCCAGTCATACGCTGGTCAAGATGTCCGGCGTATGATATTTTATTTTATTTTCCCCCAAATATGACCGTGCAACATGTCTGTTCAAAACCATATTTGACCGGTCAAGTGCCAAATTTGGCCGGACATTGACCAGCCATTTTTTTGAGAACTGAGATCAAACAATTCAATGACTTGCAATACGCACTATGCAAATTTCTCTCTCCCTCTCTCTCCCTCTCTCTCCCTCTCTCTTTCTGCTGTGAAGCTCCAGAATGTAAAACCTTTCTTGATAACTCTTAAATTCATGTTTTGCTGTATGAATATTTTTACTCTATTTTACTGACATTTTTACTATTTTTCCAGGTGATTCACCACAGGTTTTAGTAGAGCTGTTGATAGAGTCCGGATTAAGTACTGACTTGCAAGAAGATGATGACGATATGTCTAGTGTTTCAGGAAAAGAGAAGCATAGGCGAAAGCAGAAATACTAATGCAATTTTTATGTAAAAAGAAAAACAAACGGCAGAAAATAATGTGAAATGTTATATACAAGAGCTGTACTTTTTTTCATTTTTAAGTCTTCATATCTTGGATATTGAATGCATAGATCATTGAGATATGATTTTTAGATGAAAAGATGAAAGTTGTATACAGCTATTTCAATAAAGGTTGGTGAAGGTTTTGCTGCATGCTGTATACCAAGCTCAAAATGCACTATGGGTGATGTGAATCAAATCAGCAAAAGTTCACAACGACATAGAATTTTCCCAAACTTTGTCTGCACCTTTTTCTGGTATATTTTCCTGGTATATTTTCTTCTGTGCTTACACTATTTACATATGAATGTACATGCATTTTAAGCTTTGGAAACGACATGCGATGAAACCTTTACCAAACTTTTTTAAAATAGCTGTAATCTTGAATCTAATTCTGTGTTTTTTGAATGGCGGCAGATCCAGAACGATTTCAAGAGGGGGATGTGGCTGTTACCTAGAAAGCCATCCATAGCGTTTAGGTTTTACTTTATCCTTTATTCATATTATTTTTGAACTCCAAAGGAGGTGGCTAGTCTCCCCCTGGATCTGTCCTTGTTGAATCACCAGTATTTTTCATTATGCTTCACAGTGACTGAAGAAATAGGGAGTGAATTTTTTCAAACATATGACAAAAAATTGTTTTTATTCATGATTTGTTCTGGTGTTTGTATTTCATGTCACAACAAGTAAACTTAGTAATATTGAGTTTTTAGGGATTGGGATTCCCTTGTAATTCATTGTAATTATTTTACAATAAAAGAAGACCTTTATTATTTAAACTGATTTGAATGTCAACCGAGATTGCTCAGACTCAAATCATTTATGTGTGTGTGCTCTATGAGCACTGGTATGACATTCAAACCAGAGCAGATCAAAACTGAACCAGGACTGAACCCAAGAATTCTACAACCTAGATTATGGGGAACAGTTATTGATAAGAGGAGCGCTGCTGTGTTTATCTCAGAAGTCTTTCAAAATTTTGTGACCATCCTTTAACAGGTGCAAAAAATTCATGACAACAGAAACACATCGCCCCCTCCCCCCTACTTATTAATGACTGGTACCTTAGTGAAAAGGTCATAGCATGGGGAAGCATTGATGGTGCACGCTGTCAGTTATGGGCCATTATAGACCTCTTTAACATGGATGGGCTATCTATAAAATTGAATATCTAACATGTAACATCTTGCAATTTTGCTTCAAAACTGGGGGTGGGACATCACTTTTTCAACCGCATTTTAACCAGCATAAAAAAAATGTTAATTCAATAGGGCTGCGTGGCTATTCTAAAAATAGCCTGCTTAATAGATGCATGACTCAGACAAGCATAATATTATACTGAAAAGCAAATGGAGAAACACATTTTATTTATTTATCTTTTATTACAAAGCATCGCTTTTCAAAAAAAGTTGTCATTAAAAAACAAACGGCAGAAATCGGACTCAAGGAAATGAGAAATTCGGTTTGTTTGTCTGAGTTTGACGTCACTGCCACGCAGCCCTATTCTAGATTTAACCCAACCTCCCTTAACTTCATGACCAGTCCCTTACAGCCATCTTTTGTGTTGGAAAAAAAAAATTACTCACAGGGGGAAGGGTTACTGATTGCTTTCGCATGATCAATGGTAAGAGAGGAGGCTGGGTTAGAGAATACTTCACCTTGGCATTGCCAAGACAATAACCATCGCCTTACACTACGAAAAATACTAACAAAATTAACGATTTCACAAGAATATATCACATCTACTGCATACGTGACCTCCGCGAAGGATAAATTATTCAAAAGGGTGGAAAAAGGAGTCAAAACAAGACCCTGTCAAGGTTCGTGCATATTATCACGCAAGCGTGATACGCTACCGGTGACGTAGCGGTCCAACACAGTGATATGTTCGTTCTGCCAATCAAGAAAGGTTTTAGAGACACCACCTTCTATCCGCCTTCCAGAGATCGAACCATCGAGTATTAGTAACAGCAGATCTCTAGCTAAGGTTGAATAAGTCTTACTTTGGATAATTAGAAGGATACTTGTACAGCAAGTTTAAGATAGGAAATCCAAGAGGATGTTGCGAGTACTGAATAGAAGAGGAGTTTCTGTTTTGAGTCGTGTTGGAATGGTTCGATGTGTTTCAACGACGACTCCAACTCTAGCTCAAGCGACAGACAAAAGCAAAGATAAAGAGGTGAGTTTTACCTCATGATAGATCATTTGTTTTCTAATACCAGTAGTTGACTAGATTGGAGGGCTGGACCAAATATGGTTTAGTTCTAGAAGACATCGTGGACTGTTCTCTTTTGCTTTGTTTTTCTTTCTGCATAAATGATCTATTATATCACAATTAATTTACTAGGAAATAAAGTTAGAGGTTTGTTCCCTAGCTTAACATTTATATTAGTATCCTACAAAGTATGTGTAGACGAGGAAAAGAGAAAACGTAGGACAGTTTGCTGGGTCAGTACATGCACAACCGTTCGTAACGGGAAGCCATCTTGGAATTATAAGCTCATTATTCAAGTGAGGCCGGCGCACGCTAAATCTTAGCGAGTATTTTGTCGTATAAGTAGGCTATAAAACTTCACAATACATCCTTTAAATGCTATTTGTGTGTCTTGGCTGTTAATATAGCTTCTTTTTGCAAATATATGTGAGTAGTGTTGTCGTGACTCATTGTTTGATTCCAACACCTTTTTGACACCTTTGTGTTGTCTGGGATTATCGCTCTAGTTGCTTGAAAAATCTCTTCTATTATTATGTTACAATAGAAGGTAATTGTAGCATGGTTGTTCTTAAACAAGAGCAGTCCAAAATACTAGTTACCTCTTAAAGAGTTTCACGATCTCGAGAACATATCAGCTGTACATTTATGGAAGCACTTGAAGATTTTTTTATAAAGACTTGCACTCAATAGAACGTGTTGGACAAGGAACTTGATAAATTTTAAGTGCCATGGTTTACTGGTACCAGTTTGATCATTTATTGTTCTTATTACTACTAGCTAAGAGCAAAGTGGTCCCATGCATTGACTGCCTTGCCAATAAAGTTTATGGGTTACATTTGATCCAGAGATTGTAACATTTTCTTCAACATCTTTGATATAAATTTTTTTTTCCAAACATTGCATAAATTGCCTTTACTTAAATGGACTGTTTCAGCAATGGCATCCCTTGCATTTTATGTAAATTATTAATCAAATCAAAAGGGAATTTTAGCTTTGGCATATGCTTCTCTCCTCACACAGCTTCTAGTGGTAGTTAATACTCCAGGTTCACATTCGGTGCAAACCGCTGTTTTTGAAGACCACAGACTCATTTCCACAGGCTTAGCCTCGTTTATAAGTCATCTATTCAAATACACCATTACTGTGCAGACACACTAACCGGGACCACTTGAATAAAACTGACCAATCAGACCGCAGGAAACTAAACAAAGATTGAACTGATAACAGCGTTAGCCAATCAGATTATCACGTTCTCACGCTCTTTTTATATCGATGTGCTATCTGATTGGCTGGTTAAAAATATTGAACTAAATATCGCAATATGATTGGTTAATGACACTAGTTTATCAAAGTGGTCCCGGTTGGAGTATCCGCACAGTAAAAGTCTGTGAGATTGGTATTATTCAACTTGCGCATTCTTTACATTACAGTTGGCTGTTACTAATGATTTGCAAAATGTAACTGTAATGTAAAGAATGTGTAAGTTGAACAATACCAATGTTTTGAAATTCCACGGAAGTTTAATGATGTCGTTAAATAGCTGACTTATAAACAAGGCAAATGAGTCCATGGTCTTCAAAAACAACGGTTTGCATCGAATGCAAAACTGGAGTATTCTGACAATGACTAATGCATATATGCTTTTCCTTGCACTTCTCTAGTGGTATTCTAACAAAGTGGCTCTATCCACTCATTTCCATTGCTCATGACTTTCCTCACATTTATTTAGTGGGATCTCCACAAAGTCCTTTTTTCCAACCACCTACATCTGCATGCAGTTCATGCTTCTCATCACACTTTTTTCATGTGCTTTCATCATTTCCTGTATGACTCAATAGGAACAGGAAAAACTGTCGTATACCTTAATTGGAATTTGGAACTTTTGATTTTTGTGGGTGAAAAACCCAAGAATTTAGAAACCCCCTCAAAGTGCAGGAGAGAACCAACCAACAAAATATACATTTTCTACCATTTTATAACACCACGTTATAATCATATTTTACTCTGTTACGTAATGATTTTTATTATCCATTAATCCATATATCATGAAATCTAGTCCTTAATTAGAGGGGGAGATTGAGGGCTGGTGCATTTTACTTTATTTTATTTTTAGAGAGGCCGTCCCCTAGCCTCCTTCAAATACATCCTTAGAGTCAGTCATGCAATGTTTCTCTTGACACGAAGTGGGGAGGAAAATGAGGCATGATAACGTGACAACCCTAAGAATGTCTGTGTAGGAGGCTATCCCCTTTTCTGCTGCAGAAAAAATTGTCGGCCCCCATAATATTTTACACAAAAAACAGTGACATTCTCAAATGGTTGCACAAATTTTTGTGACCTCCCTTCAAGTTTGGATGAAAATTATGGCCCCATTTGCACCATGCAGCCCTCTCTCCTCTTATAATGACAGGTCCCTAATGCGAGTAAACTTGCTTGTTGCATCTTGTCCAACCACTGGTTTTCCTAGCTCTTGCCATAAGAATCAACTTCTAAATAGTTTCCAATTCATTCTGAAATTCACATGGAAATTACTAGTACTGACCATGCATGCTGCATAGGACATGGGACTGTATTTGAAGATCTATGCAAAATGGCAAACATTTGTGATTCTGTCTCAAATTCAGCAGGACACTTATGCTTTATGAGGAGATTGACGTCGGTCTCATTTCTTTAACTTTGGAAGGGCAAATATACAGAGGGACTCTGTGGAGTTGCCACAGTATGCTAATTCCTATAAAGGGACTATTCATTATTTATTAAAAGGGGTATTGTTGAGAAAATGGGTGCCTTGAAATTTTAGTGACCCTGCAAAATGGGGTATTAAAATAGAGTACAAACACTCGAATCATGCAACATAAATAGTACTAAATAATGATATTTTATGCAATTCTATTGTTTCTATTATTTAATTAGTACTATTTAGTACAAAATAGTGATAAGTTTTGCACGCTTTTATTGTTTGTACTCTAATTGATGGATTATTTAAATTACTTCAAAATAATAGGACATACTCCATGTAGGGGACTCCCCCCTTCCACCCCCCCCCCCCCTCCCCTGTAGAGGCCGGTTACTTTTTTCTGCATGCATGTCAACCAACATGGCCACCATGTCTTGTCTTTTATAGACCCCTTGCACATGACATCAGAGCAGCACAATTTGGAGGACAAAACAAAAGAATTTCAATCTTCTGAGAATTGGATTATATTGTTTTGCCCTGCAAATCGAGCTGCATTCTGACGTGCTGCAAGGGGTCTATATGGGAAAGGGTGCATGCCAGCATACCTCACAACATTAATTATCTATAAAAGACTTAATTTTTTCAGGAGAGAAGAGATTTACTAGTTAATTACTTCACAATCTTATATACATTTTATTTTTAAAATGTTATATATACCAACTAAAAGCTCCCATCTTGTTTCAGCAATACAAGTTTACCAGCATTGATGGATTTATGGATTTTGTCGCTAAGAAGAATCCTGGGGAGTTAGAATTCCATCAAGCCGTCCACGAAGTGGTTACGTCAATATGGGACCACCTGTCTGAGAATCCCTACTACCACAAACACAACGTTCTGGAGCGCATTGTAGAACCTGAACGAGTGGTGATCTTTAGAGTACCATGGAGAGATGACAAAGGGCAAATAAATGTCAACAAAGGTTATCGAGTTGAATTCAATTCAGCCATTGGTCCATACAAGGGAGGACTTCGTTTTCACCCCACAGTCAATCTTGGCATCTTAAAGTTCCTGGGTTTTGAACAAGTTTTTAAGAACAGTCTAACAACGCTTCCTCTAGGAGGAGGTAAGGGAGGATCTGACTTTAATCCTAAAGGAAAGAGCGACAACGAAGTGATGAACTTCTGCCAGTCATTCATGTCGGAGTTACAACGTCATATTGGACCAAATACCGACGTCCCAGCGGGAGATATAGGCGTTGGAGGCAGAGAAATTGGCTACATGTTTGGCCAATATAAACGAATCCGTAACGAATTTACAGGCGTGTTGACGGGCAAGTCTCATGGATGGGGAGGAAGTCTCCTGAGACCTGAAGCTACTGGGTATGGCCTTGTGTACTTCACAGCTGAGATGTTGGCAACCAAGGGTGAAAGCTTGAAGGGGAAGACAGTCACAGTGTCTGGTTCTGGTAACGTAGCACAGTTTGCAACAGAGAAAGTCACTCAGATGGGTGGTAAAGTCGTTACCCTGTCTGATTCATCAGGAACTATCTATGACCCTGATGGTATAACCAAAGAAAAACTAGCATATGTTACAGATTTAAAGAACGTCCAGCGTGGAAGAATCAGTGAGTACGCCTTGAAGTATGGCGTCAAGTTCTACGAAGGGAAGAGGCCATGGTTCATTAAATGTGACGTTGCGCTTCCCTGTGCAACACAGAATGAAGTAGACGAAGAAGATGCTCAAACTCTTGTTGACAATGGCTGCACTTGTGTAGCAGAGGGAGCCAACATGCCAACTGAGCCAAAAGCAATAGAAATCTTCCAAAAAGCCAAGATCTTGTATGGGCCCGGTAAGGCATCCAATGCAGGTGGTGTGGCTGTATCAGGATTAGAAATGAGCCAAAACAGTCTTCGAAGTGCTTGGACGCGCGAAGGTGTTGATGAGCGACTGCACGACATTATGGAGAACATCCACAGCACTTGTGTTAAGTTTGGAACCTCGAAAGACGGCAGCTACGTTGACTACGTCAAAGGTGCGAATGTTGGAGGCTTTATTAAAGTAGCACAGTCCATGGTGGAACAAGGTGTGGTCTAATGACGGAACATTCTTTAAATAGGTAGCATCACTTATAATATGGTCTTAAATGAAGTAAAATATTCGATTGATTTAGAAATACTGCAAAACTGTGACTAATAATTAGTGGAAATTACAAATCAATAGAATAAGAAAAGAAATTTTAGATGTTGTCTAGGAATTTGAGGGACACGTTCCTACATGGTTTGACTATATGGCTCCAAAACTTGATAATACGAATCAATATTTTAAATATAGTTTTATAGCCTTTCCTCTGTGTAGGTTTTTACATCCATATGAAAAATCAAATGAATTGATGGCACATGAAGTTTTAAAGTTGAATTAATAGCATAGCAATGAAAAGTGAGAAAGTCTCCATAAATTGTTCTCAGTATAGTTTCTCTCGGCCCTAAAATATGACTGAGAAGCCTGAAAAGTAAGACTTACCAGGAGGCCGATGTAATATAAATTTGTAGTCCAAGACAATATATGAATATTCTAGGACTGATGGATGTATTTAGCCGACTAATATTATAATAATATCTAATATTATTATCTTTTTTCATATCATTTCGTTGTGTTTCCGTGTATTGGTCAAATTTGAGAATAAAAAGAAGTGTTAAACATTGTGTCAATATTTTTATCATTTTATATTTATATTTTAATGATATTAATTAATTAATAGATATTCATTATGTAACGCCTGGTTTTCACTTGCGACGGAATCAGAGTCGGAGTCTGAGTCGGAAGCAGCTTATGATGAAGTGAAAACCAGAAAACGGAGTCGGAATCGGGGTCAGAAGCGCGTCAGATCGAGGCGGAATCGGAAGGATCAGAAGGTTTCCTGTTTTTTCTTTCTTCTTTTCGCTTTTGAAGAGCGCTTTTCACTTTCAGTCAGTTACGAAAGAACTGCTTCCAAATCCGATTCAAAGTTCTGTTCGGCCTGCGATCCCTGGCAGTCTTGAGGTTTGAAGGTCTCCATCATACAGGGCTGCCATGCTCATTTTGCTACGAAAAGTTGCAGTACACCGGGACGTGTTTCAGTTGGGGCTAGACAAGAGGCACTACCTATCACTCGCTTTGTCCAACCTTTGGAAATTAAGGTTGCTAGGGCATCCCTAGCTCCGCCGCGCACCTATGTTACATTTCCAGTAACACGGTACAACCAACAGATATATAAGAGCAACACTAAATACCACACAACCAACTCTTCCAGTTATTGTTTTATTTTTATCATTTCTCGTTTCAAAAAAATAATTTATCTGTATTTTAAAAGTCAAATCCCCTTCCTGCATCTTGTTTTAAAAACCATGCGTTCATTTTAGAATAATAACTTGTAATCTTCTTGATTCAGGTTACTTTTAATATCAATGTCGACTTTCTTGCTGCCTTCTTTAACGAGCTGTAGTTTTATCATCGGGGTTACAGACACGTCTTTCTGTTCCTTCAGGGGTTTTGTGAGGTTATCGTGTTGTTGGCTGTAGTCTACTGTAATATGGATGGTGCTGCCATGTTCGATCAATTCTCGTTCATGTGCAGCTGCTAACTGATTGACGACACGTCGTTCAACCTGGACAAATGAAGGGGTAAACTTCGTTATTTTACTGGTTAATTGAATACTAATATTTCTAATGCTATTCAGAAAGCTGCGATGCAAATGCCTGGCATCATCATCGAGCATGCGCAGTAAGAATAACAGAGTTCTGGAGTCGAGAGTGGTTGTGACAGCTTGGGCTGTTTGATTTCCCATTTCAGACCACAAGTCATTCCCTTGAGTATCATTTCTTTGTTAAACGGAAAATAAGGGAATTATCACAGTTGCAATACTTGTTTCTAATCCTGAGCTCAACCCAAACTCAAAATTCTTAATCCATCCCTAATAGAAGTGTGATGGAGTTTTTTACCTCATGCTTAATAGAGCGAGCACCATAATATACATCATATCCATCAGCTAGGACATCCATCACTTCTCTATCCCACGTGATATGAATATCGTGACGTTTCAAGGCCTGTAGGGAAAAAATGTACGACACGTAAGCAAATGTCATCATGACTAACACATCAACATCGTGATTGCAGAAATTAGACCGCAATAAATCTTTGGTTTTGTTTCACGGATATTTGATGCGCGCACTCTATTTGAGGCGAGGAAAACGTGCTAAATATTACGAGTGAAATCAAACAAAAATTCTGTACAATATTTTTTTGTGTGCGCGCCCTTCTTTTTCTATCGTACTTTCATCTAACTATATCTATATAACCCCCTTCACAGTAGTCTCCTTAGCAGCCGTTTTTAGTTTTCGTTCCATTCCCCCACGGGAACGAAAACTAAAAACGGCTGCTAAGGAGACTACCTTCACAGTTCCCTGTCATCTTCAAAAAGTAGCCATGCCTTTGCATTGAAGCGAGACATGAGGTGACCTTGCAATGATAGAGACATGTGAATAATTGTCCAAAGTGTTAAAAAAGGTCTCTATCATTGTAAGGTCACCTCACGCCTTCCTTCGATGCAAAGGCACGACTACCTTTCAAGATGGCACAGGGAACTGTGGAAGGGGCTACTGGACTGCATGTGACTAGCCTTTGAGACTAGTAACTCACCGTTTTGGACCAATGTTCCAATTCGCGTGAAACTAACTGTAGGAGCTCAGAGCGAGAAAATGGCAAGAAATAGACAATCTCATTAATCCTGCCAAGAAACTCATCCCTTTGAAAATGACGCTAAGAAATAAAATAACAACATTATAGTTTGGTCTAACAACATGAACATAGGGCAAGTGCTAATGTTATTGGTCTTACTGCATAGTTGACATGACTGTAATATCGTACGGAAAGTTACTCTGATAAAGCACTTTGATTGGATGCCAAGGTCATGATCTCCCACGCTGTGATTGGTTCAAAGGTTTGATGTCATTCCTCACCGTGACCTTTCCGTACATACCATAACATCATATAAGGCGAAGCTAGACCATGCACCATGTTCTCTATCTCAGAAAAGGTCTGAGCGTTACATACTTCATATACAAAAATGCATGCATGCATATAGAACCTTTGCACTAAAAATCCTAAAGCCCCACCTGAAGTTAAAAAAATCAATCTACAAGAGAAGAGAATTATTTTGCCGGTTTTGAAGAAATAATCCAGAAATAATCCAGCTGTAAGGAATTTTTTTTTCGTTTACCTTTAGGATTGGCTGAACAACCTTTTCTTTAAATTTTCGGGATATCGTTATTTGTTCTGTTATTTCATTCTCTAAAAAAGAAACCAATCATCATCGTTTATTATTTTGGTATTCTAACTAGGATTTTATGCAGCTATCCGAAAAAGGTTGAACGGCGATTGGCGATTGGCAATCGGTGATTGGTGAGGTAATATAACCAAGTAAAATGAGAACTTTCCAACTGAAAATTCACAAGATGAACGAGCCATACTACTTGCAAAGGTAAGGTATTCGCTGAATGGTGCAGGCATTGTTTAGGTATGGATATGAAGAAATTCTTATCGTCCCACAGTTTCTTTCGCTCATGCTATCGCCAATCACCGATCGCCATTCTTCCCTAGGTTTACTATTTTAAGTATACTAACCATCTTTTCTCATTAAAGCAGCCTCACGGGCTTCCTGTCGTAACTCCAGTGCATGGTTGGCGATTTCATTACTAGCAAGGTTTGACGTCATAACAAAAATGGCATCCTTACATTCTATTGTCTTGCCCTTGCCATCTGTTAGCCTCCCCTATATTAACGTTTACAAATATATTGAAACCTGTCCCTTTAGTAAACGGATAACTACTAATGGAGGGGGTGGGGGTGAAGTGGGGTGGGGTGGGGTGGGGTGGGGTGGAGGTGAAGGTGAAGTAGGGGTGCGATTTAATGATATTTATAAGAGAAATTCTTCCTACCTCATCAAATAACTGCAACATAACAGTAAGAACATCTGGATGGGCCTTATCAACCTACACACAAAATATAATGCAAGTTATTAATGGTGTTCAAATAAGCCAATCAGTGGCCTGTTAACACAAATATCTTCAAATCATGTTTATACCTCATCAAATAGAACCACAGCTTCAGGGCATTCTCTGAGCCGTTTAGTCAGTTGTCCCCCCTGATCGTGTCCTATGTAACCAGGGGGGGCACCAATCATTTTAGCCACTTCATGTTTTTCTTGGTATTCTGACATATCAAGACGAATAAATCCCTATAACAAGAACGAATGTATACACATTAGTATATAAAAGATTTTTTTTCCAAATCATAGTATTATGTACAAAAAATAGTATTATATACAATATTGAGATCGCAGGATTCTCTCAAGAATTTTCTTTTTTCCTTGATACCAATACTAATAGAATCCTTTTTGCAGTTCCTTTGGTTGGCCTAAACACCATTATCTTGTGACCCCAAAAGGGTAAAACATTTGAATAAGAAAAACAATTTAAAGAGGATTCTGATAGTAACTAGTGGTATCAAGAAGTAATAATATTAAGTAGAAAGGATAAGGTTTGTATGTATATAATTTAGTGCAAAATATTAATAATAAATGGCCTCTCCAACATACTTTTTTGTTGCCTTTGTGAATATAGTTGGCTATTTGCTTAGCAAGCTCTGTTTTTCCTGAATAGATATGCAATAGAATTGTTAAGGATGGAAATATATCAATGGTGATGGAACAGACTTTGAGTACATATAAGAGCTACGTCATATATATTGTTACTCCCTCCATAGTATTTGTCGAAGGTGAAATGGCAATTTTAATTAAAAGCTACCTGTGCACATTTACAATAACAATGGAATGATACATACCAATCCCTGAAGAACCTAAAAACAAAAGCGCTAGGGGATGTTCTTCATCATGCCATCCATTTTCCTTTCTGCGAATGGCTGTCAATTTAACACAATAACAAATTTTAATGTGCCATCTTCATTATTCATTATTATATCTAGCATGTATATCAATGTAATGTACGTACCTCCAGCGACAATGAGTATAGGTCCTTCCTGTCCTACAATGTGTTCTTTAATTCTTTTCTCAAGAGGATAACGCCTTCTCTCTTCAGCTTCTTTTCTCTTTCTTTCTTCTACAAACTGCCAGATGGATAAAATCAAATTAATACCTCAAAATCAGAGTTGGTAGGTTGGTAACTTACTATTACTGGGGCTGCTTAGACAGCAAAAACCAATCAAAATGTAGAATGAAAACAATGCATTCCAACTTTGGCCAGTCGAGCCAATCAGAAACCATCAAAAAACAATTATAGCATTTCAACATTGAGTTCATCTGATGCAACAAAATTATTCTGATACCCATGAGAAAAAGACAAACATGTAAACAACTTATACTATCCAGGTTTCTGGTTGCATTATTTTCATTCTAAGATTTGATTGGTTCTCGGGTTCTTGCTGTCTAAGTGGCCCTGGTTATAGTAGTCGCACTGTAAGATGTTTGTTTCTGAAACTCTTCTAAAGATATTGAAATGAAAGAAAATTGGCCTGATCAATAGTTTTATTACCTTTGTTGTATATTCGTTGATAATATTTATAATAGATTGTTCTCTTGTGTAGCTTACAGCATCATGACCAGTGTCATCCTTTAAAGTTGGATCACAACCTACAAAAATATACAAGAAAAAACCAAAAAAATAAAGAGCCATAGAAAATCTCATTTTTGAATTATTCTTAACATGAGTTTTACTTGTAAAATCATACAAGTGTCTGTTGTTCCTTATTATCCAGTCACAGCTCTGATCCAGGCTGCTATCATAGGTACTATGCAAGGGCGGATCCAGGAATTTTTGAAAGGGGGGGTCCAACCAGCTAACCTCAGGTATGACAGGGGGGTCGCAACCCTTGACCCTCCCCCTGGATCCGCCCTTGCTACGTTTGCCGTAATACATGTCATATACCTTACCTGCATTAAGAAGGAGCTGAACACATTCATAACTATCAGCCAGGGCTGCGTAATGTAGAGGAGTGAAGCCAGAGAAGTTAGCTCCTTTGTTTAGTCTGTCACTGAAACTGTTTTCCCTCTCCAGCATAACTGTATAACAAATAAAGTGCAGTGTGTAAACAGTAAAGACGTTTCAGGTTGTCGAAACATCAGTCACATCAAACAGTCCTTCTCAGGACTACATCCACCCGGATGATCATAATACAAATATTGTTTCTTCAAAAAATATTGTTACTTCAATAAATATACATTCACCTGGGTTCAGACCTTTCTTTACAGTAAAGATTATGATGAGGATGATATGACAAGGAGGAGAATATATTGCCAGGGGTTTCACATCCCCTTAGAGTATGTAGTAAAAATGATTACGAGGATGTTGAAAAGGAGGAGAAGGAGAATGACCAAGAGTAGGAGTATGATAATTATGAGGAAGAGGATAATGATGATAGAATGGAAAATACCTTCAAATGTTCTCCACTGTTTTTTCTGTGCCACTTTGAATGCACTACTAAACTCTTCTAAGGTATTGGGATCAGCACCAGCTTCAAGAAGTAGTTGAAGAGCCCTGATTGAAGCAATTGAGTATTCTAGTAAGTTTACAGTATATACACTGTCTTTAGTCTAGATATACTATTAATAGGTACTAAATGATAATCAAAATAGCAGAAACTATTGATGACAAAAAACTACATGGCACAACACCAAATCAAATGTGTATCACGTTCATACCCATCACTTCCATTCATTGCTGCCACATGTATAGGTGCCCAACCAAGTGAATGTTTTTGACTGACATCATATCCTTGCTTTATCAACCTGGAAAAACAAGCACAATTTGAATCTCTTGTTTATTTGTAGGTCTTCCATTTAGTTTTTTAGAGAAATAAACAATAAACAATATGTATTTGTTACTAACTGGACCTTTCTAATTCCAGGACATTATTATCCTTGGCAAATTTGCATATTTTCTGTATTACACCTGTTGATAGCAATCAAATGATACAAGTTTGTAAGTATTAAGGCCATAATAAACATTTGCCCAAGTTGCTGAAATGGAGAGGGCAGACATCTTAGTGATGCCACCACCCTTTCCCCTAGGCAACTCCAGGTCTACGCTGTTATAGGAAGCACAGGTGGAATAGCGGTAAGAGCACTTGACTCTCATCAATGTAACCTGGGTTCTAGTCCCATTGGGCTTGGTGTTGTATGTGAGTAGAGTTTCTAGTTGGGTCTCTTCAGTGCTTCAAGGGTTTTTCTCCAGGTTCTCTGGTTTGATCCTCCCTTCACAAAAATAAACTTCTAAATTTCAATTTGATCATGGAACAAGGGTCTCAGGTTTGTTAGCCACTGGCTATTAAGTCGGCTACCCTCGTGAAAAAACAAAACAAGGATGGGGTTATGGTTATTAATACCAATCACAATGACCAGAAAATAAATTGCCTAAAACAATTGCAATCTCTGCTGCAGCATATTTTCTTGCCATTTACAGTACATTTTCAAGTCGTTGTAAGGTGATGATGAGTGTCGTCTTGCTTTACACAAGAGAATTACCCAGGTGTAAACACGTCCAAAACATGGTTTTTCTGATGCAATCAATATAACACCATATGAGCATTGTACACAATATGTATTAAAATAGTACAGATTTCTGCAAAGTGGGCAACGCATTCATGCTATCAATATGACACAACGAAAAATATCAAAAAGGATGAAGATTTAGTGAATTTCCACCATTAACTTACTTGTAGAGTAGCAGAGAGCGACTCCAGCACTCAAACAGCACCCACCAACTCCAACAAATAACCTCCATTGGGCATTTTTTTTACTCAAACTACCGAGCGGCTTCCATGCTACAGCTCTTGCGCTCGTTAACCGCAATAATATTATAGCTTTTCTTCTTATAATAGAGCTGTTATAAATAAGCAAACGACGACTAAACCTGAAACACGACAAAAACACGGCAGCCATTTTAAATGGAGACCGAGTAGGACTGGGGAGAGTACGATGGGTCAGCGGATTTTCATTCAAAAACAAAATGGCGTCCAAAGAATAAAGTAAAAAAAAAGTTGTCAAAAATCCTGCTGAATTTTTGGTCACTTATCGAGGAAAAACTGAATATTATTTGATATGCAGGGTCAATTACAGCCTGGAGACCCAATTGGGTAAGTTCTGGTGTAATTTTTTTGAGAGTTAGTGAGATTATCAGAGATTATTTCATGAAAGAAACTCTAATGTTTCACTTGTCAAAATTACTTTGTCTTCCAACAGTCCTCGTGAACGTGTGGTTCTTTATACTCTACTGAAGTTTACACTTGGGATGGTTCTTCTTCCAATAAGTGGGTTTTTCATCTCAAAGAGACTGATATTTGAAGGTAAGCTATATATGGATAGTGTAAGTTACTTGTTAACATAGAAATGTAAGCTTACACTCTAAAACTTGATTCTCTCTAAACTAGTAAAAATTTCTTATTTTAAGGTCCCCTAATAAGAGACCATAAGTGTCTCAGAGTATAATCTCTTATCTGGGGACTAAAATAAGAACTTCTTACTAGTTTTGAGAGAATCTAGGAGAATCAAGTTCTAGAGTGTTAAAAGCTCGTAATCATAACATTAATTATTAACATGGTCTTGTCCCTGATAAAATGAAACAACAATAATCTTCCCCTTGTTTCAATAACAAGTCATAAAGCATTTAATTTTCCATTTGGCACTTCTTTTTAACTGCCATTAGTAATCTTTGGCCTGCCATCGACAGCCTGCTATTTTGAGTCCTGTAAAAGGTACCAACTGAATATGCTTTTGATTGATCAGATAAAAACTTAGACTTGCTCTAAGCTGACCTCCCTGATCTTAGATTCTGACAGAGACACGAGCATGGAGGAAGTGAAAAAAAGTGACCTTCAGAGTCACAAGAGGTTGACTTGTTCATCTTGCAGGATTTTCATTTTGCGCCAAAAATAGCATGTATTTCTGTAACATGCGCTAAATTTCTGTACGTTGACAAAGAGCATGAGCATAATTTGGCGATCCATTTCTGGGTTGCTAAAATTGGCAGAAAACTAGTAGGAAAAGTCCAGAGCAAAGCTCCAGTGTGTGTGATCCTGGTTGGGCTACCTGTGCTTTAGTCAGCATATGAGAACAAATACAGAGATGAAGTACTTTGCAAAAGTCTAATACAAACCAAATTTCAGCATGTAGCATAAAGCTGCTGAGTTGGCATAATATTCAAAACTGCTATAATTTAATGTACTGAACCAAGTGTGAGAGAACAATAATAAACTTACTTCAAGTGGCATCCCTTGCGACTCCTGTGTTACATATATGGTGCATTCCTTGAGTTAAAATGTTTGTTTATTTTGTTCCTGTACATATAGGTGTTCTAGGATATGATAATGGTGCAATAGGAGCAGCGGTCATAACAGTCATTATAATACATGCTATCATCTTCATGTACGTCAGAGTAGCCATCACTGAAGATCAGCCAGTCAAGAAGAAAGAATAAAATGCTGTAGAATTGTATACAAAAATAGCAATATTTAGCTCCAGGAAATATCTATACCCTACCCCCCTTGGTCCATGCATACATATGGGTGATTGCAATGGCCTGCTGATATAAGCTGATACAGATTAATATTTTCTTTATAGATTTTCCAGGTGCTTGGGTTAGTCCATTTCTGTGTGTGTGGGGGAGAGGGGTGCAGTGTGTGGTTTTCCCTGAGGCTACATAGAAAATAAGGGGTAATTTTATTAAACTATTGGAATTGTGAAACATGCATTAATTGCTACGAATATGCTTTCAACCGAATTTAAAGTACTATGATAATATCAATTCAAAATAATTTTTGAATTACGATCAAATATTTAATCAATATCCTAGTTTTTTATTCATCTCATTACCATATTACATTTACCATATACATAGGTTGTACTATCTTTAACAATAGACCCAGTTCATCTTGGTGCAATGTTTATTTTTTCAGACAATATGTCATTTCCTGTAGAATAAGATTCTCTGTTTGAGTTATATTCATATTTGTGTCTTCTGATGCATGACCATTAAACAAACAAAATAATTTAGTGATACTCTTTGGGAATGACACATGGTCCGAAATGGGAAACATTACACCAAGACAAATTAGGTCTTTATTTACAAGTCTAAATTAATTCCTAGGTTCAGATTATGAAAAATGCATTGCTAAAATTAAGTAGAATTAGGGATAGGGATTTCAAACATAGTGATAAGGATTCCAAGATATTTCTCAGAGTTTGAACTTGGCAGTAGTCAGCTAGTCATTTTGGCTAGTGAGGTTCAGTAACGTAATATTCTAGTTAGGTTCACTTATGTAATATTCATATTGGCTATATTTTCAAATTCCTTATAATAATTTTCTCTGTCCAAATATATATCTTTCCTTTTCTGTAGAACCACAAGTCTAGTGAAACCTATGAGTTCACTAGCTACATGTCTATCAAGTAAAAAATTCAATTTGAGTTCTGTTTTTCTCCTTCTGAAAAAGTTTTCAAACCAGTAAATAAGGGTGCCACATTCTGGCAATGGTTTATAACACTTGCAAACTAAGATCTAGTAAAATGTTATCATAATTACAGATAAACTAGTATCAGCAGCCTGTATATTGTACTAAAGATGGTGTAACAAGAGGACTGACTTGGCTGTCTTTAGTTTTATTGATCAATAAGGAGTTCTTCATCACTTTCTTCTGATACAGCTGGCAGGTTGTAAAAGGGTCGCTGTTGATTATAAAACCCTCATCAATATACAAGTATTGTAAGATAGAAATTCTCATTCAAAGTTAGTCATCTTTGTTCATCGTAAGAAGTCACTTGTTCCCACCTGCTCATTCTTTTCTTCTCTTTTTAGTAGTTTAAAATAGGAATAAACACAGAGAATACAGTATATCTTGTAAAGAAAAAAGAATTGTTACAGTTATAATAAAGCATCACCTTCCATTATAGTCTAGTATACAAAGGTTTTTCATATACTACCAAAATCACTCAATTATTAGCGCTACCAAAATAACAATCAATCACGTTTTGAATTTCAGTTAACTCACATAACTATTTGGAGCTCTCCAATTGGTCATGTCACATTCAAATAGGTCTCTATGATCAGAACAGAGCAGGAAATTAATGTTGTGACTATTTGGAGCTCTCCAAATAGTAACGTGAGTTTGATCATTGTGTTGGAGGTGCTAACAGTTGAGTGATTCTGGTAGTAATTTTGGGGTCATTTTGAATTTTCTTGGAAATAAGTTAAAATACCACTTGTCCAAGGAAAGCAATATTTTAGTTCCTTTTAGTACTACAGCATACAACATATTTGTTTGAAATTGAAAGAACATAATGTTGTCCCATTTCAATCCACATGTTATTCTCCCGAGAATAAGTTTCTTTGTTTGAGTTGTATCATATTGATGTGTCTTCTCATGTGCAACCGCTAAACAAAGAAATGATACCCTATGGAATTATACCTGTTCTGAAATGGGAAAACATTATGCCAATGCTAAAGACGACTATTATTATGAAAGATGTTCCAGTTAATTTTGATTTTTACTCACATTGAGCAGCAGAAAGAGACTGTCCCCAATGTAAACTGAAGCAGTCATCTATTGATGATGAAACAAATGACATCAATTAATATCTCTTAATGATCTAGCTATCTATTTAAACTTTTTACCTTGACTTCCTTGGCAATATAAAAGATAACAGTTCCAATGTCAAGGAGTTCTTCAATCCATATCCAGGCAATCCATGGAATTAAGAGCCTTTTCTTGTGCTGTTATGAAGAAAAAAATAATTAACTGACATTTTGGACCTTGAGCCATTTGCTGCTAAGAGTAAAACAATGAATACATTCTTTGAAAACTTTCCTTACCTTCCATATTCCAATCAGAAGTAAAACAGCAACAATTAGAGTGATAGCTGTTATTGATATTTGTACTTTGTGGATGACTGAAAGAGCTATAAGAAATAGGTGAAGGCGTTAATTCAATTTACTTTCAGAAGATATTTTACCATATCGGTCCCAAAAGATTGCTCCATCTAGGCAAACTGTGCAACTCAGTACTAGACAGCTACCCTTTTCCACACCCATCTCTTTCACTCCCCCTATCCTAATGGATTCTAGTCTTAGCCTGAGAGGATGCTTAAACCCCCATCACTGCCCCCCCCCCCCCCCCCCACCCCTATTATTGTATCAAATCATTTTACCAAGGTTTGGGTTGGGATTCCAAATTTATGTGTACAAGTATGAAATGAAATGAATATACAATAATAATCATGGATACTTTCAAATCCTACTTTCCATTGGAAGAGGTAAGTCTTTCATTTGTGTCTTGGTCAGCCGATGTAGATAAGCTACGTTGAACCACAGAAAGTACAACCTCAGCACCCCTACCACCTACACCCAAAAATACTGATCAGTAAAATTGAATAATTTTGAGAAAATTTTCAAAATATTTGTAAGACTTGTAAGGAAGATTCTCTTGGCTTACCACAGTTCCGATCCCACACGCAATACTTCCTTCTTTGACATTAAAACAGCAAAGAAATCGTTTGATCTTCATTCTCAGCTCTACCAGACTTTGTTTCAATTATAAACTTGGTCTCTTAAAAGTTTTTACAACTTTTGGCTTCAAAAAAATGGCGAATTTTAACCAAATTTTGCCTTACAGGATTCTCTCGCAACCCTCAGAAAGAATATCGAAACCAAAAACTGACATTTCGGATATTTGTCAATACTTTATTTTAGTTTCGATACGTATTTTGTGAAACATTATTTTGCTTCCGGTTCCGGTCAAAACATTGGACCGGAAGTCATAACGGAGGAATTCGTTACCAGTACTTTTAGAACCCACGGCCAGGATCAAAAATGGCGGCTCTTTTCAGAGCTTTTCGTTCCTCGAGGCTTTGCTTTCGAACTCGAATCAGTGGTTTGGTTAACCAAAAATGTTGCAGTACTACCAAGAACCGTTTGTTAACCACAAGGTAAGTCTTAAACTTTGAATTATTTATGCAAAGAATATGTTTGACTTTAATTTTTCTTGTTATTTAAATGGTGCTCATGGGATGCCAGCTTAACTTTGCAAAATAAAAAACCAGAAAAGCTTAATATTTTCCTGCATTTTGATATCTATCATAAACAAATATCCCTGAGATCTATAGGCTTATGCAATTTAACTTCCATTAACCATTTATCAGCCACCCTTGTGAAAATAGTGATCCATGATACAGCTAGGGACCACAGAGCATAGTTTTTCAGTGGGGAGGGGGGGCTAAACCGAGGAATGCCCCCACCCCCCTGAAAATTTGTGGAAAGAAGTGGAGGGAGAGGGGGCCGGGGGGCAAAGCCTTCCCACTACCACCATGGTGCATCTTATGGAAATGGTGGGACCCTGGATAGGGGGGTCTTGAAATAAGCGATAAATAAATACTTAAATTTTTATTGCTTTCATTGTAGGGGGGCACTTAAAAAAAAGATAAAATTGGCTAATTTCTGGTATAATGTTATATGTTTATAGTGCCATACTTAATGAGAAGTTAACCCAAAGTTACACGCATGGAGTCCCCAGCAAACCACTGATAGGAGATACTATAGGGCAAAGGATTGACAAGACGGCAGAAAAGTTCCCTGACAGAGAGGCTTATGTCTTTTGTGAGGATGGTGATAGAGCAACTTTTGCAGAATTTAAAGAAGAGGTAAACTTCTGGTTTAAATTTGAGATACCTGGTAACCACCACCCCTCCCCTCCCCTCCCCTCCTCAGGTGTCGGCAAGGAACACCATATATACAAGCTAATAAGTGCCTCAGGCTAAGAAAGAGAGACGAAGGTAAATTTCTGTGTACCAAAGGAATAAATATCCCCAACTCATTCCTCAGCCAAGCCAAGAAATAAAGCGAAGAGAATAACCCACTTACCAGTTTATTTGTTGAAGCAGATTATTTGTTGACACAGTTTGCAATATAAGCAAGACAAAAGTCCTGATGTGGACAAGTGTACAGCAAAATTTGATTTCCCCAGGATATACCCGGTGGGGATCAAGGGTTTCATATAAAGGGTGGATAAAGGAATAAGGACCAGTGCTGTTTCTATATAAATGTTTGACAATGTTTTTTCCCAGGTTGATCAGTTGGCAGCAAGTTTCCTTGCATTGGGTTTACAGAAAGGTGATCGTGTTGGGATGTGGGGTCCAAATACAAGAGAATGGGTCATAACACAGTTTGCTACTGGCAAAGCTGGACTTATAATGGTAGGTTACTTTATACTAACTAAGACTGTCTGTTACGATTGTTGATATAAACTTTGAACAAATTGGGAAGCCATTCGAGCGTTATAGCACAGCAGTCCCATACTGTGTATATGCTGTACACTGAATGTATGATGAGAATGGGAAGCCATTTAAGTGTTATGGCACAGGAACCCCATACTGTGTATATGCTGTACACTGAATGTATGATGAGAATGGGAAGCCATTTAAGTGTTATGGCACAGGAACCCCATACTGTGTATATGCTGTACACTGAATGTATGATGAGAATGGGAAGCCATTTAAGTGTTATGGCACAGGAACCCCATACTGTGTATATGCTGTACACTGAATGAATGATGAGAATGATGAGAAGCCATTTAAGTGTTATGGAACAGGAACCCCATACTGTGTATATGCTGTACACTGAATGAATGATGAGAATAGAAAGCCATTTAAGTGTTACGGCACAGGAACCCCATACTGTGTATATGCTGTACACTTTAAGGTGGCTTCCTATAATATTATTTAGACCATACCTTTCATATTCATCTGGCTTATTTATAGTCTAAACTTACACCTATATACTTGGTTTTTGGACCAGTGATAATGCTTGGATGAAAGTTTGGATTGATGCCAATTTCAGCTTGATTGGCGTTACCTTGGCAACGATAAACAAATATGGCCGAAATTAGTTTTTGTAGAATAACTCTAAAACACGATGAGACCTGGACAAGCGGTTAACCACATCATAAACTTCATAATATTGCGGAACAGTTCTTACTATTTAAAAAAAAATCAATCTGTTTGATTTTGAGTAATTCGCAGAAATACTCTAAAGCCGTAATTTTCGTATGTTGAAAGATGGCGGTGGCCTAATTGATACTTGGAAAAAAACGAAATAACATAAAAATACTATAGAAAAGACCTTTCCTTATACACTTCCCTCTGGCTAAATGCTAAATCTTAATTCTTTTTTGAAGCAGAGATACAATTTTTTTTTCAATGCATGAATATTTTGATATTTTAGTAAATATTAATGCAAGGAAAAAATCATATCTCTGCTTCGGTAAAGAATTAAGATTTAGCAAGTATCGATTAGGCCACCGCCATCTTTCAACATACGAAAATTACGGCTTTAGAGTATTTCTGCGAATTACTCAAAATCAAACAGATTGATTTTTTTTTAAATAGTAAGAACTGTTCCGCAATATTATGAAGTTTATGATGTTGTTAACCGCTTGTCCAGGTCTCATCGTGTTTTAGAGTTATTCTACAAAAACTAATTTCGGCCATATTTGTTTATCGTTGCCAAGGTAACGCCAATCAAGCTAAAACTGACATCAATCCAAACTTTCATCCAAGCATTATCACTGGTCCAAAAACCAAGTATATAGGTGTAAGTTTAGACTATAAATAAGCCAAATGAAAATGAAAGGTATGGTCTGAAGAATACTATAGGAAGCCACCTTAAATGAATCATGAGAACAATGGGAAGTCATTTAAGTGTTATGGCACAGGAACCCCATAATAAGTATATGCTGTACACTTTAAATGAATCATGAGAACATTGGGAAGCCATTTAAGTGTTATGGCACAGGAACCCCATAATAAGTATATGCTGTACACTTTAAATGAATCATGAGAACAATGGGAAGCCATTTAAGTGTTATGGCACAGCAGTCCCATAATAAGTATATACTGTACACTTTAAATGAATCATGAGAACATTGGGAAGCCATTTAAGTGTTATGGCACAGGAACCCCATAATAAGTATATGCTGTACACTTTAAATGAATCATGAGAACAATGGGAAGTCATTTAAGTGTTATGGCACAGGAACCCCATAATAAGTATATGCTGTACACTTTAAATGAATCATGAGAACATTGGGAAGCCATTTAAGTGTTATGGCACAGCAGTCCCATAATAAGTATATACTGTACACTTTGAATGAATCATGAGAATAATGGGAAGCCATTTAAGTGTTATGATATTAATGCTCTATAATATTTCATCCAGATACATGACATATATTTGATTCAATGTTTCAGGTAAATATCAATCCAGCATACCAAGTATCAGAGGCTGAATATGCTTTGAAGAAGGTACTAGGATTATAATTACTGGGCTAGCTGTGGTTAGCATGTGCTCAGATGTATATATTGATGTATTGATGTATTTTTGCATTACATGTATGTTTTATAGGTTGGGTGTAAAGCACTAGTGATGTCTGATGTTCATAA
This sequence comes from Anthopleura xanthogrammica, assembly GCA_964019055.1. Taxonomy (NCBI): domain Eukaryota; kingdom Metazoa; phylum Cnidaria; class Anthozoa; order Actiniaria; family Actiniidae; genus Anthopleura; species Anthopleura xanthogrammica. The sequence continues at coordinate 10,492,117 of OZ025213.1, forward strand.
GACTCAGGATTATTATCATATGATAACACAGATTGCTCATGAGTTGCCAACTGCATCGCCTGGAGAACTGTACAGCACGAGGTAATTACATGTGTTCGCATGACCAACGCCATGTTGTGTGACCTGTGTGTGCATTGAGTTACTGTGGGAAGTGTGTGTATGTTTGTACGTCTAGCTATTTACAGAGCTGAATAAAAAGTCAAGGCTAAACATAATGGTTGGTCAGTGGAAAATGTCTGGCCAAAACTGGCACTTATCAGGCCAAGTGCCTCGGCCAGCTGGTCCTCTTCAGACTGGCCACATTGACGGCAGGTCACATATTGATCAGCCTGATATGGCCAGTCATCCAACTGACTATTGAACAGCCATTGTTATTACCTCTAATGAACAGAATGAATTAGCAGAATGAATTAAAATAGATGATGTTTTATTAATATCTAGGATCCTCTTGCAGACAGTACATGTTTACTTACATTTCTTGGACCATTTCTTGTTCCCTTACCAGGCTTCCAGACTTGAAAACTGTCATTGTTGCTTCCAAAAGTAATAAACACTTTAGGTGAGACATTAATAGGCTGTTCATTTGTTTTCTTTTGCTCCAAGTTATGCCATGCAGGGTCTTAAAATAACAGCCAGTCAACTGACAATGTCCAGCCAAATTTGGTACTTGACCGGTCGAATACGGTTTTGAATGGACATGTTGACCGGTGGTATTTGAAAAGAATAAAATGAAATATCATATGCTGGACATCTTGACTGGTGTATGACTAGCTGTTATTTTGAGCCCTGTCATGGGTGGCATGCATGCACATCACTTACTTTCATTATAATGATAATGCTAATTAACAAAAAGCAAAGAGGAAAAGTAAATGAGGAAAAAATATAAGTTATTTGCTGTCCTAAAGTTGGTCCAAATAGGAAACATTTGTGCCCTCAGCCTAATGACCTCAGGCACAGGTTTTCCTGATCTGGACCTCCTGGTCAGTGTGAACTGAATATGTAAGTTGCATTTATTTGACATACCTCATGGAAGAGGCCCTTGAAGGGAGTGACAGATGTAAAATATAAGCAAGGAAATATTTGATGTAATCAAGAAATTGTCATGTTGAAAGAAGATTTTCAGTCAGGTTACATAATTGATAAACATATTTTATTTCAAAAAAGGTTGTCATCCCCAAAGGCCAAAGGCGATAGGGAATAGGTCATTCCAAGATGGAAAGGAATTATGGGTATACAACTAAACACGAATAATCAAGGATTTTAAAATGGTTTTCATGGACTACAAACAACACGGAATATCTCAACACTAACCTCTGTGTTCTTGACGAGAATAAGAAGCAGAAACACACATTATTCCAGCTATTCTTGGATCTTGAAATGACCTATTTCCTATCGCCTATTGCCTATGACAACCTCTTTTGAAATAGGTATATGGTTATGTGTATTAAGCTTGGGAGCTGTTGGCTAGTATATTCATGTCACCAAATATTTTTTTTTTTTCCTAGTGGTGCATTCCGATTTAAGGATCTTGAGGCATTAGGTGGTGCGTCAGAAAGGCAGCAGCTGCAAGATATCCAAAATGAGCTGGACTGTGATGATCCTATTAATATACAATTCACATCTGTAAGTATAATTGGTATGGCTTCTGTTAGTTAGTGTTTAAAAAAATCCTGTTTAATTAAAGATATTACAGTCGAACTAAGAAAACCATGAAAACATAAACATAAACACCTGAAATATGTCTAGAATGTTTATTTAGACCGTTACTACTATTTTTCTTCCACCGTGAAAAGAGTTTTTGTGTAATTCCAGTTGTGCCAATCAAGAAATATAAATGCAATGAATCCTTCTCTCATGTATGTCTTTTTCAAATAGATAAACAGCAAACAACTTTAGCGTGATCGCACTTTGGTTCAACACAATAAACCTTCCAGACATACTTTAATTACAAGGCGATACAATTACACGAGACAATTAACAATGTCGAGTTTTCAAGCAAAGCGGCAAAAAAAATCATAATTTTGAGTTGCAAGGTTTTGACTTCAGATGACAAACTCACAACATGTTGCCTGAAGTTGAAAGTATGTTAAAAAACTGTTCAATCTGGCATGTTACATCGTATATAGCTTTCACACAATAGCATTGTGTGAAAAATCGTTGCTGCAAATCATCTCGTGTAACATCGGCTTTAGGTGCATTTTCATGGTTTTCTTAAATTGACTGTGATATGAAATTGACTCTTTTTTATAAATTATACTCTCGACCCCAGAGCCCTTTTATTGTTACTGTGCATGCTCAATGAAACGACATCTTTGTTTCAGGGTACCACAGGGTTCCCAAAGGGAGCTACACTTACTCATCATGGAATCATTAACAATGCAGTATGTGTATCTAATGTTATGAACTATGATGTAAGTATTGCCGACTAGGATATTTATAACCTTAAAAAGTGGGTGGGGAGGGTAAGATTGGAAAATATGAGAGACTGGTATGCAAAAGGGAAAAGTGTCTGCAGTCCCTGCTTACTCAGGGGTATGACATGTACATGAAAATTTTCTATATATTTTATATGAAAATATAAGATTATGATTTTCTTCTTGGGACAGAAATATGCCAGAATTTGTATGCCAGTTCCTCTTTACCATTGTTTTGGAATGGTTCTTGGCAGGTATGTTACTTTATTTATTCTTTCATCCATCCTTCCATTCATTTATTAATCCATCCCTATGTCACTCTGTCCACCTGTCCATCTATCACATCCCATCCATCCTGCCACCCAATCTCATTCCTCCCATTAAGGGAATGGTCAATCCTTAGCATGCATATATCCAGTTCTGGATGCAAGCGGGAAGTTGCTTAAGCATTAAAGAAGCGTTCGTTAATTCGTTCGTTCGTTTGTCCGTTCATCCATCTGTTCGTTCATTCATTCATTCATCTGTTCCTTCATTCAATCATTCATTCATTCATTCATCCATCCATTTATTTACTAATTCATTTGTATCTAATGTATTTCTAGTCTTACCACCATTACACATGGCACAACAGTAGTTTATCCATCACGTGCATTTGATGCAGGAGCAGTTCTTAATGCTATACAACAAGAAAAGTAAGGAACCAGACACTTCTACACAACTGCTTCTAAATCAACTATATATTATTGTGTTGGGTAGCTTTCTTTAATAATACTTAACCAGACTTAGCCAGGGTATTCTGCTCAATTAGTTTATCTATTCATGTGGCCTGTACCTTTTTATTATGAACATTTCTTCTTACAATTAGTGTAAGACCCCTTGCAGCATGTCAGAATGCAGCTCAATTTGGAGGGCAAAACAATAGGTTCCAATTCTCAGGAGATTAAAATTCTTTTGTTTTGCCCTACAAATTGAGCTGCTCTGATGTCACGTGCAAGGAGTCTATAGATAATTTATCTTAACTCCCTTGAAGGTACAAATAAAATTATAACAGTATTGTATCGTGTCATAGATCCATGAAATACAAAATTACTAAATAGTACAAAATAGTGCTAATTAAACAACACAATTTGCACAAAATTGTACTATTTAGTATAACAAATGTTTCATGAATATATTGTTTGCACTCTATCGTATCGTATTGTTATCACATAGACTAACAATATTGATCTGATTTTTTCTACCTGTGTAGATGTACATCTCTGTATGGCACACCAACTATGTTCATTGATATACTCAATCACCCGACCTTTGCATCTTGTGATGTTTCAAGTTTGAACACAGGTAGGTTAGCCGCTCAAAAAATCAATTCATCAAACAAATACTTTGCTTTACTTTAATCCATGCACTTTCAGTTTTGATTTTTTTAATAATTTAGTTATAAATTATTGGGCGTTTACATTTCAAATATTCTATCATGGGATGCCCATTGTACATACAATGTCAAAAAAGCCAACAAACAATCATAAGATCCATATTAGAGTATGCTTCACCTGTTTGGGCAGCCCTCCCCCTTTTTCTTTCTGATTACGTAGAATCTGTTCAGAAAAGAGCTCTTCGAATAATCCATCCATGGCTAAGCTATGAAGAAGCTCTCCAATCATCTGGATTACTCACCCTTAGGGCTAGGCGGGAGGACACTTGTATCAAGTTCATGCAAAAAATCCGTGGTTCATTCCCCTTTAGTAGTCTCTTTCCCAATATTACACATAGTTATAGTTACAGCCTTAGATCTGGGAGTAGCAGGGAGGTGAGGCTAGTGGCCAACACCAAGAGGTTCAGTGACTTCATAACCTCTCGCCTGCAGGACCTAATTAGAGAATAGTTTACATTAGTTTTTGGCCGTCTCTCTAATTACTCTTGCTTAGCTGGGGTTATGAAGTCACTGACAAATCCTTAATTATTTAATTATTTAATATTCAATAACATCTATGTAACCTAATATATATTAATTGTAATTATTTAGCTGACCTCCACTGTAATTCAGTCGTCAGTCTGCAATTGTGGTTCAATTAAACATATTATTATTATTATTATTATTATTATTATTATTATTAATGACAGAAAATAAATTTTTAGTCAAGAGCTTCATGTAAACTCTTTCTGTGCATCTCTAAGGACAGAATGAAGGGGGATTTGACTGGGTGGCTTGCCAAATCCGTTGGCAAAAAAATTATGAACAATATAAACTATAAAGAAAAAATCAACATACTGGATAACTGCCACTCCCCTTGAAATCCTGGATCATAGTTACAGGGGTGTATCCAGGGGGTCCTAGGGTGCCCATGACCCCCCCCCCCCCCTTTGTAGAAAAGAAGTGATAACTAATAAAACAATCTCGCTCTAGTCTCTTGATCTAGTGCTGAGTCAGACTCACATGACCAAGTCAAACTCATAACAGAGATACCGCTTTTAAGTTGGCCAGGTTTCATAAACTGTCCTCCTCTACTAACTATGCCTGGATCCACTATTGATCTTACATTTTTTTTGCTGATTATTTGAAAGCCCACATCTGAATAGTCCCTTTCACAGTTCCCTGTGCCATCTTGAAAGGTAGCCATGCCTTTGCATCGACGCGAGACATGAGGTGAGCTTGCAATGATAGAGACCTTTTTTTATCACCTTGGAAATTTAATCACATGTCTCTATCATTGCAAGCTCACCGTTCATCTCGCTTCGATGCGAAGGCATGGCTATACCTTTACGGTTAAATTTCAAGATGGCGCTGGGAACTATTGCCCTTGTTTGATGGAGTTTGTGCTTTCTTTACAAAAAGGAATCATGGCTGGGTCAACGTGTCCTATAGAAGTGATGAAAAATGTTATTGACGTGCTTCATATGCCTGAAGTGACAGTAAGTAAAAGTTAAAGAAGATTTTCTAGGAGTTGAGGTGCCATCGCATAACATTTTCTGATGTTGTTTGTTTGTTATTATTTAGATTTGCTACGGTCTGACAGAAACAAGTCCAGTCACCACTCAATCAAAGCGAGATGATCCAGTAGAGTTACGAGTTTCCACAGTTGGACAAGTGCATGCAAACACAGAGGTAACATGTGGATTATTTTTGGTTGGCAATCAGAATAGAGTTTTTTAAAAGCTTCATATTGCAACTACAGCAATTTTGGTTACATTTGCTGACTTTTGCAAATAGACATTTTTCAAAGTTGAGTATTGCCTGGCATTGAAATTATCAGTAAATATGCTATCCTTATACAGTCAAGCCTTGTTCTGCACGGATAATTACACTGTCTTACAGCACACACATTTTCTCCTGAATAGTGCCCTTCACATTTCCCTGCACCATCTTGAAAGGTAGCTTTGCCTTTGCATCAAAGTGAGACAAGCGGTGAGCTGGCAGTGATAGAGACCTTTTTTTAACACCTTGGACAATTATTCACATGTCTCTACATTGCAAGCTCACTGGTCGTTTCGCTTTAATGCAAAGGCCGGCTACCTTTCAAGATGATGCAGGAAACTGTGAAGGGGACTATTAGGTTAACCTGCTTGTAAGATGGTGCCATGAATACAGACACTGATATTAACATGGTCTATTTTCTCACAGGCCAAAGTTATTGATGGCACCCATGGGCGAGTTGTTCCTATTGGTGAACCTGGTGAAATTTGCTTCCGTGGTTATTCAGTGATGATGGGATATTGGGAAGATGAGGAGAAAACTAATGCAGCTATTGATGCTAATGGATGGTTCCATTCTGGGTAAGTTATTAGCTATTAGTTATGAGCTATTCTGAGGTTATTGACTAATATTGTAAAAGTCTATTTTTACTGAACAACAATATTTTGTTTTATATGTTTTCTTTTTTAGAGATTTGGCAACGATAGATGAAAATGGATATATCAAAATTATAGGTAGAATTAAGGTGAGATCCCATTCTTTGAACTTATTATCCTAAAATCATCCTTACCCCTACCACACCCTGCAGTGGCGAGTTCCTTAGTCTTTCTGAATGGAGGGGGTTTGATAGACCTCTTTAGCTTAGGCGTAGTGTTTTCCCATTTCAGAACATGTGTCATTCCCTGGAGTATCATTTCTTTGTTTAACGGTTGCGCATGAGAAGACACATTAATATGGATAAAACTCAAACAATAATCGGCAGAGGCAAATAATTGCTTGCAAGACACTAACAAATCTCGATATTTTGCGATAACCGAGTTCAATAATTGTTTTATCATTCAAATTATTTTTTCTAATCTTTGAGGGGCAGTGCGCACGAGTCAAACAATAACAAAGAAGTCAGCTCATTTTTTCAGGGAAGCGAGCCATTGTCAAATGCAGCGTTACTGCGCATGAGCAGACCGTTATTTGCAGTAAGATGGCTCTGCACCGTAATGCGCATGAGCAGACCGTTATTTGTAGGCAGTTATTTGCAGTTCTCTCGGCCAATCAAAATGACGGGGAAAATAATTTGAATGATAAAGAATCTTATTCTTGGGAGAATGACACGTGGTCTGAAGTGGGAAAACATTACTCCCAAGGTAAAGAGGTCTTGAGCAAGGTATTAAACCAAGACAAAATATCATAAGAGTGTTATTCTATTACAGGATGTGATCATTCGAGGTGGTGAAAACATCTACCCTACAGAAATAGAACAGTTCCTGTACAAACACCCAAAGATACAAGATGTACAAGTAAGTTACTTAAAGGAAGACGCGTGCGCCCGCAAGGAAAAGGTATTTGGCGCCAAATTACAAGGCAAAACACAGCAACAAAAAATGTGAATTTATTTTACGTCGATTGCAGGGTGCGGTTGCTCAGTCTCAAAAGCAAGAGGCTCAGGTTTAAGCTTAACTATTTATATTGCGCATGTTCCATAAGGAGATGCTCACATGATCGCACTGGAATTTATTAGTTGATATTTGCGGAGGGAGGAAAACGAGAAAACCTGCAGGAAAACCCTCGAAACACAGGAGAGAACCAAAAAGCAACTCTTCTCACGACACCGAACACGGATCGAACCCAGGACACATCACCCGTGCTTCCTAAAATCCCTCTATTCACCACTTTCCATACATCGGTTCACTGGTCAAACACAAAGCATTCAGTCGAGGCTGCAAGGTTCAAATTCGAATAATCCTTTGAAACTACGTTGAAGCCTGGATTGAATGCTTTGTCTGTGACCAGTGAACCAATGTATGGGAAATGATGAATGCACTATTGCAGTGTTAATCTTAACTGTTTATGGAGAAGTAAAACGAAGTAATTTTTTCTGAGCAGTATAATCCTTAAAGAACTTGATATTTCATAAAATTATCTTGAAGAGCGACTTGAACTCAAGCTATCTCAAGCTATAATGAAAGTCCTTCTAAAATATACCGAAAACAAGAAAAATAAACAGACTTTTAATAGGAAGGTGTATCAGCAAAACAGGGCGTTTTTAATTAAGATTTTATTTAATTTAATTAAGATTCAAGGTTTTAAGGCACCGATGCACTTTAGTATAACCCGAAATACCTGACTACTGGAGGCATATCTTTTGATCTTTTTTAACGTTATCTTGGGTAGATATCTTGAGATATATGTAGTGAAATAATGGCATTTTGATGGCTAACTGGCAGACAGATGAACAACACCAGACGATGACTCAGGAACATGGAAATTGTAGAAGGCTATGAATATAAGACAACAGGGGAAAAAAATAACGAAAACGCCTTCAAATTGTTATTTGCTACATCAAGAATCACTTACAGCTGTGTTGACATCAAATATTCAAATGGTGTTTTCGTATTTGAAGGAAAACAAAAAATTAGGTGGTCGTTTTGAGTATTCATGTATTCAGAGCAAGATATAAAAAAAACTTGAGGAAGGACTTTTATATTACACTTTTATCATTAACGGTATCTTTGAACTTCAAATTAGCAGACAGCGCGTCTTCTGAATCATAAGAACTGAGCAAGTTAATGAAAACAGCGCGGGTTGTTAGGGGATTCTACAGGCGCTTCTTTTTGAGCTTTTTGCCGCTCCGTTATGAATGGAAATAAATGTAAAACCGTCGGCCGGCGCTTGATTATGTAGTTATTTGCTAATACCTGATCGGTAGATTGGCTGAAGGGGGATAAATAACAACCTCTTGACGTTCCCCGCCCATGCAGGGTACTTCAAGACCTTGCCCTCAGAGGAACCCCGTTGATACTGACAAAGGTTGTATATGGGGGTGGGGGAAGGGAGGGAAGGACGGTAACAGTTTTGGAACTGTTTTAGTTTTGGAACTGCAGAAGTTCTTTCCTTTATTCAGAGAAGATTTAATGCGTTCGTTATGTTTTCAGATTATTGGTGTTCCAGATCAGCGGTTAGGTGAAGAAGTATGTGCGTGGATAAAGTAAGAACGATACAACACAGAACTTTTAACCGCGTTTAATAAATGATAATGAAATAAATAAATAAGTTGATTTTTGCGGAGGGAGGAAAACCGGAGAACCCGGAGAAAAACCCTCGAAGCACAGGAGAGAACCTGGTCCAAGGAGCAACTCTACTCACATACCACTGTGCCCGGCGGGGTTTAAAACACCAATGCATTGGTGAGAGGAGAGCACACTCACCGCTACGTCACTCGTGCTTCCTTCACTAAAGCCAAGATGAGTCTATGTTGCATGCGTACTACCTCGTTAGAAACTATGCTTTAATTGGCTCATCTGTATAGCACGTATTTGTTCCATTTTTGGCGATAGAAAAATCTGTCAGTGATAATACGAACAATCTAGTAAGCGATTGCCAATAAGTGAAGACTACTTTTAGTACTGATTTGTTATCTTGATTTGTAATTTTCCGATATCAATCGACTATTTTTGAATTTTTTCTTGTCCAGATTACATGCGGGCGAGACGGCAGCAGAAGATGAAATCAAGAATTTCTGTAAAGGACAGGTTAGTAATCTTCAATATTTAATCACGGTTAAAATGAAAAAACTAATAGCCTTGCTAACAACCAGCCCCCAAGTCTGGCAATGTATCTGTAAGTCTGTTATTTGCAGTTTAGTAATAACCATGTCTATCCTGATATCTCGTACTCGGGTGTATTGCCTATTAGTGACTTTTTGTGGGTTGCTGTACCCTATTAAAATATAAAAGATATATATTTCCGTCTTTCTAATGGGAAGATTCTTATTTTAGGAACATAAAACGAGCGCGCATCTCTCTGAACTGTGATACAAGCACTCTGGGAGCTGTAGAGCACGAGACAAGCAAGCTTAGGAACACGAGGCGTGGCCGAGTGTTTCTTTTGCTTTTCGAGTGCTCTACAACTCCCAGAGTGTTTAAATCACAATTGATATAAACACGGTAGCCAGCCAATCAGCGCGCGCGTTATATCACAAATATTTTATCTAGCCAATCATCGCGCGCGTAGCCTTTTCATAATTAGCTTAGCCAATCAGTGGATCAGTTATATTTAGCAGTTATTCGCCAAAGGCGAAGTGATTATCGATGAATATTTACCGAGCGGCGAGTCTTCGAGCTGCGAGGTAAATATTCATCGATAATCACTGAGCCTGAGGTGAATAATTGTTTTAGTATAAATAAAAAGGTGATTATTTCAAAAAAGAAAGAAGGAAACAACATTGAAAGTGAAAATATTTTATTTTTTAAAAGCGCGACAGCCATTTTGTCCGAAAAGGTGATTATCGGCTGATAATCCGAGATAGAAAACCAATCAGAGCGCGCGATTTTGTATAATCACCTTTGTATTTATACTAATTCAGTATATTGACCATCCTGTGGTTTTGGCCAATCACAACTAGTAACACAGTCAAATTATAAAAAAATGTAACTTTTTTCTAGTATTTAACTGGGCTACTAACTCTGGCTTATGTTCTAGCAGCAAGATGTAAAATCCAATTTTAGTCGAAACATACTGCACGAATGTAAAATAATTTGTTTTTGTATGTTTTTAGATTGCACACTTTAAAATTCCCAAGTTTATAAAATTCGTTGATGCCTTTCCCATGACCGTAACTGGAAAGGTAAGACAGCCCAGCTTTTTTTGGATGTACGTATTCTCTGGGATCAGTCTTTGTTTACACACACTGCTATACGAGTCGGAGAATATGGGGAGTACTCCGTTCCCCTCCCCCCCCCCCCCCCCCCCCACGATTTTCTTCTTGCCTTACTGACTCATTGATCCCCCCTTCAGGATTCTTTTTGCAACGGGTAACAATTAAAAACTTATGATAAATATCGCACGACACCGGCTTAATTTTTCTCTCTCAATGGTATCGTAATTGAACCATTAGTACAAGAGAAAGTAAATATGTCGAAGAAAAACTTGAGTTAGTATGGTGCCTTACAGACTATTAGTGATCTGAGTATTGATACCTCATGTGTAGCAAGGCACCAGAAGGCGCAAAACCTTGGCGACGTACTAGATGGGAATCAGGGAAAGTTGGCAATCTGGTAGCCTGCTTTGCAAACACAATTTTTTACATTCAAAAATTTCGCCCAAAAATCTATTTTTGGCGAAAGTTTTGAACGTAAGAAAATCTAGTTCACAAAGCAGGCTAGTAATCTGGGGACATCTAATATAAGGAATGGATGTGATTTGGATGAATGCACAACAGCAATGGAAAGCTCAGTATTTTAGCGCTAACATTTAGTGTTTTTGTAGCATTGCATTCTGGGATAATTCAGGTACAGCTTATTTTCTTATTTGTCATGATTCCAATATTTTTCAGGTTAGAAAGTTTGAGATGAGAGAAGAAATGGTTCGTGAGCTTGGATTATGATCTTTGGCTAAAGTACATTAAACTCTTAAAAATTATCTTTAGCCTCTCAGAATCTATGGCGGAAGTTCAACTTATACATGAGGGTTTCTTGGGGGGTGGGGAGGGGAAACTTGGCACTTGACTGCAGCCAGATTTATCCAACCAAGGAAACAGATACGATATTAGGTCCACAACGGAAAGATATTGAATCTCTATTTTTATGTAGCTCACACCATAATCCTAAGTTTTTTATGATGTACAGGAAATATCACAATGAATCAATTTATACATACCAATGAAATATTCTATTAATAATCATAATTTTAATCAATAAAACTGTAATTTCTATTAAGATTGATCTTTGTCTATTGTCTTGTCCACAAGGAGCTACATGTAGCTCTTACTCATTTCTATACTTTTCGTAACGGATTGCAATTTTCTCAGCAACTTTTCTCGCAATTTTAAGGTATATTTTTCAAGTCGTTGCAAGTTCAGTTGCTAAGGTTGCGTTGCAGTGTAACACCTTACTTCTGCAACGCTACAATTTCAAGCATCGCGAGACACTGACAAGTTGCTGAGAAAATTGCAAAGTGTAACCATAGTAAGCAAGGTCTAGCATGTCTTCTTTAACTCTGCAGTCTTCATCATCTGCTCACAATCTGTCATGAAGAAGAGACGAATAAAATAAGATGCTAAAATGGTTAAAGGGGGACTAGTACGAAAATCGCTCAAAATTTAATTCGGCTGAAACTTTCTTGGAATGATCTTTAAGGCTCTAATAAACACTAGATCATTTTTTTTCTTGATATTCCGAAGGGAAGTATTATATTTTTACGAATCTTTAACGGAGTCAGTGACGTCATTTACTCAACACTAAACACCGCTCCATACATTTCTTTGTAAATAACTTCTTGATTTATTTTATTTCTATAAAGCCCAAAGGTCGGCTGAAAGACTTTACTGACGTTTATTGTGATTACAATTGATTTTTAAGTCTCTTTTTCTCAGTATTGAGTATGGAACGAGCGAATATTTTGATCACAAAATACAGGAAAATGTATAGAGCGATGTATAGTGTTGAGTAAATGACGTCACTGACTTCTTTAAAAATTCGTAAAAATATAATACTTCCCTTCGGAATATCAAGAAAAAACTTTAACCAGTGTTTATTAGACCCTTAGAGATTATTCTAGGAAAGTTTCAGCCGAATTAAATTTTGAACGATTTTCGTACTAGTCCCCCTTTAATAATTTATACTATTTTTATTAAGTGGGCCGGATTTGTATCAGTAGAAAACCCACGAATGGCGCCGAAAACGCGAGACAAAAATACAATACTTTAATTTTGGCGCATTTCTGTAAATACCTATTTTACAAATGCTAAAACTGCTCTAACGTTGCTGCGAGTCTCGAGTCCCAGAGATCGATATTGTGAACAATTTTTCCCTCCGAAAAAAATGATAACTGTATCCCTGGCGTTGGATAGAACGTAGAGATGACCCTAACAGCGGCTGCGTAGGAGACTAGTGGACGTTTATAATAGAATGGCGGTTACTACGCCCCCTGGATAATCGATTATCAATACCTAACAATTTCCCTGGTTATTAACTAAAAGCCAGATTATATATTCAGATTATTGAGGTCGTTAGAAATGTTGAGGGATCATAAAGATTTTTCTACAGGCGGTGATTAGGTCTATATTAAATTATTAATCAAGCCGCTTAACAAATCTTTTTACTTGATCCGATTGAATGATAAAGCAGATTACGTAACAGAAGGGAAATTCCCCATATTGTGGCATTGAAAGGGCTTCCCCTTGGCATCCGGTGGCGTTGCCCTGGTTTCAAAAGCTCTGATGAAGTAATTTTGAGGCGCAAGCGAGGAAATATATTTAGCAGCGAAAAAAAAAAGTTCTATCACAGGTCGCAAATACATTGTCAGCGCTTCTGAAACCAAGCCAGGAACCAATTAAAGTATCACAAAGATCATCCAGTCACGAAGCCCCGAGCCACATGCACGCATACGAAGTACATTTCGGTAGTATGCTTTGAAAGGCAAAAAAATGTTTCAATTCTCATAAGTTATCCTAGTCAATTGTCTCTTGATAAAGGGATAAAAGTCTATATAGTGCTGATCTTTATTCTGTTCACAGTCAATAGTAGGTATATAGATATTATCTCCTGCATTGAATAAGTCGGCCTTCCTTGAAGCTTTTCGGAAAGTACGACAAGTACCAGTAGCAAATATAAAATATTAACAACTGTCAAATCTTAACAATGAAGTTTATGGTAAAACATAATGAAAAGAGAAAGAAAAATGTACCACGATCAAGTGTTTTGGTAGTATCGGTATTCATCTATCACAGTAGGGTTTTTATCATGGTTGAGGCTAACTGTTATTTAGTATAATTCACTTCAGGAATGACAGTAAGCCCCAGCTCGAACGTCCATCTTCGCATCGAAAACCATGGATAATAAGACGATCTTCCCTGATGTCATTAGGTTCGGCTTATGTGAAGTTCGACGTTTGAACTGGGCCGGCTAAGGTTCCTCAGTAAAAACGCCCATTTTAGCAGCAAGAATGGACTACTTCGACGATACGGCGGCCATTTTGGTAGGGGGCAAATATACAAATCTTATTTACACTTATGTCGTCGATTAAAATTAACGTTTCACCCCTAGACAACTTGACAAGAGATGAATTAAGAAGATGGACATGAAAGAAAGACTCATAAATGAAACTCTCTATTTTATCCGACATTTTTGTTTTCTTTTACACCCTGGACGCCCCATAATGCATTGCGATTCAAGATGTGAAAATAATGACTGATACTACGTAGAAAAAGGAAATGCTTGTCACTTAATCAGCATGATAGGGCCAGAGAAAGCCAGAATTTGTTTTTTTCTTCATCAGATCCTACGTATACCCCCGGCATCTCGTAAAAAGTTATTTTCATTGATTCAGATTCAAGATGGCCGCCGCATCGTCGAAGTAGTCCATTGGAATACGGAAGTGCTTGTACTACTACTGAAATCTCGATCACACTACTGCTTTACAAGGCTAATCTTCTGATCGGACCCCTTTATCACTGGCATTGTGTACTCGGTTCATAATTAAACATAAGTCAAACATTCGTGATTTCTTTATTTGTTGTTGTTGTTATTATTATTTATATATATATCTCAATAGTATTTCATGAATAGAAACAAGAATAATGTAATGTTTTTTGAATTTTTGATTGAACTCTTGAAAAGAAAAATCAAAATAATAATAAGAAAGGCAAATAAAAGTTAAAGTAGTGAGAGTCCACTCCCGAAGCGCTCTAATAATGGAAACTGAGATTTGTATATTTTTGAAATGGGAATATGCAGCACGTCGGAATGCAGTTCAATTTGGAGGTCAAAACAATAGGTTTCAATCCTGAGAAGATTAATAATTTTTTGTTGTTTTGCCCTCCAAATTGAGCTGCTCTGACGTCACGTGCAAGGGGTCTGTAGGATATACGACGTGATGCCCTTGGAACGGTTTGTGCTTATGTTTATTTAACTTCGCCTCTTAAAAATGAAATTAATTTAGTATCTATATATATTACTGAGAGGAAAAAATGAAAACAAGAAATAGTGAATTGAACGACAGGGTCACCACGACAACTTAAATTCCGGTACAATTATAAATGATTTTTTCACCCTTTTTCTTTGATGTTTCCGACATTACCTTCACTTCAGATATCAAAATAAACTTCATTACCGATTCTCTTATTACATCATTGTGATAGCAGGTGATCTGAGTTCTTTAGACATGACTGCCGAGTCTTGTCTACCGACTATGAAGTGAGTCCTGAAGGTATATTGACTGGGGACATGCATGGCATGACTTGGACCTTTAGTCCTCCAGCCCATTCTAAGCCAAACCACATTAATATGTCAAATATATAACAATGAAAATAATACTAAGTATGTATTCCCGCCTTAGGAAGAAAATCTAACCACATCTCTTTCGGAATATTTTCCATTCTTCCATCTATTCATTTTCCAACGAAGAGAAAAGTCTTATCCGTTTTGTTTTCGGGTTTAATTTTAGATATGGAAATGAGTATCAGCTGGAGTTTTTTTAAATTTATCCTCAAACAGACTAGCGACAAAAGATAGTAGGTTTAATTTGTACTTGAGAATCCCTGCAGCGTCAATCGATCCAATAAACTCCCTCATAGAGGAATTAAATAATTGTATACGCGCGGGTTCGAGTCTTACCCGAGGTGACCACAGTTTTAAATCGTGGTCTTGGATGAAAAAAAAGGGATTGGACCGATTCTAAGACCACAGAAACCTTTGTTGTCTGCGTGGTTTTAAACAAGAATACGAGACTGCCTGCCTTATGGATCATTTATCGATACAGGAAGAAGGGGTTGAAGATGCCGCAAGAGAACAATATCTGCATACCTATAGTAGCTGTTTGTCATGCCTTAAATAACTAATTCCATGTAAGGTCTTAGATATTTTTCCCCTGCATGTAATTCAAGAGGAAGGTATTGTGAGTCACTAATCCGCATAATGATCGGCTTCAAGCTTTTCTTTTGCGGCTTTTTTGTTGCCGACTGAACGAAATTTCTTTAGAACGATTCACGTTCGTTTCAGTCGATTGTTGCTTGAGGAACATTCTATGATGAATCAACACACATATAAAGGTAGTATTTTAGAAAATATAGCCGGATTGACGTAATGTCAAGTCATCCCTGTCTATCGCTGTGGATGTCTATATTTGGATCAACGACGTTCAAATGCGTAAATCGCTGCAATGACCACACCCAACGCTCATACTGACTATTATAACCACTCGCTATCATTGAATGACTTGAATACTGACCGACCTCTATTCTTGCTATCATCCGTGCACCGCATGTGTTCAGCTTTTCTAAACAAGCTTGGTATAAACACGGTTGTCTCGCTATTCTCTGATCGATGTATTGATTTTCTTTGCTATCTGCGTATGTGATGACTTATAATATAGGTATTCCATATGGGGTCTATATATTATGACTGGGGCACAGTTGGTTACCAATACATCTCTTCAGAGAATAGGAACAGTGTTTACACATTATGCCAGTTCTGCACCACTTAAAGAAAAGAGGCTAAGTTTAGAATATATGAATTTCCTCTGTTGCAGTTCTTAATAGTCATAACAGTCGTACCTATTAGTGATTCATGTTCTAGAATATTCTTAGGTGACCCAGTAGAAGACTACCCGTCCTTTAAATATACAGGTTAATAGTGACTGGGATTAGTGAAGTTACTTAGCTTTGGTTGGGATAATAACCTGCACACCGACTCTGACAAGAAAATCCAGTCCTCAAAAATAATCTTTAATTTCAACTTTTAATAAATAGGAATCAATATCCAATCAATATTTTGTTCCAAGATCTCATGTTGTACTTTGACTAATTATCCACAGCATTATGATCACAATCCTAAAAGCTTTCCACAGACAATACTGTCTTGAAAGATCAAGATATTCTAGACATTTACAAAACCCTGATAAGACAGACATTGACAAAATTTGAGTGACCAACCTGGTATTGTCTTGGCCAAGATGATAATCTTTCCTATTCCAATGATCTAGTGTTTTTCAGCATGATGCATAATACGAAAATGAAAGATAATACCTACATAGTCAAATATAGATTCAGCTTTCTTTTCCTTGTCTTACAGCTTTAAAACTAGGCCTATGCGCAAAAAATAACCAACATGGCTATAAAAAGCCAGCAATTTGTGATTTTGATTTTATCTGCCAACAAATACTTGCTGTCGTTTTTCGCTGGTCATGTCCTCACTACTCATTATATATTCAGATCTCGATGCGTGCCCTAGACAAGAGTTGACCACGAGATTCTAGTTCAAAAGGTTTTGCCTATAGATGTGCACTGATGTTTATTCAGAAGTACTAGTAAACCTTGTACTAGCACGACTAATAGACAAAAACTGACAACCCAGGGGTGTATAAATCTAAGTCGACAACATAACAGAGGAACACCCATACTATTATAAGTTAGCACGTCTATAATTCCAAAGATTATGAAACAATGAATACAAGCTGGATGGTGAAAGGAGTAAAGGTTGGAGAAGGATTAAGTTTCATATAGTTTCACAACCAACTGACCTAAAAAAAACCTCCTGGCTCGAAGAAATTATACGAATATTTAGATTCCTGAAAATGGTTTCTTGTTAGTGGACAAAACAGTTTTTGAGTGTAGTATAGAATATTTGAATAGCTCTAGTCTGGAATACTAATTGATCGATGGACGAAGGTGAATAAAACAGATGGTTAAATTTCTGTGTCAATATATTCCCCCCAAAAAACCCAACTTTTTCAGGACTCGCTTGGGGACTAGCTGTAAGCCGGTTTGCCCACAGACTAATTAATAACTATCATGAAAATGTATTTCTCCTGTCGATGTATTCTCAATCTCTCTTCTTGATTGGGACTTGTTTAGCTCAAGGATATGAGTTGCTCGCGACCTACTTTCCATTTCATCATGTAAAAAAAGATAGCAGTTTGGGCTTGAACTCGGACTCCAGACAGAGGGGTGTGCTTGACAAATTAACAAAACAACTGATTATTTACTGTCCTGTGATTGGTTCGATTTAAGACGTGTCACCAACGTTGGGTCAAGTCCCAAGATGCGCATATACAACAAGGCAACACGGCCGACTGACTTTATTCTTCTGCGAGCATCAACATGTCGGAGATGGATTTCCAGACCTTGAGCTTTATCCACTTCAAGGGCTCGGACAAAAACAAGGTACGAAAATGTTATAGAATTTTCATGTATTCGCTCCAGTTTTGCTTCCTATGGATACCCAGATGGGCATGTTGTTAGAGATAAACGCTCGCTTTCACAGGAATGCACAGTGAATACACTGTAAGCGTGTTATCTAGTTGGGTGTTTCCGTCATAATATGAGAGCACGTTTGGGAATTGTTGGTCTCAGAGCTTTGATATTTTTGAAAGACTCGAGTAAACAATCGACAAGACTTTTGTAGACATACTACGCGCGATAAAGGCCTTTATTTCATAGCAATCGACTCGCAAGGCGCACCTCGAACTCCTTGTATCCTCGGGTCATAATAACCTCTAGAGTCGGTCTGATGATCGCGCTTTAAAAACTCTAATGTTACCAACTTGTTATAGTATCTTCTTCGAGTATTTGCTTTTGAAGAAGATCCTTTATGTTTAGAAAGGAAGATTGGATTTTTTATTTTAAACAAACAGTAGGAAAGGCCTAGATTCCTGGGTTGAAACCTACAAAGCTGTCAGTGTGTCAACTACTCGTACAACTTATAGATCGAATCTTTATATATTTATTATGGCTTTTTGATTTTCTGTAATTATATATATATCTTACGTCTATTGATCTACGAGATGTTTTGTAGTTCTTCAGTTGTCTTGTAGAATATTTTCCAACAGAGCCAGCTTAGAAACACGATCACCAATTGTAACTAAATTTACACCTTAATGTTTGTTTTGCATACGAGAGAGTACAAGAATTCCCTGGTGTATATTGACTTGGTGTATTCTGCTATAAATGCGTGATAGTCATGTAGAAATCAAAATACCTAACATACGATAGATTTCAGCGCGTGCCAACGACAAACTACGAGGTAAATTAAGGAGAGTAATTTGTAAGGTGCAGATATATGTTTGACTTCCTCTCTCTGAATTGCTTTTTCCTTTGATATCTCCTAAGAGATTATCACAAAATGAACTATATCCTAGACTATAGGGCTCACACCCTTCAACAAGACTGATTTTTGCATACATATACTGTCTTCCAGTTATTATTTATTAACAATTTGAAAACACGAAGGTTGAGATCAAGATTATGAATTGCTGTCAGAAGACCAAATGAATAAAATAAAGAGAATATTCATGTAATCCTTTCATCAGTCAATACGTTTTCAAAGTATCGACTAAATCTTCTTGGATTTAGTTCTCGAATTCTTTACAAGGTGTGACTAGTTCCTTTATTGATTCTAGAGGAGTCGTCTAGAATGATCAATCCAAACCCAACCCTAAGGACAGCTTGAAAAAATGTTTACTAAATGATCCATTTTACCATGAAATTACAGTAGTGGACAAACAAATTATGTCAGAAATAAAAACTCAAGTCTTGATTTACTAGTGCTCTTAAAAGGCAACTAAGAGTGGCTTCATTCATAGGAGTATTTTTACTAAAGTGCTTGAATGCTATTGGTAGACAACTGTAGTGGGAACAGTCCATTCATCACTCCACGAAAAGGAATGAAAAATTTCAATACAGGTGCAGTCTGAATGTAGCATGGCAAAATTTCCAATTCATGACTTAATGAATAAAAAGCTCTCTCCGCAGACTTCGAAAAAATTCATACAATAGCAGAATTGATAACTTTTTTTCTTATTTAGTGGTTTTCAAAATATTATCAATTGGTTAAATATTTACTGTTAAAATTGTTTTGGTCTTGACTGATGACATTTAATCTTTTTGACTTAAAGATATATTTTAAGTGAATCATTTTAAATAATAAATCAAACAAAACAGGAGATGAGACTTCTAAACAATAAAAGTACAAATAGCATCTGCTATTAGAATTGAAAAAATTCTAGATATAAATACAGGGAATACTCCCTTTTAATGTATTATCTGGCAATATTAGGGGGCAACAAACTGTGGGATTTCCTGGTTGCTTAGCAACCAAGAAACCTACAGAAAATGTTGTCCACATTTTATTTTAAATGTTTTATCTCTCACAATCTTGAAACTAAAAAGAAAAACACAAATATCAATTATTGAGAATGTAGAATGTTTGCTATAGATAAAAAAAATGCCTTGAAGCCATCAAATATGGCTTTAAGCTATAGATTTAAAAAAATTATACATAACAAAATTTCCTCAGAAGAAAAATAAGAATTTACAAGTTGCAAGTTATTGGGTTTTTTAATATTTCTTTTTAAACGCCTGTGTAGGTTAGTATAGAATAGAAAGAGCAAAAATAGGAAAATAATAGAAATGTGCACAATGTTTTTTAAGACTTGCACACAGTCTTATCCACAGGTAGAAATGGCAGGCTTGTCTTCTCCATGTGGGATATTGATGAGTCATTGTGTTTTATTCTCAAAATAAATATACAGGTAATAGGGAATTGTATTTGTCATATCTAGACAGCAAGTCTGGATTCAGACAACATTGATATTTATATAGCTACAGATTTTACTTTCCATAAATATATTTAGACTTACATTAATAATAATGAAATATATTTTCAAGAGAAGGAAAGACAAATAATTATTTATATATATCTATAATCCATGAGACCTTTGGCAAAGTACATTGAAGTACATATTATAACAGCTATTAAGAATGTTATATTTTATTTTTGCTTACATTTTTGAGTGTTTAACAAACAACTATTTTGAGTTTAATGTAATATCTACTGACACAGAAGAAGTAAAATTAATAAATTTCCTTATTTTACCAATATTGTTAATACCTTAATGGTCCTAATCTCGAAATTCTTAGGGCTTAAACTTGGCGGTAGTCAACTGGTCAGATATAAGATATTTTTGTTTTGGCTAGTAAAATTTTATATTTCAGTTAGCCATATTATTGAATACGATATTGCTTGGTAATACCTTTTTCTATCCAATTATCCATTTTCTTTTAACCATAACTGCAAAAACACTATTTCTTTTGATTTATTTTTGTCTAGTAAGATTGTAAAATTTTATACAATAAACTGTTATGTCTAATATGTAAATGAAAGATCAAAAGTGCACATATCAAAACATTTCTACAAAGGGCATAAGGCACAATATAACCAAAGTATCATCGCTATAGGGAGTAAATAATAGTATACTTCTATCCATTATCTGCTCAAGGAAACACAGTTCACAGAATATCTCTTACAATCACTCAACAACATTTTTATCATTCAAAAGGCCAATATAACAAGACCACAACAATTCAAATTCTAAAGTCACTATGTCACTAATTTAGTATAAGAAGATTTAACATAGGAAAAAAAAAGAATAAAAGCAATTTTGAAACAAAAACTGTATCATATGAAGCAGAAAAGTAGTAAACATAATAAAAATGGAATTTTTTATTGAAACTTCCCGACTGAAACAGACACCATTGATTTTTTTCAAGCTTCTTCAATTTTCTTAATAGAAGCCACTATGTGGTTTCAAATCTTCCAGACATAATATCTTCACCTCAAGATCACTCTTCCTGGCAAGCAATGGAAGGAAGTCGATATAAATTGTCGGATTTTCTTTTACTCCAATGTTAATTATCATCCTTTTTGAAATGTAGATATGTATTATGTATTAACTGCTTTTGATGTACATGTAAGACAAAAAAGTAAATTGTTCATAATTTAAGTTTATTATTGTCCTTGAAATTTGTGCAATATTTCTAGCTTTAGTTTTAACTTTTTCATTGCTTATGTTAAAACTAAATGTAGTTACTCGACTTATTAGTGTCATGCTTCCTTAAATATTTTAATTTTACTAAAGTGTGTTAAGCAGTTTTGATGTAAATATCATATCAAAGTAACTTCAAAATGTACCTCATTAGTCTTGAACAAATATATCCAAACCAATTTGACCAAAAGCAAAATAGTCTGTATGTACGCCAATTTCAAAAAAATATTGTCAGTCAAAGATCTGAAATACAAAATCTGCGACCGAGAGCCAGCACAGTTCATTGCTCAAAGGGTGGCATATTTAGATTGATATAAAACTGTTGTGAACTACTGGTACTAATTAAAAAGAGAAAACAATTATCACTTTCCTTCATATTTAGATTCACAACTCATAACACACAATTCATTTCAGTCTCAGATTTCAGATTTCAGATCTCCAACCAACAACCTTTTTGAAATAATTGTATATGAAATATACACACACATATATATATATATATATATATATATATATTAAAAGAATTAGATATGATTGTGGTTATTCACTTCTGTTATTGTTTGATTCAAGGAGCCCCTTACAGCAGATGATTTAGAAGGAAATATCTGTTTGCTATGTGATAACCGCTGTGAAGGCTTCTCAACACACTCTTGGAGGTCAGTCTAATAACTTTGAATATTTTAAATATGATACTAGGTAGCTAATAAATGGAATTTGATTATTTCAATTAGAATCATTATATACTTATTCTCTATGAACATGTGAGAAGTATTTCTTCAAAAAAGAAATACCTTTTCAACTTAGGTATTTATTTAATTGATTAGTTTTACATACTAAAACTACTCTAATTTGAACTTAAAAATATATAATATATTTCAATAATTTATTAAATGCCAGTCTGAGGGTTGGGGAAGTTAAAATCTTAAAGCACTAGTGATACTGTTCATTTATCACAAATTTTTGTTTGATTATCTTTAAATTGTTGAGATGAAAAGGTTATAAGTTGATAAGTTAATAAGTTCATTTGTAATCAATATCCAATGATGTGTGGATATTTTAATAGAAGCCATTTCCATGTTAGGACAAACAATTCAGTTCAGAAATTGAGAGTACTGTTACATTGTGTGAATTGAAAAACTGTGGGCACCCAGAAATAATTCAGGAATTGTTTATTGTTTGTTGAGCAATTTGAAATGATTCTCTAACTACAAGAAGTTTATATGATTTATACAAATAAGTCAAAATTCTTCCAGAAAGAAGTTGTTTCAGATTGTTCAAGAAACAATATACGATTTTTGAAATATTACTGGGTGCCAATGGTTTTTTCGATTTGCACTGTAAATTGCTGCATACAATTTTAATTTTTTTTTATTTGTGTGATGAACAAGGATTTCAACATGAAAGAATTCCTTTTCATATTCATTTTGAAAATAAAAAAACATATTGGAAAAACTCAGGTTACTAGAGTTGAAACTATTGAAGTGTCTGATTTTACTTAAGTCTTTATAAGTTTTGCATGATCATGTGCCGGCAATGATGTTAGATGGTAGAACAATAAAATCCCTTAACTCCCAGGGATTTCATTAAAATTTCAAGTAGGCGGTTGGTTACTTAATACTGTAAGCTGTATAAATAAAGTGGCCATATGATTGGGAAGTGGAATGTCAAAAATAGGCAGCTATGATATGGATATGGGGATTTGATGCCACAGTTCACCATTTGCTGGCTTTTAATGAAATCCCTATACTCCTCGGAATGGAATTCTTTCTCGTGTAATTTTTGATTTTATTGTTCCTGCCATCTTAAACATGGCTGCCATCACTTGATGGTGCAAAACCTCTATTGTATGAGTTGATCACTGATTGTATGTCAGTGATTCTAAAAAACACAACACAATTTAAATTGGGTTATTTTGTTTCATATATGCTAAGCATAATACTAGTTTGAAATTTGCTTAATTAATTTTTTTATATGATTATCCCTTTCACAGTTCCCTGCACCATCTTGGAAGGTAGTGGGGCCTTTGCATCAGAGTGAGATGAATGGTGACCTTGCAATGATAGAGACCTCTTTTTAACACCTTGGACAATTTATTATTCATATGTCTCTATCAATGCAAGCTCACCATTCGTCTTGCTTCGATGCAAAGGTATGACTTCCTTTCAAGATGGTGCAGGGAACTGTGAAAGGGACTATTTTTAGATACAACCTTTTTTTCTTTTTTTTTGCTTCTATAATACTAGTCATAAATTATATGATATACACACTCTGCATGCAACTCTGTCCTTAGTATTAACAATATTATTTTGTTATTAGGAAATTTTGTAACTCATGCAAGTGCTCCCAAGAAGTTCATGTTAAGTCTTTAAATAACAATGAACAGAACCAACCAAAGGACCGTATGTGTGTTGAAGAGGAAAACCCACCCATATTGTCTGGTTCCGACTTAGAACAGGCTGCTTTAGAAGGATTTGAATGGGTGCCTAGAGGTTTAGACAGTGAACAGGTAATGATACTCAAATTTCAAATTCTCTGTTGCTAAAGGTGCAGTACAGTAATACAGGGGACAAATTTGTGCAACTTGGCATGCAACACAATTGTTGGGCTGCAAGTTGCAGAGAGAATGTTGCTCGTATTACCACTCCTGTAACACAATTACAACTCCTGCAACACAATTTCACTACTGCACAAAAGAGAAGCTCTCTATACTCAAAACAAAGACTTAGTCCCAGACTTTTTATAGTCAGCAACTCAAGGTCTGCTGTGGAATTTCAAAGTGTATGTACTGGTATTTTGAGGTTGAACATTCTTTACTCTAACAATGGTAATGATATGAATATTTTGATACTGAAATGAGGCTAAAGGCTAACCCTGAATAAATGATTTGGCAATCAAAGAATACAGCAATCTCATAAATTCACGAGGTCTATCATTAAATTAGATCTTGAAAATAAAGTTCTGAGATTGTAAAAAATTGTTTTCTTTGTTTGAAAGAATTTTTTTTTAAATTCAAGCGACAGTTTACCCTGACCCGAGATCAGTTTGATCCAAATTGAAATTACTTTACTTATTTTAATAGAAGTAGGAAAAGTAATGTCTGAAGCTGAAAGCATTAAAAGGGGTCAATAAGTTATGACTGCTTAATTAATTTGTAATTGCAATTCTTGGCACACAGAGAAGTTATTATTCTTTTTTGTATTAAAGAGCTTTAGGGGAATCCAATGAGTTTCGCGATATTAATTTGAAATTTTAATTTTAATTCATCGTTTTTACAGTGACAGCCATTCCGGCCGAGGCGTGGAGTATATCACGCCTCGCTCTAATGACTACTAAAAGCACTGCTTAAACACAATACCAGCTCTTCACTTTTGGCTGTTTATTTTTCTTATCCTACTACTTAACATTGAGCTAACATCACTAACTATTTCATAACAACAGATTCATCAGTATATGAGTCTCTTACCTGAAGAAAAAGTTCCAAAGTTGAATTCCGTTGGAGCGAAATACCGAAGCAAGCAACTTGCCTTCCAATTGCCACTTCAAGACTTCTCTTCCAAGCACTGTAAAAAGCTAACACTGGATCAAAAGATGGCCATGGAAGACTTCAGCGAGAAAAGGCTCCAAAATGCTTTAGGAATAGGTGAGTAGACTATTATAAAGCATTTTTTTTCTCAAGTATTTTGTGCCTCATTTTTTCGGATTTCAAGACATTTTATTTTCCTTTTTCTGAGAATCCGGAAGTCCGCTGTCCAAATGTATTGATTTTCGTGAAATTTTAGCGGGAAATGCCTCGCGCGCGCGCATCAGTCTGTAGTATTTTGGCGGGAAATAGCGCGCGGGGATTATAATTAGTTTTACAGGTTATTTGGCGGGAAATGCCTTGTATAGTGACTGTGTGAATGGCTGCAAGTATGACTACGAGTAAGGAACAAAAACACACCTGGAAAAGCCAAGGATTTATTACTAATTTTAAATTTGAATTCATTTGCTGGGCGCTCAAAAAAGCTTTCTGTTTACGGAGAAAAGTACTCGGTTAAAAATAGTCACAACAATACCAGAGTCATCCGTTTACAAATAGCTTTTTTTTGTTTCGAGTCCGACCGTATATGAACAATATACGATTGAAGAAGATGAAAAATGATGTCTTCAATTTTGAACTGCGTTTTTAGTTGCTTAGCAATACTGACATTCTCATTGCTTAAAATTCTTTCTCTGTTCTATTTTAGGGAAATTAAAATTCGAACTTTATAATAACCTTTACTACCGGTGGTTACTATGGAATGCTTGAATATATTTATTTATATATTCTTTGGGAATCAGAGTTTATAATTCTGATATTCTAACCAAAACCGGTAGCTCGATAGAAAATATGTTTCGAAAAATCTGAATATTCTAAATTATAATTTTGAATTATTCCATTTTCAGGAAGTGTATACTCTTCTATAACTGCGGATGCCACATGCAGTAAATGTAAAGATATCATCAGTGCCGGAGAGATGGCCATTTTTGCCGAACGAGCTGGGCCTGAGTTCTGTTGGCATGTGCCTTGTTTCGTCTGTGAAGAAGACGGTGAATTATTGGTTGACCTAGTCTACTGTTTTAAGGATGGTGCTCTCTATTGCCCTCGGCATTGGGGTGAAAAGCAGAAGCCACGCTGCGCAGGATGCGAAGAGGTAACGGTGATAATTATAATAAGCTCTCTTACTTTAGCTAATAACTCTTTTCTGACCTCTTGGAAATTCACTAGTATGTGACATGTGTGAGTCACTTCCGTAATGTTTCTTCTCAAGCGTTACTGATATAAATAAGAATAATACCCAAGGGAATGGCATTCATTTGTTTTGAAAAGGAGGGGGTGCAGCATTGTAAAAAAATGATCAGACTTGGGTATTTTAAAATTAGTTCAACGTACGGGGTTCAACCCTCACAATCAAAGAAAGAAAACATTTCGTATTTGGTTATCTTCAAGTTAGGCGCACAAAGTCGACGTAACTAGGGGGAGGGTGCGCACCCCCTGCACCCCTAGCAACTAAATCCACCACTGCCAGGGGAAAACATTACGCCCAAAGGAACAAAGTCAAAGGTGGTGACAGTTTTCCCGAATTCTCTTTTAAATCTTTTTCCCCACTCTTTCACCAACAGTTGATTTACGTAGGAGAATACTCTCAAGCAATTGAGAAAAACTGGCATCCAGGTCACTTATGCTGTTCTTTCTGTGATGAATCGCTTTCGAATCAAAAGTTCGTGACGGTAGAGGGAAGGCCATCGTGCTTCAAGTGTTACGATTTGAACTTTGCTAACACATGTGAATTCTGCAAGGAACCCATTGGCCCCGGGTCCAAAGATGTGGACGTTCGTAACAAGCACTGGCACGAAGACTGCTTTAAGTGTTCTCAATGTGACAAACAACTAGTAAGTATTCATGCATGCGCAGTGTTCTTTTGAGCTTGTTTTAATCAAAGTGCCAGTGATTGCCGGTGTAGCAACCAAGATGGGTCCATTCCCCCTCCCTTCTCAGGGGCGTTACACCCGCCGCCAGATCCCTTTTACTGAACAAGTTCTCCTTTTTTTGTGGTTGTCACACAACTGCTTGTTTGAGGGGATGGATAAGATGCAGCATTTTAGTAAATGATTTTTTTTTCCTTATGTAGCTCAACGAAGGGTTTACTTTCAAAGACGAGAAGCTTATTTGTCATGCCTGTCGTGGAATAAACCCATCGAAGGTTTGTGCACACTGTGGCGGTGATTTTGCTCCTGGAGAGAAAAAAGTTGGCTATCAAAATAAAACCTTCCATGATAGATGTTTTATTTGTGATGAATGCAAAGAACCAATTGGAAGCAAGCAGTTTATTCGTAGGGATGATAAGAGACTGTGCAACAACTGTTTTGATTCCAAATTTGCAAAGGTATGTGGATACTGAATTTAGTGGGTACTATTAGATTGCCAGGGTGTTATGGGGGTGGGATGGGCAATATGTTGTTCGTTTGATCATGAAATGCTTACCTTTTATATGTGTTTATGCTTAGGTGTGTGTTAAATGCAAAGAAGTGATCAGAACATCTTCAGTGCAGCATTCAGGAAGCGTTTATCATAGTGAGTGCTTTACTTGTTTCCACTGCAATAATCCTCTAGCAGGGAAACCATTCACTAAACAAGAAGGAAATAATGTGTGCCAAGAATGCTACCGAGAACGCTACGCCAAAAGATGCGCAGCTTGCGAAAAACTCATCGAAGGAAACACCAAGTTTGTGGCCTATTCAGAAAAATACTTCCATCGTGATTGTTTCAATTGCTCCAAATGTGACAAGCCCTTGGCAGGCGAAAAGTTCCGTATTCGAGATGGAGAAAAGGTTTGCCTCGACTGTGACGAATAACTCCTAAGAAAAATCAGCCTAGCTTTAGTACTCTGGCTTCGGTGCCAAGAAAGACTAATGCAAACAAGCAAAACAAAATCTAATGAATGGCGACATAAAATATACTTCGTTGGATCTTCGTTTCAAGTTATTTCCATTGGTAAATTATTAAGGTTAAAAATTACATCTTTGAGATGTGTCACTCCTAAACCGCCTAGCTTCACAATTCCCAAAACTCTCCAAGTGTTTCTGGACTCGTTGAAATACAGCTGTATGAAGCGGCTATCTAATTGCACTTCAAATAATGAAAATAAAAACAATAATCATAAACTAAAATTCAGTAGAACTCAACTGAGGAATTTTCAAATTGAACCCCAAATTTAGGAGGAATAGATTCCTGCCTTCTAAAGAGCACACATATCGTTTGATCATTATTAGATAGTTTTATAGATATTAGTAATAAATAAATAAATAAATAAATAAATAGAGCCACTAGCTCTGGTGTGCAATGACTGAGACTTCAGTGCAACTTTATAGGGCCCGCGGCCGGAATGCCAGTCTTGTCTTCTATTGGACAGAAATGAAGACTATAAGTAGTACCGTAAATAAATCAGTTAAAATTGTCTGGTTGGCTCTCTTAGTAGTAATGTATTTGTTAAATTACGGGAAGTATATTTTCCTGTTACTATCAGTAAAATTAATTATCATTGATATGTATGAAAAAAAAATAGAATTATAAAATTTAAAAGTGATCTACTCTCGATCTTCGGTGAATTACTTAAAGAACCACAACTTAGGAACCCTAAAGGTTTCAAATGAAAACTTATAGCATCTATAAGAAAAAAGAAAAGAAAAGAAATAATCCCAATGAACGTTCGTAATCGGCTGATTAAGGCAAGAAACCGCTGAACAAGAAAGTTGGTGTGGCAGCAACATGTGGTTGCACCTGTGACATGACTAAACCAGACACCTTCCAGGCCTCTTGTATATGCGGTTAAATTACTAGGAAAATGCCAAATAGGCTGCATGTATATTGGCAACATGGTGTGCTTGGTTTTGATCATAGGGGAGTTCATGACAACCTACTGTTTCAAAAGCTTTCGTTCGTTATTTCGTTTTTGACTAACTAGTATGAGTGCATTAGTACATCTGACTGGAAAAAAAACCCATAAAAATAAAATGAATCAGAAATCGATTGCTAAAGTTGTTTTCACTTCCTTTCCTCTTCAGAAGGGAGCAGAGTGAATACAAGGCTATACTCTATCAAAGCTGCTTTGTTCCTAGTCAAGTACCGCACTGGGAGGAGCTTGGGGGGGGGGGGGGGGGGGCAATATAGACCCCATCCCAATTCTCTCTTTTTTTCTAATATCCCCTAAATTTTCAACTCTCAGTTCCCACCCTCATAGCTGCTTTTTGTTATATTTTTCCAGTCTAAGTTTCTCCCATCTTTTAGAGTGCTCCGAGGTCCTTGATCACTCCGTTCATCCTTTGTGTTGAATTCGTTATGGTAGCGTCCATTGAAATTAGTTGGTTGGAGAAAAGTCTAGATTCATCAAAACAGAAGGAGAGCTAATTCCTAACCACGAAAATATAATAAAAGTAAACCGGAAGGGTATGGCTGGGTTCCGCAAATCCCCTTGTTTTCCAACACCTCTACAGTAACTTGCCCAAACCCGCCCTGAATGGACGGAATGACTCAGTGAAAGTCTGTCAGAATCAGCCAATCAGCAGTCAGTATTTATTTTCGCGCTCTCCTGACGCGGCCTGACATGCAAAGGGTTTTGTTTCATTCAAACGAGAAAAATATTTTGAAGAGGATTTTGTTTGTCTATTATATTGGGGAATAAACGACTTCAAGGATCGATAATGGCTGGTCAAAAGGTAAGTAAAGCTGAAGGGCTTTGCAAATTCAAAAATTTACTATTATAGACTCAGCAAGTTTATATTTTTGGATTGTTTAGTCATGTTTTATAGTCAGTGTAAGCTTTCTTTGTTTTATCATTCCATAGAAGTCTTGACTTCTTTGTTTCACATTTATTAAGAGCTTATTTACCTTTACTTGTATCTATGTTGTA
This sequence comes from Anthopleura xanthogrammica, assembly GCA_964019055.1. Classification (NCBI taxonomy): domain Eukaryota; kingdom Metazoa; phylum Cnidaria; class Anthozoa; order Actiniaria; family Actiniidae; genus Anthopleura; species Anthopleura xanthogrammica. The sequence continues at coordinate 10,522,182 of OZ025213.1, forward strand.
CAAAAGAGACTTTTTAAATGAATTTTAGATGAACTAAGCTTAAACAATTTAAATAATTTGAAAAGTGCGTCGTGCAAATATAGCTATACCATTCGACTTTGTATAAATCTAACCCGGCCAGCTTATTGTACCTTCATATATTCTTAGAACCGCAGTACCTTCTACGAATGAAATTATTTTAAGCACTGATATACCAAATGAAAATTATCCAGACTTAAAAGTGAGTTAGCAAGAAAATAAATTTACTCTATCCTCTGGTAATTATATTGAGATTTCTCAAAGGGGAATGTGTGTGTTGTTCAAACTGTGCTTCCAAAGCCAAGACTTGAAAGTTTCATGATATTTTAAAAATCAATGTGCTTTGATAATGTGTAGAAAATTTGTAGAAAATACCCATTCACTTCCCCACAAAGAAGTTCCAAAAAGAAAGCTCAGATCAGCCTCCTAGCTAGTACAGACACTGGGCCCTCCTTTCCGCTCTGCTTTTAAATTTGGGCTTCCTTTGTCCTCAGAGGTTTGCAAGGTAAATAGGTGAATTGCGCTAAGAAATCATGTGACCTCTTGGATGGCAAACACATGCAATGTAAACAATCACCAAAATGGCTGTTTTCATCTCGGAAAGCGAGAAAAAGAGGTTAGTATCTGGCCCCTTCCTTCAGCGACACAGGAAGCCCAAATAAAAAAGAGGAGCTGAAAGCTGGGCCCAGTGTCTGGACTAATTGCCTCCATTCCCAGTATTTAACTCTTACATATACACTCCTAAGATTCTCAATTCCCCCTCTGTAGAAATATTCTACATTCCTTATATTTAAGTCATATAACAATTATTGGTCTACTCATTCAGTAATAAAACATGTTTATTTAGGAACTTGTAGCAGCAATAATCATATCGATATACAGCAATATTACAGCAGCTTTTGAATATGAAAAAGATACAACCATCTGGGAGCACATATAATATGTAGTCCATCCAGTATTCATAAATACCATTTTTTGAAATTTTATATTAATTTGCTGATAAAAAAACCTTTGACAAATGCAGACATAAATCGTTGCTTCACTATAGTTCACTACCAGTAATCGGCAATTGGGCTGCTATGCCCCATTAATATGTATATTTGCTGTTATGATTGACTCATTGTGTTCTAAAATCTTTTTGTCTCTATAGTAAGAACTATAACTGTAATTAAATTTACTGTTTGAATGTTGTAAGACAATTAACATTTATCTATAAAAGTTATTGTACCCTACAATTCTTGTTTTTACTTTGCTTTTTTGATGAGCCAGTGTTCTTATTAGTTGCTAGTTTAGCTTTATCATCACGACATTCCACATAAGCAATTCTTGGTCTTCTGATTGGCCGAACTTGTTTGCTCTTTTCAACTGGATTTGCAAATGGATCCTCCCAGGGTATCTCTAATGGCTTCTTAACAGTGTCCTTGGGTCGTGAGTCTCTAGAATTCTGACTTGATGACCTAGCTCGTGACTGACCCGAAGACCTAGAATTTGATGAGCTCCGTGAATTAATTACTCTGCCTGCATTAATGCGTGTGCCAGATGCAGTTAGTCTATGATTCCTCATGAAAGATTGTTCAGGGATGGTCCTTATTGGCAAGCATTCAAGAGACCTTGAGATAGGTCTCTGTAGTAACTCATCCTTGAGTGAAAAACTTCTACTCAAATACCCATATTCTCCACCTTCTTCATCTGACATGACAAAATAATGCTTAAGCTTTTGCCTTTCCTTACTTAAATTTGGTTCTCTTCTAGATTTAAGTTTCTTCTCGTCATTAACCTTCAAATTTGATGAACTTCCACTGGATTGCCTTTGAAGTTCATCAATTGCTGAAGAAGATTCAGTTCCATAATTACTATCACGACTTTCAATTGTTCCATAATTGCTGTCATGGCTGTCGACATCCTCAACAGGTGTAGCTTTAACAAATTCATGATTGTCTGTTTCAGCATAGTTGTATGCTATTACTTTATATGGCTTTACCATATCATTTTCATTCACATTTGATCCATTCTCTGATGATGCAACTCCAGAACTCCTCCCTTCATCATGCTTGATATAAAACTGTTGTTCACAGTCTCCGCCTTGTACACTTACACTATCAAACATATCCTTTCCATAAGGAGTTTCTATGACACCAAACATTGTTCCTGACAAAGAATCCTTTTGGTTTGATGATATAATACTCTTTTGCTTTGGCGAAGTAAAAGGACTGTTTTTATGATGTATGAAAGGAGAAGCAACATTACTTTCTTCCAAGTGCTTTTTATATCTTCTCAAAGCTGCTTCTGCATTAGATCCATGTTCATCATCATGCTCTGATTCAAGAGTTTCAAGATCTGATGTATAAGATTCTGGGATAGAGCATTGTTTTTGTTGTCTTTGTTGTGATCTTGGTACATTATCTGAAAGTTCTGTGAAACCAATTGGTTGTATTCCGTGACCACATTCTGGTGAACAGTATATTTCTCCATTCTTAGGTAAAAATGGAGTCCCAAGGAGAGACTTGCCGCAGGTGTAACAGCTAAAGCACTGTGGGTTAGCATGCCAGTGTTGTCCATTGTGAGCCATTTGACTTACATCAGGCTCAATCGGCTCACCACAAGAGTCACAGAACTCAGCATAAAGGCTTTCAAAGCAATTACAACAGAATGGACGGTCATCCCTCATCACATAACGCATTCCACCAAGAGGACTGTCGCATTCAAAGCAACAAAAGTGCTTAACATGCCAACATCTGTCTTCTGCTTCTGTACATTGCTCAGCAAAGATTATCTGTAGGAAAATAAATATTTGGTCGTTTACTCAAGTATTTTAAATCCAATACAGTCTTGAAGCAGTTGCCACCATATTTCTTTCAAGAACCAAATTGTTACTAGGGGAGCAGCTAGGACTCAACTAACTGAAAAACCATATGATCACATAAAAAAAAGTTGTGTCTATGGCCAAGTTCTAATGCCTGATATGTAGTGTAAACATTGTCAAATATAAATTTGATTGTAATTGAAAGAGGCCATGCTCTAGAATTGTTTATGTCTTGTCTGGAGATTGTGACATATTTCAATTTAGTGCAAGATATAGACTCCGCCATAGCTGGTCCCAAGCCCAGTTGGGAAAGGAGGAAGGTTGGTTAATGGGTTAGCAACCCATTCCCGTAAAACAAATGCTTGCTACAGAAATGAGATGCCTCGCCTTATGCTCCACGAGGAGCTAAAAGAAAGAGGAAGAAGAAGCAAGATATAGCATACAAAGACAAACCTACCTCATCGCAAGCAGCACATCGAGGTTTGAGTGATTCTGCATGATGTCTTCCACAATACACCTTGGAATCCTTGTAAAAGTAGATGAGGTCAACCAGCAGTTCCTTACATACAGTACAAACAAAACATGCAGCATGCCAACAGGTGTGCTGTCCTGCTCTTGCTGCAAACACTGGCATCGATCCTGCTCCAATATGATCCCCACACTGTTAGAAATCATTAAAACAAGGTTAGATATAATCTCAATTATTGGAAATTAAAAAAAAGTAGGGGGCATTCCCCCCACACCCTCCTAGATAAGCCCCCCACTCAAACTATGCTCCGCAGTCCCTGTGCCTTTACCATGAAGTACTATCTTCCAGGGGTTGACAGTGCACCCTTTACCACTTTGTCCAATAGTGCTCCATTTAGATATCCAAGTCAAAGTTACACCAGTATGAGAAAAGTCAAACAAGTGTGCACGATCACTAGTAAACTGTGGGTATCTTTCTTTTCTCACAAAGCATAATAAGCTAAGCATCAGTTGCTACTTCAAACTACAATAATAAGTGCCTCCGTAATGCCTATTAGAAAAACCAACTTCACAAGCCATGAAACCATAGTTGCAGGTCAATGCTAAATTTGACATGTTAATTGCACTTGATGTTATCGTTAACTTTATGGTATCATATCAATTCAGGCCTCAACATTGAATCATTGTCTTGTGACCATATAGAACCAAATTCAAAAGAGTTGTTCTATAATGAGAGAAATTCAATTCTTAAATACAAAGGCAGAGTGGAAGAGTTTGATAAATCAAAAGAAAAATACCCACCTCCTTGCAAGGATATCCTTCTGACATCTCAGGAATTTGTTTCACAACACCTCGTCCAAGGGAATCACGTTTTCTTAGTGCCACAAAAAAGCGTAACTCTCTCTTTTCTTCTTCACTGAGCTCACTACAGAACCTTGACTCATTGTCGTGTGGTGGAAGCTGAAGAATGATCTGTCTGTTGCGATATCTCTCCCCTACACTATCGACGTATGGAATCTTTTCCTCTGTCAGAGAATTCATGTATAGGTGTACCTAGAATAAGATATTATATTAGCTCTCACAGAACATTGTGCCTCAATTATCTCAATACTATAAGTGATAATCCAGTATCTTCACATACATGTAAGACTGTTGTTAAAATCTACAAGTCAAGAATTTCAGCTATGGTAATATATTTTCCATGTAATCTTTAGTTAGGTCGAGGTTATGGTAACACTATGAGGATGTTTTGAGTGTTCTTATATTTCAAATAAAACAATAAGGTTAATTAATCTCAATTATTCAGAAAACACCTCATATTGTACAAAAAATGTACCTCGAACTTCGACAGATATTATGCAGACAATATGCAGCCCGTAAAGTCCTCCACTGGTCAAAATTGTGAAGCGCATTGAGACGATGTGAAATGCGCTATATAAGAACCCCATTATATTATTATTATTATTACCTAATCCTTTTAAAATCAAGGAAATAAAGGAATTTTGTTATTACATGGTAAATATTTAGTCCAGAGACAACTTCTCGTGATTCAAAAATTATAAACTTAGTTTTTTGAAAACAAGGTGATATAGGTTTTTGTTTAACATTACCATTCCTCTTATGGAAAAGAGTGAAGAATAATTAACATACAACTGTTCATATTAACCAGAAACACTATAATAAATATCTAAAACATGAAAAGTGATATGTTCATGAAAAAAAGGATTCAGGTTTCCCTGCTGGCCAGACACAAGACATCTCAGGCAAACTGATATTCTTCCCATGATAAGAATATTGATAATTATTTGGAATTTCAACCATTTTGAATTTGATGCAGAATTTAGAGAGGACCTACGTCATTATGCATGGGTCATGTTTGATATCAATCAATGTAACTATTCAGCTACTTGACATCCCACTTATTGTTCTTAGCCAACCTTGCATCTCAGTCTATTCCCTCTGATCAGTATTAGTTTTATATTCCTCTAGATCTAGATCACTCACAAAGTAGTGGTAGTTCTATTTTATAATTTGCCAGAAATCAAGAACCATTTTTAATTACATTGTTTAGGCAGAAACAGTTTTTGCCTTAAATATTTTAACTTATTTGATTCATGGCATTTGATTCATAGCATTTAGAATTTCTTTATTTAAGATTCAACCAAAAGCTAACCAAGAACTTGCCAAATTGGTACATATGTTAAAATTGTAATTACAATTCAATAATATTCCCCTAAGATCCCAAAAATAATAAAAATAAATGATTACATTGTGTAAAAGGATAACCTTGAAAATAATGAAGTAAAAAGCTGTATATAGACTGTGTAACTAGAAGAGTTTTTACCTGTTCAGGGGTAAGTCCTGGAGGTACCCATGAATATTCATCCAAAGCACATCCACTATCATCATCGCTTGCCAAGCTTGAAGCACGGTGAACATCTGCCATGTATATACTTCGACCAGCTCTAGCATCCTCACCTATGATGTTATGGTCCTCACGAGGGCATTTGCAATTACGGCAAATTTTCCTACAATTAAAACAATATTATTAATCAATTAACATTAAAAATATATCTTGATTGAGTATTTTTTTGAGTAAAAATCATTCCTTGAAATATTCTTTCGAAAAGCAAGCAGCTGGCAAACTGAAAATAAATTTAGTCATACATAGCAAGGTTAAATACTAGACTATTTCATACAACACATACAGAATATGTGATTCAATAAGTTAGGAAAACTGTTACCATAAGAGATATCTATGACTACAGTACCTGTAAGAATTTGAAGTGAGAGCCCCTTGCATAATTTTATAGATATGAGGGTGTGATAGCAAAGCTAGATATGTATATATATGATTATCAAGACATGCCCAGGCTTGCCTTAGGAAGCACCATAATATTAGAGAGTGCTTGATAGATTAGTATTCTTATCTAGAACAACATCAGCTCTCTGATTGATATCAGAAGATTGCCAGGTCTATATAGAATCTACTCTTCACCAGCACATGTACTTGGTATAACTGGCATTCATTTGTTTATGAAGACATATATGGAATTAAAATAGAAAATAATTATTTACTCAAAAGGAACAGAGGTTAACAGGGACAGATGTTTTACAAATTATACAATTGTTCTACTAGCAGGAGGCCCTAGTATTTTGAAATTGTTATCCATACATTTTTGCCTTAGTATTCTTTTTTTCATTTTCAGATGATTTAAGATTTAAATTAATTGATGTGGAAAATATCAAGAAGGTAAGTTTTCTGGTATTCAAAGACAATATTTTTAAGAATCAAAGTAGTTCAGCGAGAATATGATTTAGGAAGTTATAGGAGAAGAATAATTAAAAAATATCCTACTGTTCTATTAGGTGATAAAATAGCAGCATCCAAATGTTTGGATTTATCTTTTTTGGCATGATATTCCTTTTGAGACCCATGGTACTCGGTATATAGTTAATAATTTTAATCAAAAATCTGAAATATTCTGACTTAAAATAATTTTAAAATCTTAAAAGTACTAAAGAAATCTAAATTTAACTTTATTGATAAACCATATGTTTGATGTAATTTATAAATGTCTTGTCAGGAAATAAATAACTTTTCACTATTATCTCAATAAAGGCAAGAAAATATAAACCTCAAAAACAGTCTAATAAAATAAGAAAAGATATTGTGATTAAAAGATAAATTTAAATGAGCAAAAAAAAATATTGAAGGCTATAAAATTTAATCTTTATATTCAAATTCTATAAAACAATTAATGAAAGCTAACAATAAGGTTCCCCTGTTGAGTTTATAGGCTCTGTTTGACCACAGCACAATAAGGGCCTAATACTCCAATATAAACAAAGTCTGTGTCATAATCATTTTCCATAGAGATATGAAATCATGTACAATCAAGCTATGACTTCAATGTTATGTGGAGTGGGGAGGTGAAAAACCAGATTTTATTTCTAGAAAAGGTTACGGAACAATGAAAAGGTCTTGTGGAATTGAATGTGGTGCCTAATTGTCTGGGAGGAGTGAATCATGCACACAGCACACACAAATATCATGCTGTGAAAAAAGAATATACTTGAATTAGGAGCAAATTGCTTGTAGGCCTTGAAATCAGTTGAAAGCTTTCTGAATGCTCCAGGCCCTCTAGGAATGGAATGTCAGCAGAAATTTCATCTTATTTCCAAAAGCAAGAAAGTAGAACAAATTAAGTCTTATCTTTAAATACAATAGACAACTTGAAGTTAATCACTTTTTCTTTCTAAGTTTCATAATTTCCCTAATCTTATACTTGGGGAAACAGATCCCATAAATAACCTTAATAATCCTCATATCTCATGCCTAAGAGGTCCAGCTAAATATCATACATTTTACTCTTAACCTTAAGAACTTTTGTGATGGATCTTGTAATTGTTGTTGAAGTCAACATCTCTTTTCTCATGTTCTAGCTCTCTCACAAGGTCCAATACTAGGTTCTCTAATCATTAACTTATATCTCTAGGCAAAAAGTTGTTTGTCTCTTACATATACTGTCAAACAAATGGTGCTCAGTAATTTAAGGAATCAAAATTGTTTCCATATTTCTCTCATTTCTTTACCACTCCAGTTCTCATTCATCCACATTTTCATTCATCTTTTCACTTTCTTGAGACCACACATACGGTAGTTTTATCAAAAGGCAGAGGCGATTTCGGTGTGTTTGTAAGTTTTGATAAATGATGTTGCACGAGTATGTAAATGAAGCGTAACGAACAGATGCGATAAGATAACAGCTAAATGTTGAGCACTTAAAAACAATCAAATATCAATAATAGTTAATCTTTACGCTTTTTTCCACGAATAAATCCAAATTGCAACAACAAGATGTTAGAGCACTATAAATGGCGCAAAAGTTGTTTTATTAGAACCATTTTTAGTCCACTGCCTGGTATTTCCGTTGTTCCCTCAAAGGTCACTGGAGTGGGATTAAGCGCAAAAACAGCTTTTTCTGTGTTCTGCAAACATAAGATTCGCTCAAGAAAATAAAACGGCTAACGTGACATTCAGTGAAAACAAACAGTGGTGGTCAGCATTCTCGAAATTCTGCGATGAAAACTGAACAGCATGTATAAAATATAACACCATACGTTCAACAATTCAACTTCCGTCTGTATTCGCGCACAGGCAAACGTGCCGCGTTGGAAATGATTCCACGCGTTTCTGTGATATATGCGGTTGTTATAAATATATATTCAGATATTTGGTCGGATCTTCAAAGGATTTTGGAAACCGATACCCGAATAGGGTCTCTTTGATTAAAACCACCAACGAAATAAACCAGGTTTACGTCATAGCCGTCTACAGTGTCTGGGGTAACGGAATAAGAAATCGGTCAACAAAAACAGGAAACCTAGTACAGGAAACCTTGTCTTTACTCAGAAAACAAATTATCGTATATGTCTGTGTAAAAACGATTTGTCGAAAATCGATGCAAGAACATCTGATCGGCTTCAAAAAATCTGTGATTTTTTCTTTAAGATGACTAAAGTTATTGCGTGAATTAACAATAAAATGGAGTGAGTGATTGGTCAGTGCTAATGAGCCGACTGTAGCTACTGTGAATAGAATGAAACCTCAAGATCCATATGAGTGGTTCAACTCATGGCTTCTTCACCACAGAGGAAAACCGCAGAATGGTTGCCTTGGGACACATGTTGATCGAACCACACGCTGCTAAAATTCGTTCAAATGATCAACGTGGTTTATACGGATCGAAATCTGGCTCGAATCCTTTTTCTTTAATCACAAAACACTCAATCGACGCCTTTAGAACAGGAAGATAAAGCGTCCATAGCTTCCGGATGAGAAGAGCCGAGAGCGCGACAAAATCGTTAAGTTCAGATTACCAATCATTAGAGGGAATATTCACTTAAAAGGACCGTGTCAAAGAGGTTATTTGTGGATATTAAATAACTACAGCACACATACTACAACTACAATCATATCTCTAAGCCTCTCTCTATGCTAGCAGAAGGCATTTCCATCACCATGAACCCTCACTTTAAGCATCACAGCACAATTATGAACACATTCCAGGATATTAGAATGGCCGTGTGTTGTGGTCAGATAGATTCAAGCACATCCATTAGCCACCGTGTTCAACCTTATAAACGTCAGACGCTATAGACTTAATGGCTCCAGAGGCAGCCCTTGTAAAAGGCGTACGCAATGAAAATACGTTCTAATTATATGTGTAAAAGTATCTGATATGTCTAAGCTTTATCAAGCCAAACCTTTCGATCTGTAGTCTCTTCTTCGAAGATAAGCACTCAAATATGTCAGCCGAGAGACGCAGTTCACTTCGTCGATTTATACTAAACAAACAACCACAGAAATCATACCTATCGATAATTAAAATCAAAGATAAAAAACAGTCCAATTTTTCCAGATCCTTGGAACGAAATGTAAAGAATCTTGACAACTTTCGAGAGGATCCCAAACTCGAATTTTCATCAGCGATTCCGAAAGTAAACACACAAAACCAATAAAGAAAGATATGACAACGGACTTAACGTAACTGAAGATTAGTTCAAACTACGTGAAACTTTTTAAAAGTTCTAACTAATAAAGCGCTAAGATTCGAAACAGTGTAATAAAGAAAAATGCCACTATATAAATTGTTTCGAGGTAAAAGCTTAATGGGTCATCACAGATGCCTATCTGTCTTATCTAGGTAGGTAGAGTGATGGTTTAGAAATTTACCGAATGGCGAAACTCCAGCATCAAAGAAGCAGCTTGAAATTCTTATACTCTGTTGTAGACCACAGCTTTCGTTATGAGCGATCGCGAACCTGATATAGCTATTAACGGGTACTAAATAATGGTTCTTGTATATACTAAGACATGTTACAAAGATATTGAAGGTCTCACACGTTTCGAGAGGCATTCACAATGCTTTATTATGAGGTATGTCACTTGAAACCTGTTGAGCTTCACCACGCTCACGTTGACTTACCTCCAGTAATGAGCACTGAATCCAGGACAAGTATCGCCACAGTTGTTGCACGCTTTCGTTGTGTCGTCGTCATCATGAGCGACCATGTCCTGAAAGTGAAATGAACAAGAATCAACCACCAGAGTCTTTGATGATCATCGATAAGACCAACCAGCCAGCACTCGACAATCACGATTGGGACGGCTTCGCCAGTTATCTTACCCGAGGGATTTCACCTCTCCTCATTGTCGAAATACCAACTCACAAACCAACCAAACAAGAAAGTTTTCCTTTATGAGTTGTGGCAGTTGAAAGAACACTTGGGCCGTGACATGGAGAATCAACAGTTTGTAAAACCCCTCGACAAGAACTAACCATTTGCAAACGTGCAATTATGGTTGATCAACTGTAAAATCAATACAAACTATTCTACCAAATGATTGACGTCTCTTGACGTTAATTAATGCGTAGGCCAATCAAAACAGCCCTCTCGCATTCTTGACTGTCAGCACAATATGACTAGTGGTCAAATCCCTCGGCACGTTTCTTCTAACATCCGTCGGACATTTTGAAGAGAAAGCCGCCCAATCCGCCAGAGCGAAGCACTTTGAGAAGGAAATTCTTGTGGGGAGATTTATAGATGGAGTTTTAGACGAAATCTTTGAAGGCAGTCAAGCGAGCAACGGATTGACATTCTTGTGCTTTTAGACAAAAGCAAACAGTGGCCGTACTAAACAATCGATAGCTTCAAGCTGTAATTTCTTTTTATTTATTCTTTGTTGCTTTTGTTTGGTTAAAATCTCAGAAATCAAAGCGAGCAACTGATTCCTACTCGAAAAAAAGTAACAAAAATCAGCATTTGTCACCATCATAAGAAGCCAAGGTGTCTGTGTGTCCGAAACCCCTCGAGTTTTTGGTTGCTATGGATTTCACCCTTGACAACGAACTTTAATGCATTCACAAAAATTCATCAAACTGAGGCGATCAAACAAATAAATCCACCTATATAAGTTTATAAATGACATGAAGATTAAGATCAGACGATAGCCAGAATAATTAAGCCCTGAGGTTACAAAACAAATAAAACCATCAAAACACGAAAGCAACAGTCTGGTGCTTTGTCAGTCTGTGAATTTTGAGTGCATTTTCTTGAGCTTATGTGATATTTGTTCAGTGTAGTTTAGGGCTAAAAGTGATTAACTTTCCTCCCCTTTTCATGTTGGTTCTCAGTTCTTGTCCCTCTATCGGGTGTGGCTATCGACTTGATTAGCAAATTTCAAGCGATTGTTGAAATATGATAAATCGAAAGATCGAGTTCAAATCCTTTTATTCGGTTACGAAAAAAAAAAGCTGCAGGTAAAAACTGTATAACGAGGCGAGGTGTATTATCATCGGATGTGCTAAGTAGTTTGTTGACCATTTAAAACCGTTCTTCCACACCCCTAAATCATAAGTAATTTTCTAAAAAAAAACGCATACGTTTTAAGATCAAATCTGGCCTTCTAAGCTCGCTGTAGAATGTTGCGCGCACATATTTTAAGCAATTCAGCGAACTAAATAACGTCAAATAACGAATAGCTTTGTTTTTCCCGACCCTTCCTAATTGTTTTTGATGAATTCCCAAGTATGTACATTAGAGCGTCTAAAATCGACCTGCTGCCATTGATTAGTGTCATCCTTTAGGCAGAGAGTGACTCCATTCGTCTACCGTGCCAGATGCTAGTGCAAACGCAACTAATGCCGCATCGACTTGATTTTCCCGCACGACACATTTCGGAATCTCGTGACCGTTCTCACTTCAATTGATAACTAATATTATCCTAATAGATATAATAACTATTTACCCAAAATAGATACGCCAGTCGTTGTGCAGGCTTAAGAGAAGATATGTCCATTTGAATACGAATTTGACTGCGTTTTGTAGAGACGTTTTTCAGAAGTATACTTGTAGCCTTGGGTGTCTTGGTCGTGATATGATCAAGGTTCACTCAAGTGATTCAATAAATACAACCTTGACTGCTATTTACGTCCCTTATTCCGTGATACATTGTTCCTCAGTAATGCTTTTAGTTTGCTGCTGATAACATCTCTAGTCATGTTGCCTCTGGCTGCACAATGTACTACAAATCGCTCAGTTAATTACTCAATATAATAACAACCTTCTTAAGTGGTCTTCAATGGGCTGAAAATAGCCCGTAGGGATGTTGTTCTATTGGTATTGTTTATATGACATTGATAAACATATACGAAACTAGATAAATCCGGTCCTCAGCAAGTGATACTTGTGTTATACATGCTATACTACTCATATACCACCCAGGGACTTAAAAACCTTCTTATGAAATGGAATTATGATTTATTCCTTCCTTAAATTCTTATACTTAATTAAGAAAATCATCGGGTTTTTTCCCCGCAATTTAAAACTAAGGCTTAAAAGTGAAAGTACGCCCCATGGCACGCATGAAGCAGCTTAGTCGGCACGACCAACCCCTACTGTGTCACTTCTCAACTTTCTCAGAATTTTGCAGCATTTTTTTTTTTAAATTGTGGTTCTTAAAAATATAATGTGGACTTTAATAAGACGCAGTTTTCATAAACCACTGATAAAAATCCTAGAAATGAAAGAACTCCTGATTTTAGTCTAAAATTAAACGCGATGAATAGCACGACGTTTACACGCTAGGGCATGCAAGTCTGATCATCATAAGTATTCATACCGAGTCCTTATTATAATAGCCAATGTGCATGAGCTCGAAATTCTAGCACAAAGCATGATGGGAAAGTGAGTTCTTACGCTTTTTTGGCTCCTCTAAAAATTCTTCTGATAATTTTTCCTTTGACATTTTCCATGGAAATAAAAGGATTTCAGCAGACGAAAATAACAGAGTAATTTTTTTTCTGATAGTTCCTTTGATTTCCCTGTTACATTTTTAAATAACTCACTTTCCCAGAGTGCTTTGTGAGCTTTGATGCACATTGCCTATTGTCTTCACCTCAGACTCTAGCGTGATGTAATATTACAAAATCAGTCGATGGAAATCCTATGGCAAGAAAGAACCTCCCACACTTCTAGTGACCATAAAACCCACGCAGGTCATTTGACCATTAAGATTATTAATATACCAAGTAACAGGAATATAGCACCCTCATGGTGACGTCATGCCGGGCTTTCAAACCACCTCTTCTTCCCTTTCCTTCCTTGTTCAATTTATCTGGCAACAGTTCAATATTATAGAAACCATTTTAGTTTAGCAGATTATTAAAGACTCATTGTAGACACACTTTTTGTGATAAGTACATGCTTCCCCAGTTACGTGCATCGTTGTCATGGTGACGACGTGTCAGCTGGTCTGGAAAGTCGAGTACCATTTTGTGAGGATTTCAGTAATAAAGAATTTAATAAAAATGTGAGAAAAAACATCGACCTGCAGAGTTTTCATTAAGTCGAGTTTTATGAGTATTATATTCTTTATTTGATAGAAAAAATAATTTCATAAATCACCAGGGCTCTAGACTTGTATTAGTGGGCCAACTTTGAATAAATTTACTCATTCGGTTCTTAATGAATTGGAGGAGATTTCCGCCTTTATTTGTCTTGTTTGGCACTTTAGGTAGGCTTAAAATCTTATTTTAATATCTTTTTTCTTGAATCGTGAGAGCTTAGATTACCACATAGAAAGTACAGTCTTCATGTCTAAGCGGCTCATTCTTCTCCCCAGGACGTCCAGGTGGAACTGGTTTGCATTGATCACGTGATATAGAAACCATTAGACATTTGAATGGCTTCCATAGAAATAACCAGATCAGGACGATAAAATTAATGACTTGTCTACCCAGAAATAACTACCTCAAAGAAAAAATGTTTATCGGGAGAAAATAAGCGATTAAATCAAAATTAATATATTTTTAAGAGTTCTACTTGACCGAGTAGTGACGCGGGAAGAAGGAGGTCGCCTCTAGGGTCAGTTAGCAACAGAGTTACAGGTGCCATCAGGCGAGTAATTTTCGTGGGAGAAACCAATTAAATGTCATTCGTCATTGCTTTGCACTACATTCCTCTAACGTTTCTCGAATGAGTTCCCCACAGGAGCTTCCGTGCGACAATTACTTCAAATTACGAAACATTTCCAATATTATGACGATCCTTGGCCTGTCGTACACCACAGTAACTCAAAGGGAAATGATTTTGTCGGTGTTTTTCCTCCTGTTCTTCCGATAATTTACAAAAGACCGGTATATTACGACATGTTGTTTCCGCAATACTGTAAACCTTTCCTCATGCAAGGTATACTCCTCTGCGCATGCGTAATCCAAATCGTCCAGAAACCAATATCTGCTTAGGAACCAATTGAACACTAAATACTTATTAGAGATATTAGTAAGCCGTCACAAGGCTAAGTGACTTAACGAATTAACGAACGGTAATGAGAGTCGTGCTTTGTCTTAGTATTATAGATGTTAATATAGTATATTGGTATATTTATATATTATGAAATATTGCTCAGGACTCATTGATGAATATGGATCTTGTGGCTTTTGTTAAGTACCATTAAATGTTGCCTCTACGGGCCAAAATTGAAATATTTTTTTTATTCAGTAGCCTCTCCTGTATAAAATGAAATAGAGGAAAATCGAGTGAAATTTGAGAAAGAATAAGAGGCCAAAGAAGTTGAAAAATAATGAAATATGTCGAATATTTAGAAGGAATGTAAAATAAAGGAATCGGAAAAAATATGGGCCAGACGCCCTTGAGTGTCGAAGGAAACGTCTCGACCTGCCTAGTCACGTGACAGAAGCAAAGGAACCGATGTATCGAGAACATAGTTCATAAATACTTTAATACGAAACGATAAAAAGAATTGAAAAGAACTATTAGAAAGAGCCAGCGGACGTTAAGCTCTTTTCAATAGAACCTATCTATTATTAACAAATATTGAAATATTTAAACTGTTCTTCCTTAGTTTGCTTTTGTCCTTTTACCTGTAGGGTTATTTCGTATTCATTCCAGAATGTTCTGTAGTTCTCACGCTCAACCTAAAGGTTCTTGGTCAATAGTGAGATAATTTGATTTTATAGTTCTGTCAACGCTTTCTCCAGATTTTCCCGCCAAATTAATGCATAGTGTACGTACTTCCTCACAATAACCGCTAGACTTTATCAAAATGTGGCCTTCAATTCCATGTGATAATTTATTACCAGTTTTGCTAACTGTTTCACAATAAAATAAAAAAACATATGCATTCCTTTACTTTTGAGTCATATCTATTTTTACGGAAAGTTTATTTTGAAAAAGAATAAAAATCTGAGGATTTTTTTTTTTTTTTCGCATTCTTGAATCGCGTTTTTCAATCTTGGAGATATATTGTTTACATTTTTCGTGTTTACTTACAGCTTTACTCTCAGTGGTCTCATCAAAGTACTAAATTACTGTTTATACTTATCAAGAAACAGTTTTAGAATGAATTCTCTTACCTTGCTATTTTTTTTAGTAAGAGAGCTTTGGATCATCGTTAAACCAAACCTTGTTATTCAATTCCACATCAGCTTCAGTATATAGGTCCACCAGTTTCTTTCAATCCAATTTTATTCAATTTCCTTCGAAATTCCGGTCTCAGAAGTCAAATATTTCACCTTCCAATACTTCCATCACCGCGGTAACTTTATTCTATGTTAAATTGACGAGAAATATGTCAGAGCTCTTATTCGTTTCGTTGAATGATTTTAGGTTTTCCGTATCATAGTTTTGTTTAGAGGATCCCATTCAAATTTCTAAGCCAAATTCGTAGATTTAGGATAACTTACTTAACTGATATAGTTCCCTACAAAAGAACACACCTATCTACTCCCTTAGAAATCCTATCGTCTACTGACCCTTAAGAATAGCTTACCTTTGCCACAGTTTTTCCCAGTAAGATCAAAGTCTAGTTTTCCCTTTATTCTCTTCAGTTTACCCAAAGTACTACACAATGCCGATCATGAAGTTTATCTGATTTCAAAGGCTTGATTGAGCTTGAGAAAGTAATGGGGCCCTGCTATAAACTAAGGAAATTTGAATGAAGTTGTTGAGTCGAGAGAGGAAATCAAATAAATCTGGAGTCTTTAGGATTCAAAGACCTTATCAGTATGAACCACGTTACGCGACTGGGAGCTTTTGTGATTTTCATTCCTTTCAGAAAGGTGACTTATTTACATAAATTAAACGAAACACTCCTTTCGTTACGAAAACAATCACAACAACGACCAATTAAGACCTCGAGGTTACAATCAGTATCGATGATGAAGGGAAAAAAATGCTTCGAACAAAGAATTCTCCCACAAGGAACAATGAATGCACAAGCAGATGTTTATAAGGTGCGAAAAAATACCGTTCTTCTACTTTCAGAATAGACCAAGCGTTGACTCAGTCATTTAATTGAGAAACGATTTTTGTATTGAAAAGAAAAGCACTCTTAATATATCTAGAGAAGTCCTCATCTGTGTTTGAATAAGAATCCAGCTAAGGAATATACTCTCTTGTTATTATATTACTTCCTAGAGTAGATGTTGACATATTATTCCTTTAACCAATGACAGCATGTTCTTAGAACAAAGTAATAAATACCTTGGATATCTTAACAACCCGTTCTATTACCAATCCACAGAGCTTGACATGGTATTTCTCTCGTTCAAATGTCTTATCCCAACTCATTTTCATTCTGAAATCATTCGCAGCTTTCTCGGTTGTAATTAAGAACAACCCTCATAATTTCGAGCCAAGACGCTTTATTGAGATAATCCTGTTATTAAAACCAAGGAAGCGTCCATGAAAGTAAAATACAGCTTGATTTCCCTCTTGAAGTACTAAAGCGCTCAGTTACAGATTAGTAAATTAAACCTATTTCATGCAAAACGTGATAAAGATATTTTCCTACAAGTTCCTTGAATTGAATCTCGCACGAGAAACACCAAGTCTTTATTTTGGCAGCGTTTTTCAGTTGAATCTGATTTTCCACTGAGTGAGACCTAGAGATTCGTTACACCTGTCCGTTATAGAGTAGCGGATCAAAAAAGGTTTCGTAAAAAAAAAGGGTGATTAGTGCCCGGTTTCTTGATCATTCCTTAGACATTCTGTCTAAAAAGCGATTTCGTTAATGGCCGGGCCGGATCTTTTCACAAAAAAAATGAAACGTGAGGTATAGAACCTTTAATTACTTAGCCGCGATGAATAAATTTGTTTAATGTACATCCTACTCGAATCAACAGAGACAAAACAATTAGTTTATTCTATTCTGAGCCTTTTACCCCCGAGAAATTCGAGAATTTCTAATACAGTTTTGTGGTCTGCTTAAGAAAATATTCTTAATCCAGGTAATTCCTTGGAAAGGATGAAACACTGCAGTATTTCAAAGCGACCCGAAAGATCGAATTGCCGACCTATATTAAATCTTAAAGCGTCGACGGCCATTAATCTTTATTCTTAATACTTTAATGCCCTAATGCTGGTATAATATCCTGTTATGAAAATATATCCCGTCGTTTTGTTCACCCATCCATCCATAATCCTGATATATGAACACGGGGCGATTGGTCGGTAGAGTAATGTAGCAGACACCACTGATCGCATGATTTGTTGCCTACGCCCCTCGCAGTATTACTGCATAATGATACCACTGACCTTTTTAAGATCTCCTTGTCATCTTAGACTGAAATACTGAGCTCAGTACTGAAACCCCTGGATTGTTCTCAAGTAGAGCAAATTTGTTGGCGCACGAGGTTCCGGATGGCGTTGAGGCGAATAATTGCTAGGATTCGGATAGTCTCATCATCCAAAAGTCTTAAGATGTTGTTAAAGAGATAATAGGCTAGTAATGCCTCGCGGCTATGCGGATTGGGATATTTTGGTGGAATTACTGCGCGCAAATCGTTAACAAATCCTTGGCGTAGTCAGCGAGGTTCTCGGCGGCAAAGACTATAGATTAAATATCTAAAGAATCCTACAAGCTGCGAGATTGACGCCGTTTGATGAAAGACTTCGACAACAATGAAAGGAAGGAAATATGTGGGTATTTTGATTCAATGGAAGGAGATGATTCGATAATAATAAAATGACAACAATTTTGTCATTTCTTTTCCGTTCCCAATAAACTTTGAATCGAATCAATCACACACAAAACTAAGGTTCTGTTTTGTGATTTGTTCTCGGTTATTGGTAACTGTCGACCAAACATGTCATAAATAAGATGTTCAAGTGCATTACCTCGGATCATAACTAACCGAGTCAAACACGTGTGGAGGTCAAACAGTCGAAAGAACAGCGTGTTTTGATAGCTATCGTTACTGTTTGGGTTATTCTGCTTATTTACTTTGTTGCTCCTTTTAGTAGCAATTTAATACAGTATCATAACGATCTATCCAAGACTGAAGACTCGATACCGATTGATTTCTGCAGTGATCAATGATGTGATCAAGGAGAATGTAAAACCCTTGCTTGAAGAATGGCGCCAAAATCTACAAGAACCCGATATTGGAATACTCTAGAGAAACGTTATTTTTTATGAGGAAAGGATTTTCCGCAAGGTTGCTGCTGGACATAAAAGAGCATCTGCATTAGAAAAGAAATAATAATTATGAAACCAGCCCTCAGGCATGGAAGAAAGACCATTGTCAGTGACTATCATGTCCATATGATTAGTATAATTGAAAAACTTGTTTACAAAGACCTTAATTACAGCATTTTGCAACACAGTTTCTTTTTACACCACCAGATAAGAAAAGATCCGAACATGGCTTAACTAATTATCTACGAATTGCCCATTGGCTACAGGGATCACAGGCCGGTGTATATTGCTGTGTCTGAAAGAAAAGCCACTTACTTACCCTGTAATCAAGATCAGGAATCCGATTTAATGGAGTTAACCCGGCGCCCATGTTATCGGTAAATTCTAAGTTATCCCAGAGTTGATGAAAACAAAGCCGAACTATCAGGACTTTTTTTCTTGACATCTTGGAACACAGCTTTCCTAAAGTTCCCTCCCTATCATCCCTTCTGCAAATTCACCCAAAAATCATAACATTCACTTCAGGATGTTTCACTATGTATATTTTTCCTGGAATATGATTACAGCAATGCTGAATCGTCCAAAAACTCAGTGTCCATTTTATGATGCCTGTATCATGAACAGGAAACTCGACTATTACACCAATAGGTCTGCTAAGAGGAAGAGGATCCGGCGCCAGTAAAAGAACAAAAGAAACAATGACAAAAGTGTCAATCTGACTACCATCAAACGTGATGAAACATTTAATTAACACTGACTTGGATATTGCAAAAATTATATGAAATCTTCTCGTGGAACAAAAAAAGTTTCAACAAAACGACGTAAATCGAAATAAAATGTCATTCGAGCCTTTCGTCTGGTGTCTACAAGGAGTAGAAAACGAGAGAGGTGAACCAGGTGTTAGAACGAACAGACAGGTGACAGTCATCTTCTTGTCAAATCATCTATACATGTCAGTTTAGTTTAGAGTACAGTGCACTTTCGAAAACATTCACAAAACCTTCACCGTCTTATAACTCTGTTTTGCAAAAAAAAAAAAAAATCAAAAATTCGTACGTTTGCCATGATGTGCAGCTCGTGTTAATTAGTTTTCCCACAGGCTTTTTTGAGAGGCGCCAAGGAATAATTGTTTTGACTAACCCCTGCAGTGTTGTCTAAATACCTGTATCTATTCAATGGGTGTGTTAAGAACGAACTCGGCCTCTCCACTGATTGCCATTTTAAGAAAACCAAAAAAAAACTGTTAAGAAGTTTCACTAGTCGTAATTTGTTATTTATTTTTTCTTCGTTAACGGAATTAAAATTGCTCCATTTCCTCTGAAAATGTTGTCAACATAATTAGGAATCTTTGCCTATGTAATTATCGTTATAAAAAATCTTTACGCGGCCAATCTTGAGCATAAACCACGGCCCTTTTCAACACTTACTTTGCACATAGAAGACTTGCAAGATTTTGCCATCTTTAGAGATCAGACAGATCAGGGTACAAAACGCCTTCCACAGAAAATGAGTTTTGAACGGTTCATTGTGTAGTAATCATCTTAGGGGGTTAATGCTTCATGGGCCAAGATGAAAAAACTCAACCACAAACAGTTGCAGCACTTACAAGACACGCGAAGGTTTGCGAAACCAATCAGTTGATGCAGTAAGGAAAGTAAAACAATTTGACTAGAAAACAAGGCATACTTGCCTCGGGCAGGGGTCGTCTTATCATCAGTTTTATTCAGGTTTTTTTTTTCATATCCGTTGCAAAAAGGACTCGCCTCAATTCATAATCAACAACTTTCCCATTTTGAGCCCCAAAAATACTCGTCAATCACAGGATCACGCAACGAGTAGAACTTTCTTTGCATGCTACTGGTTCTAGTGCAGAGATTGACTTTAATGTCTTACTTTGCCAGAGGGAAAGATCATTAAGTTATGTCAAATAGATCTACAGATTTCATTGGATTTGCAAACATCCTTTCACCAATGATTCAAATGTCTCCAACATAAACTATTTAGTATGTGCCTCTGATAATACGTTTTGCTAATCCATAACGCATTTGCTAAAAAGAAGGCATATAGCTACTCGAGACTGCATACATACCCACAGGCCGTAGTGCTGTAACAGTTTCAGTGGAAGCATGCTCTCGTTATCTTGTTTGATATTTGTACGGTGACTTCACTCAGTTGATCTATCAGGTCTCCAATCTTATTAGCTTGACGCAGGTTTCTTGATGTACTACTCCGATGTTGCATCCCACGCCAAAAAAAGCCTGAACCACTCGTGGCGATTCTAATATTCTATAAGCACCCAAGAAAAGACTGAATCTACTGAACCCAATAAAGTAAGCCACTTTGGTCATATGAACCGTAAATCCTTATTTGCATAAAGCCTTGATGTCTTGACTGACTTGTGATGAGTTTATTAATCCCAGCTTAGGGTAAAACCATGTCAGCCATCAAGTCCCAGCAAGATAACAGGAAGTTCTTTATATGAACAAGACTCTACATTAACAATAAAACCTTGTCACTCACCTGTACACTACAGAGCTCTCCCAACGATGCTTATTCCATAAGGATTGTGATAAATCACTTGTATCTATAAGAGCTCGATCACATAACACTATTGTCCCTGTGTTTTTTTATTTCACAAAGTTGTTAGTTTAAGTATTGCTGGGCGGAGATCAGGACTTGAGCTGTCAATTCATCAACGTCAAGAAAAAACAAAACCTGGATTATAACCAATAGATTATTCACCAAATATGAAACGATCCTACTTGTCCTTCTCTACTTAGAGGAAATGACATATGCCTTCTTTTGTTCGTCGTTTGCTTAATTAAGATTCCATGTCTTAACAGCAAAATGAATTCATTGTGTGAGGATTGGTAATGTCACTGAATGTTTGACGATGATTTTAGTCCTGGTAAATAAAAGTTGCCAAAGTCAAGGAAAGACTAAAGAAGGCTTTGAAAGCAACGAAAAGCAACCTGTCAGTGATGTTTCCGCACTAGTCGTAGCTTTGACACCAGCCAGGAGACGTTTTATTGCCACTAAATCATGCCCAATTAAAAGCAATTTGGTTCTTTGTGGTTTAGGGATGTTAATTTGTTCCTTGTACGTGTCTTTTATGCGTCAAATTAAGGAAATGAAAAGTCCATTGAAGCGTAGTAGCCATCATATTGTAATTAAAGTGAGTGGTGAAGTTTTAGTGGCCTAATGGTCAGTAATGCACTATTTGTTGATTTTTAGCCTGACAAATCCACGTTTTCTCTTGAGTTCTTTTTGTCGTGAAAACCTTTTTACAAGCTGATGGAACGACGTATACTTCGAGGTCTTCGAGGGAAGCTCTCACCGTTGCCTAATGTTCTAAGATGCACTCCAACAACAATTAGTGTCACTTGTACAGTCCTTGACAAAAGGAACCTTAATCCAGCCTTTCCGTTGTAATGAAGAAAACATTATCCAATGAATAAGACACGAGAAAGAACACTAGGAAGGAGGGATAAGTAAAGCAAGAAGCGAAGAAAGAAAGAGGTCAAGACAAAGGATTCTCGATCCAACAAGTCACGATTAATATTGACCCCTTGCTAAAAGCAAGTAAATAAAACAGATTATAAACACTTCTGTTCACGCCGAACTCTGACCGGTAGACCTCCTGCCTGGGATATAAAGTACTGTGGGAAAGACAAAAACCCTGACTCTTTATTATTAAATCAGTGTTGTATCCTGCCTGCGTCTGCCCTTAATCCAGCCCTCAACTAATTTACACTAATTTGACCCACATAAATTAGATTAACTACTTAAATATTGGTTTGAATACTGGCTACCATGCTTTCTCTTTATGCGTCTAGATTCATCTTGAACGCATGCGCATTGCTTGCTGAATATCATTCGTTTTGCTGTTATTTTATAAACTCGCAGATAGGAAATGCACATTCTTAGTTTGCAATGATTCTCAAGGAAGTTAAAAAATAACAAAAGCCATGGCCGCCATGTTGGAAGATATAACAAAAGAATTCATCGAAGAATCTTTTGTCAAATTCTTCCGACATGGCGGCTATGACATCAAGTGCAAACATGAAAGAATCGTACAGCTCCGTGACTATCAAATGAATTCCAGTATCAACCAATCAAAAATCAGTCGATACAACGTTCACCAATCGCAATGCCTTTGTTTGGAAGCCATTTTAGTGTCACTGCTATTCGTTTCTTTAAAAGACAAATTTGGGGGGAGGGGTAAGTTTAATGCCTAGGAGAACCCTTTTAACTTGCAGCAAGGGCTTCTGACTACCTGAATCTCCAAGAAAGCCACTGCTGATCCAGTAACCTCATTAGCAGCTAAAGTTTATCCAATAAATAGCTGAAGTCACTGAGTCACCCATTGGTATTCAGGTGATATGTGATGATAAATAGGGTGAGTGAAAAAGTCAATTACCACCATACTTCAAACTATTCAAAAAAGAGATTGCTATCTTAGAAGATATGGAAGAATTGTTTGCTCTGAGGTGATCTTTTTTGACGTGCTAAAAGTTTTATTAAGAGAAAAGAATTTAAACCAGTCAGTTGTTCCAAGTGAAGAAACAAGTAATATCATTACCCTTTATTTTTTATTTTAATTTTAATTTAAAAATATTAAAAAACGGCTCGAAATATTTCCTAATGCTAACTATTTCTAATTTGCTTTCAGTTATGTGTCTAGTGCCTTTTATTCAGAGCCATCTGGGCTACGGTTTGAACCTGGAACATTTTGAATGGAGTCCCAATTCAGTGGGTCCTTATTTTACAACATGCCGTCAATGAGAGGGGGCATAAAAATTAAGTTGATACCATTGTTAAGTGAAGGATATTTTGGCACCTGTTTTATTAAGCAGCACAGCAGCAAAGTCACAAGTGATCGCGCTACAGCGTTCTTTTTTCAGTCAAGACTACACTTCGCACTGACTCGCTTTGGGCGCACATTAACATTCACCACATTCCATACATTGGTTCACTGGTCAAACAAAAAGCATTTTGTCGAGGCACCCGCAAGGTTCAAATTTGAATAATCCTTTGAAACTACCTTGAAGCCTCAATTGAATATTTGCCTGTGACAAATGAACCGATGTATGGAAAATGGTGAATACCAAAGTCAACATATCCACGAAGCACTATTCTTCAACATTCATCCAGAGCTTTCACTCGCAACGCGGCTCATCAACCTCGGAAACTGAGGAATAGTCAGCTTCACCATGCGTCACTTTCTGGCGTAAATTGTTTGCATTCGATGGTCACTCCCCTCATGCAATCTTCTCTACTTACATGGGCATCATTCCATGTCAGACCCGTACCTAGGGTGCACGGGGCATAAAAATGAAGTTTATTCCATTGTTGGTGCATTTTACTCAAATGCGTCAAATACTCTAACAACCATCTTTTCTATTTTCCTGCCTTTCAAGTTCCTTTTCATGTAGCGATCTCATCCTTTGGACTGAAACCAGTTCCTAAGCTCTTTGTTATTCCAACAACTGAAATTCAGAACGCTTTCTCTGGCCAAAGCAGTTCTTAAGGATGAAATCGAGTTAACTGATACTCCACTGACACACATTTGCTATAGCTTATACCGGTTGAACTTTGGACCCTACCCCACAATGCAAAGCGACTTTACATTCGCGATTCGTGTTTGCCATCAACGAGCTTGGAGCTTGCAGCTATAATAATTATAAACATGTTTTTAATCTCTATTTTTTTAATTTTTTTAAATATGTTTTAAATATGTCGGTATGTTTTTTGCAGGTGACCTTTTGGGCTTCTTTCAAAACTACCGAAACCTTTGTCGGATGAGTGCGGTGACGGTCAAGAAGGACCAAGAAGGTCGGTTTGGTTTTGACCGGAAATGGCAAGGTCAAAGCAAGGAACAAAAAATGTTGATAATAAGAAAGTGATTTCTTTTCCTAGAGAAAATAAGGGGACTTGACTTACGCCAACTCGCTCTTGCTATGGCGAGTGCAGATTGCGAAATGGAGAATCTGGAGAGAGTTGGAAGGGATGGCGCCGACAGGAACTTCGAGAAAGTCCAAAATGGCACAAAACGGTGTAGTAGATGGTGATGAGTGGGAGGTTAAAGATGAGAGAAAACGTGGGATCTTGTAATGTTCGTCTTTTTCGAATTTTGTTGTTATCCCTTTGGCAAGTACCACGCACGATTGTCAGAACATTGTAAACAGGCCGTCCAGGCACACGATTTTGGTCTAGATCTAAGTGATGCCTTCAGTTTGCAATTACAACTACAAGATGGTTAGGCTTTCAAGTGGCTCAGATGACCATATTAAATGGTTCCCGTTCCCGTCTTTCCACACTTCATCATGCCAATATCAGAGGGACGTAAAAGAACCACTGAGGACATAAAGAAGCCCTTGTTGTGAACATTCTCAGTGCCACACCTTTCAGGATTGTAAAGCTCCTTTGAGTATACGTATAGAGTGCTATATAGATTATACATCACCTCATAATCCAACCAAGCAAACCCTACCAACCAACATTTCCCCAATAAGCCTATTCACAGTTTAAGAATCGTTATCAGTCAGTGCGCATGCGATTTTATCCCGAATTTCTCACCTTTTGTTTAATTAAAAACAAAAGGTTTAAACAAAAGGTGAGAAATTCGAGATAAAATCGCATGCGCACTGATAACGATTCTTAAACTGTGAATAGGCTTATTGGGGAACTCCCAAAGATAGAAGGGCGGGGATGTTCGTCAGAAATTATGAAAATGACCCCTACTTTAAAATATCAAAATCGCAATTTTCACTCCTAAATCACCAAATGGACACTAATTTTACAGCATTTTAATTAGTTTTTAAATTTGAACACCCTAAAGGTACCAAACAAAGAAAATTAACCCCTAAAAGGTACGATGAGCATCCCAGCCCCTTTCACATCCGAGTGCCACCAAAGGCAAATTTTGCCGTGTTGAACGGTTTGTCTATCCCAACAGGGGTAGGGAGGGGGAGGAAGTAAAGCAGGCAACACACACCCATATAAAAACAAAATCCATCTAATAGATATTTACCTATTTATTGTTATTGCTAACACAATTTAAATTATAACATAAATTACTGTTTTATTATTTGTCCAGGTTTTCTGAGTCTGTCGTGTTATAGAAAAAGTAACAAGCTATTCACATGTTAATGATCAGAGTATTTCAAAGAAGTTAGGAAGATAAAATCATTTCACCATTAATTTGGTAATCATGGTTGATTCATAATGGAAAGAAAACACAAGATTTCACAAGCCAAATTTTTGCAAATCTCTAAAACTATAGATTAATTTTAAAGAGAGGTAATAGTCACAAAGGAAACTGTTGACTGACATACTAGATCCTTGTAGCACGTTGGAATACAGTCCAATAGCCCATTTCAAGATATGCTTCGCTTGTCACGCACAAAGGTTTCAGTACAAGGCTTTGGCAAAATTATATTTATTCTTTTCTCCTGTAACGAATCACAGAGCATTTAGCACAGAGCCTCACACTGAAACCTTTGAGTGTGACAAGCAAAGCATATTTTGGAAGTGGACTATTTTGAGGACAAAACAATAGGTTCCATGTTGTCAGAAGATTGAAAAGGCAAATTGTTTTGTCCTCCAAATTGAGCTGCTTTGCAATAATGATAACTATTCTTAAAAAATTTTCTCCCGAACAAAAGTATCATTAAAATATTATGTATGCTTAAAACAAAGTACAACCTGCCAGTATAACTCAGTAATCAGTCTAAAAAAAACTAACGCTTGATTGGATAAAAAGAGAAAACGTTTTGTCAATCAATTGAATAAGTTCCTAGTTCCTAAACTCGCATGACACAATGCAAGATAATACACCTTTCTCTAGTTTGCCCGTATATGGACTCTGAACTATGATCTCAAGTTTGTCCTCGGATATTTCCCTTGTTTTATGATTACTGTACCTATCACTAAAGCAAATTAGAGAAAGGTTCAACTTGTATCAACTAAGAGCCATTCATGTGTGTTTTAGCACAATCTACTGAACAGAACACATTATCTCTAGCCTTCAGGAACTGTTGACCCAGTAAGTCGCGCTTGCAGTTAGTGCAGTTGAAGCATTCCTTCTGTGCATGCCAGAATACACCATCATGCTCAATTCTCTGCCCATCAGCTGCAATTTTCCCTCTGCAAGTGTTGCATGATTTGGCGTAGTATTTGTCATAGCATTCCAAGCAATGGGGCTGGCCACTCTTAGCAACGTACAACATGCCACCCAAATCCTTGTCACACTCCAGGCAGCAGAAATGGCGTTGATGCCAGTTGCGGTCCTCGGCTTGTGTGTACTGGTCAGAGAAGATCAACTACAATTTCAAAAAAAGTTTCAGGACATAAGTATTAATACAGACTTTGATGAGATTGGTTTAGAGGAAGTTAAAATACCTGAGCTGAAAAATAACTGTTCAATAAAGAACAGCTGCTCTGCAATCATGACAAGATGTGATGACCAGCCACATTTGACTGATCAACATCTACCAGTAACCAGTCAATGTGGCCAGTCAAGAGGATCAGCCAAGGAGTTGTTTGGCCAGACAAGTTATATTCAGCTGACTTTTCTCCCAAGATCAACAATGCCCTGCAGTGGCAGATCAAGGATTTTGTAAAGGGGGTTTCCAAGATAGCCACCATGCAGAAAAAGAGCGGCTTCAAAGAGGGGGGTTCCAATTTCATTCTATTGAGCATAAAGAACTACCATAGGCTTCACACGATCTCACAATGGGGGGTTCCATGGAGCTCCCTGGAACCACCAACCACCCTGGATCCCCCACTGCCCTGTTCACCATCAAAGCAGATTTTAGAAGGATCAAGCATCATTTAGTGACTCACCTCATCACAAGCAGCACATCTTGGCTTGAACTGCTCAGCATAATGCCTGCCGCAGTAGATATTGCCTTCCTTGAAGAAGTAGATCAAATCTACCAAAAGGTTATTGCACCGGCAGCAGACAAAGCAGCCAGGATGCCAACACTTTTCTTCCCCTGCACGAGAAGCAAACACTGCAATTTCACCATTTGCCATGCCTTTACCACAACGATGACATTCCTGTAAAGTTGAAACAACATTTTAGAATTTTACCTTGAATATGGGTAGTTTATGATCAAAATGGAATTCTGAAATGTGAGAACAAAGACACCATAGATTTGGTGGGATGCAGGGCTTGATAAGCTCCCTAATAGTTCATGGTTTCAATATTCCTCTTAATTAACTAGCATTGCTATGTCTCACCAGCTCCTTTTTTATTATCAATACCCTGGGATGATCTAAGTCAGGGCATAACTAACTCACAGATCAAACCCTGAAACAACCATTTGGCTGATCTAAGTCAGGACATATCCTTGGAACAAAATGTTTAATTCAGCCACTTCATGTAATGGTTCTCTACAGTTATAGTAAACAACACAACCCCATCGTTGTCGGTAGGGTATCAGCCGACACCGCACTGTTAAGTTACCGTCACCATGATCATCCATGCTGTCACCCTAACAATACCCTACCAACACTGATTCGGGGGTCGTATTGTTTACTAAATACTGTTCTCTACTGTCCAAGTTGGTACAACGAGTTACCTTTAAGTCCAAAGTATTTATTTTTTATCTCATCATTAGCAAAGACTTTTGGAAATATAATGATAGTTAGAATTCAAAACTTACCCATTTTGGTGTTCCAACAGTTTTCTCTCTGATGTCACCAACACCCAGAGCCTTGTCATTGCGCATCTTACAAAACTCTCTCATCTTTTCTCTCTCTAATTCTGTCAGATTGTCACAGTAGTTTTCGTCATGGTCATGGATTGGCAGCTGGTAAACCATCTGTTGACGACGGTACTTGGCACCATCACTACCAACCATTGGTCGTCTTTCAGGAGGAAGCGAGTCCATGTACTTGACCAACTGTTTTGTGGAAAAAAAAGTTGAATTCAGATCAGAACTAATATCTATAACAAACTAATACTTTCATTTTTTTTTATTAAAAAATTCTAGGACTTTGAAGAAGAAAAATAATAGGAAAAGAATGCCAGAGTTGTTTTGGAGATTCTTGGTAGACTATTTCTGCTATTTTCTATGTAGTTTGGAAATTTCAAGGAAAATCTATTCTAGTCACTGCCGTGCTGTATTTGAAAACATTTGAAATTCCATGCTGTGTTCATGCCACACCATAACCATGCTGTCTGCTGTGACTTTTCACACATACAAAATCTGCTCTATCAATAAGTGATATCAAAACTGGCCTGATACGATATTCTGGTATCATGAAACAGTTTTCTCTAAAGGATTTTTACCTGCTCTCCCCTCCCCCTCCCCCCTGTACAATGGAACAGTTATTTCTAAAGCATTTTTACCAGCTCTCCCCCGGTACAATGAAACAGTTATTTCTAAAGCATTTTTACAGGCTTCCTCCCTCTTGCTCCCCAAGTGTCTGTACCATGCTTTGTTCATGTTTCAACACTACAATGTTTTATTGCCATTTCCCCATCATTTATAATCTACTCCAATAAGATGTTACTAACAACTAGCTAATGCAGTAATGTACTTACAGTAGCCTGGTTAATACCAGGTGGAACCCAGGAGAACTTCTTGACATATTCTGTCTTGATTTCTTTATTGGCTCTGTCTAGTTTGTCAAAGTAACCCCTGATATGACTGATAGTTGAATCTCTGTTGAACAGACTTCCCACCACTATCTTGTGTGCTTCTTCTTCTGAACTCTTGATATCATGGTCTTGTGGCTTGCATTTACACGTCTTGCAGATCTTTCTGTAAATATGATTTGTAGTCTTTAGGAATTTCAAAATCTATATTATGGGTGGCGTAGTGGTGAGAGCGCTCGCCTCTCATCAATGCGACCCAGGTTCAAGTCCTGCCAGGCTTGGTGTTGTATGTGAGTAGAGTTTTTAGTTGGTTGTCTCGTGTGCTTTGAGGGTTCAAGACACATGAAAAATACAACTCAAACAAAGAATCATTCTCGAGAGAATGACACGTGATCTGAAATGGGAAATCAAAATGCCCAAGAGTTTCTAGTTGGTTGTCTCCCATGCTTTGAGGGTTCATGACACATAAATATGGATACAACTCAAACAAAGAATCATTCTCAAGAGAATGACACATGATCTGAAATTGGAAATCATAATGCCCAAGCTGAAAAGTTCTATTGTTCTGTGAGAGATTAATAGTGTGGCCATATGATGGTCACACTTGCTTTGTGAATATTATAGTGTGCAACTATAGAGGAAATCTAGAATTTTAAAAGTAGATGAATTTTCGTTTGGACCAAGCACTTGGATAGTAACTTGTATTCTGCTTACCTCCAGAAATGCAGATCAAGCCCTCCCTCGCATCCTTCAGGTCCACACTTCAGGCATGGAGCACCTGCATCTCTCTCATGGGCAAGAATATACTGGAAATAAAGAAGTAGATTCTCAGTTATTCCACATTAAATAAACTGGAACTGAAAAAAAATTATTGTGAAAGCAGACAGCTTGCATTAGCCCTGCAGCACAAGAAAGAACTATATACGTGTGTGGGAGTTTTGATAGCTTAGATTTACAGATATTAATGAGATCAACTGAAGATTTAGGCTAGTTTGCTATGGGAATTTTGTAACCATTTTGCCTGCAGGGACCCAGACAAATAGATGTTATTAATTATGTCTGGATTCCTGCTATCTGTCAATCAAATTTGAACAGAACAATCTGAGTTTGTGTCTCGATGGACTAAAGCCAAAACTCCAGTTAATTACAGGGTTGTGTTATGAAAATGGATAATGAATTATGATGAATTTTTTTTTGAAATATACTTACAAACAAACATTTCTAGAAAGAGTGAATTTAAGAAGGAAACTTGAACAGCATGTAAAAAAAGCCCAGACCTAGACTGATGTTTTGGACATAATTTATGTGAAAATGTATGAAGTTTTTTTCAATGCTAAAAATTAAAAAGTGCTTGGTAAGCTAGTAACCTGCTGATCTATATAAAAATTTCTATAGCTACTGCACATCCCTTAAAGGTTTTATTAAAATAATAGATTGTAAACAGACATGAAAACTAACATTTAATATAATGATTATCATATTTACTAAAAACCTAGCGCTGTATCAGACATGAATATAATAACGTAACTTAAAGCCTTGAGGCTTTAATATGATATAAATCAAGAACCATGCTGTGATATTGCCATAAAACGTTTTACAAAAAAATATAATGGACGTATAAGGAAATCATCAGCATAGCACATTCTAGCAACCAATCATATTGGTATTTATTGATAAAAATTGGTTTCCAACATATTTTGAAATGAATAAGCCAAAATATTTTATTCCTAATATGGGTATTTTTGTCCAATACATCAATAACAAGCCAGATGTCGTTTTGCATTACGAATCAACAAAAAAAAATGGAATTATCATGTCCACAAAGATCTAGACACACCTTCTTTGTTTTCAACGTAAATCAGTTTAAAAGAGTTAACACTCTTAGTATTATAGGAATAAAGCAAGCCATTCTTCTCTGAACATCCCCCTTTTCATGAATATTGACAGACAATTCACGTCACTTAGGATTTACATTATTATTTGGCTACAAAGATTCCATGAAGATTATTCATTTAAGTGTTGTCTGTGAATTTTGGTCTAATTGATTTGAAAACATGGCTATTAGGATAGAAGGAAACAATAAGTCAAACTAAAAAATCCATTGTAAAAATGACCTTAAAGATTTTTACTAAAATGAAAAAGGAATGATCAAATATTGACATTTTAATGCTGTATAGCCTAAGGACATTGTAGTCAGTACAATGCGTGCCAAAAAGCTATTAAGTACTCTGCCAATCCCAGACAAGATATCTTTGAAATTAAATGGGAAACATCGAAAAATAGAATGAAAAATAATATACCAAAGGACTATAGTAATTTATCTGTAAAAAAAACTGTCAAATATACCTGTTATTGCTAAGATAAATATAAAAATAAGCGTTTGTGGTCTTATGAAGTCATAAATGGGATTTTCTTCTTGATCTTCATTATCACATAACGATGACAACGCTCTCTAATAAATAATTTATTCCGAAAATTAAAAACCTAATTCTAGAATATAGGCCAAGGTGATTAGTAATTACGGACTCGAAGAACGATACACTTCTTCTAAAAACACTTAGAAAAATACCATTAAAAGAAGGAAAAAATCTAAGTTAGAGTAAATAAGATCGATGTGTGTTTTATAGCTTTGGATCATCAGCTCAAATTTACGATGCAAGCGCAAATAATTTCTACATTGAATTATATTCTAAATATTCGTATTGCACAACGAAAACAACCTCTGATTTTGAAGCCCTTGAAAAATAAGAATCCAGCATTTATAGGGCGATTCTTAGATGCCTTAAATAAGAACAGACAAAACCTGTCAGAACATCGAAGTAAACCAAACGAAGCTAGAAGGTATAAGCTAAGTACTTAGATGGAAGCCCAGTAGGTTGTCTCACAAGGCCAATCGAAATTTACCTTTTTATATCGAAATATAATTTGTTAGCCTCAACCTTAACTAAAAGACTTGATAAAGTAATCAGCTGTGGTAAAACAAACCAAGCTTGAAGACTTTGAAAGTTTTTCAGAGAACAGGTAGATAAGCGTCTCCGTAGTAAACGTAAGCTCAAGATTTTTCTCGGACGAGACGAAATTATTTACCTTTTTTGGACGATATAAAATTGGATCGACCTCTTGATCCGTTATTCCTGACATTCTGCAAACTTCTATCCTCTGGTATAAGTCTAAGGAAGGTTATTTGGTGCTTACGGAAGAAATCAGGGCAGAAAAAAAGGCTAAAATATTGTTATTGTAAAAACCTTGGCTCCGCCGCACAAGTGCGACCTTGAAGAGTTTAGTCGCCCTTGCTTCCTATGGCATTATGGGTAATAGTACAAACATTCTACCTACCCTACCCCACTCCGTATCAAACTGTCATGGGTGGGGCATGGCAGTCATCGAGTTGGTCAAGAATTATAATTTATAAAGCTCTTAAAATAAACAGTTTTGCTCTTAGGTAATTAAAGTAGCTATTTCTCTAGTAAAATGCAAACAAATTATTGAATATTCTTAGCGAATTTCAAACGAATAATTTTATTCTAAGAATTCAAAATATATTTTCTATTCCAGTAGTTCTTCTTTCATTTTCGTAACTCGTAACTTAAAATGTCATTCGCAAAAAAAGTACGTATATTTAATTACCGAATCTTCTCATAAACCACTTGAATGTATATAGATTATTTGTATAGATTGTAATGTTTTTCGGCATTCACGAGTAGGAAAACTCAATCAAATTAGCACTTTACTCTACGGGTGAGAATTAATCTTCCATGACCTTAGGCTGTGACTTTAGTTTACGCTTGCTGCTATTCGTTATTTGCTAAAATCCTTCGAGCAAAAACCCATCCTTAAGTTTCTAAAAAGTCTAGCTACCTACCAGTAACAGGGCAGTCGGATACAATGTATCTTAGCGGTGCTTTTGCGTTATTTTTAGAACTGGTCACGCTAGTACAATGCATAAACGATGCTGAGTCTTTTACTAGGTGTGATAATAAGACTCGTTGACGGTTGGTGAGAATGAACAATCTTGTACTAATTTTGGATACCGGCAAGTCCTTCATGTTAGAGGGCTCTAACTTTGCTACTTTGAGGATTCGCTATTTAGATTTAAAGTATAAATAAAGTGAGTTGGCTAGACTACACATATAAACTTGCTTTGTTCTGTTAAGCAGCTGTTGGATGTGCTAAAGAAAAGCTCTTGACTTGTTATATATTCAACTCAAAATAAAATCTAACTAATCCAGTTTTCTTGCTGCCAATCAAGCGAGAATGATAACACATCATCTTGATGAAGATGAAGCCCTTCTAGAAGTCCTATACACTCAGTTAAAACCGAATTAGCCATCTTTACCTTTGAATTCTGTATGTCCTGTTGCTTACTATCACTCGTTGAAGTATTCATAATCTTAATATATTTATGAGGCGTTCAATACTTCGTATTTTTGGTCGTTTTTTAAGAGGCTTACATGTAAATGCTGCCTGATCCAGCACGAGTATAGAAATGAAAGAAAAATGCACAAGACTCTTGTGGTTTTCAAGTGAAAGAGAAAGCAAAATAAAGAGCTAAAAATACAACACGCAACTTAACCACTTACACGTTTAGGCGTCTTGGTCAGAATGTCAACTCCTCCGCTGTCCGACATATTTGTGTATCTCAGTCAGTAAGTCTTGGAGTATATGAACAAAATCTCTTTAGAATATCTTCTGGGTCAGTACAGAGGTAGAAGAAATTCCACAGTGGCCAAACCACTAGTATAGACACCCGTGTCTCGTGGAGTCGTTCAAAGTGAGGTACACACAGCTAAGGAATACTCCTACATACCTCCAGTGGATTTTGATTATGGAGACGTGACGTCATCGGTAAGGGTGTGTGAAATGACTGAGATAACGTTGAATCTTAATGTCATTTATCTGCATATCTAACCTCTGATGTATATCTGATATATAGATACGATAAGGAATATTATAAGATGGCATTTGTGCGTGAGAAAGTTGTTCTTTTGGTGTTTCACTTTTAAAACTGCTGAAGAGGGTCTACATTTATCTCTAATCCAATGAATCGTTTCTAATCCTGAAAACAATGAAGGTACTTCCGTCTTGGATGACTAAATCTGTAACTCAACTGTGATTGGTTAGAAAACAAAGAGATCCTTCATATATTGAACGGGTCATCAGTTGGTCATCTGTAATAATGCTGACTTGTAACGCAAGGAATAGTGGGTTCGCTTGCCCTACAAAGAAAACGGCCCGTACCACGTGGAAGACAAGAACACGACATGACTCAATGGTGAGATCATCGACAAAAATCCGGTAGTTAGTAAGTCTATTTATCTGTTGCTTTGTGTTGTTGGATGGGTGATTCGTCATCAATTCTTTCATGACAAATGCGAAACCAAAAAAATTGCATTGGAGCAAGCGCAAGAGCGGGGTGTGTGCCCTACCGAAAAGTTTATAACCAATAAATATCCTGTGGCTGCCCCCCCCCCCCCCCCCCCCCCCGGACTCTGCTATTCAATCGATTTCCTAAAGAGCTGCTTTTCCCGTTCCTTAACCATCATTTTGATGTTCATTTTTCGTTAGGTTTTTGAGTTGACAGCCAGCAATATGAAAACAACCAACACTTTTAGAATTAGATTTCCCCTTTATTTGTATTTCTTTTACTTGATAAATCGTGTTAAAGTTTTATTTGATTTTTTTACCATGCATGCTGAACACTTTGACAGCGGTAGAACACAAGGTATGGCACTTAAGATTATGCAACATAAGTGCTTTAAAAACGTAGCAAGATTTGAACACTGTAAGTCCCAATCTATGCTTAACTGACTGAGGTACAACCGTCAATATTATAATTATATCTTGCCACATCGGTAGATGGGCAATAAACAGCGATTTATCTGCAATACGAAGCGTACTTGACTACTATCCCTGGCATCTTACTCTGCTGTTATGCTTAGGGATTAGGATTTTGAGCAAGGCAGAACAAGATAAAGATTAGGTGGACCATGGTGAACCACTGAAGATTACGATTGTTACATTGGACATGGTGATGATGATGATGACACATGATGATGACACATGATGATGATACATGATGATGATGCATGATGATGATACATGATGATGATGCATGATGATGATACATGATGATAATACATGATGATGATACATGATGATGATACATGATGATGATGCATGATGATGATACATGATGATGACACATGATGATGATACATGATGATGATACATGATACATGATAATACATGATGATGATACATGATGATGATACATGATGATGATACATGATGATGATGATGATACATGATGATGATACATGATGATGATGATGATACATGATGATGATACATGATGATGATACATGATGATGATACATGATGATGATACATGATGATGATACATGATGATGATACATGATGATGATACATGATGATGATACATCAAGTAAGAATATCGCTCTTGATGAAAAAAAACGAACCATCAATAGTCGATGATGTAACAGCCGGGCTCAGTAGGATGTCACTGAGTAGCTAAAAGATGATGGAGCATAAAATATATATAAAGGATGCCATAAAGAGATCAGTGGCCATAAAAAAATGAAAAGTATGGCCTTCCTGGCGACGGCCATTCTACTGATAGAATACTGATAAGCAGTGATCAATTGACTAATTGTTTAGTCCGTGTCTAAACACTCCAACACGTGGATCTGAAGCGTATCAAGATCAGGGAACTCATTACCACACTTCGGGCAATATGGCTGAGAGTTTCCCCCTCCTGGTTGAGGAGGGCCGTTGCCATGGAGAGCCGCTGGACATTCCACCACATGAGCCTGTAGTTCACTGAAGCGAACAAAATTGTGTCGACATCCATGACACTGGTATGGGTCTTCTGACTGTTCATCAAAGTTGCGAGGTGCATTTCTACCTCTGCCTGCCTCAACACCTTCCCTTGGATCAGGTTCACCGCCACGCCTATAAAAGCCGTTTCTGAAACCCGGCTGGTTGACCAATCCTATTACAGAATGATGAGGCACGTGACTGCCGTGACGGCGCTGCATTTCAGCCATTTGGTTATTTGCTAAGTTGTCAAGCTCGCGTTGGAGGTCCTCGTTGTCCCCTCTTAGTCTTTCGCACTCTTCTTGCTGATGGAGAAGATCTGCGTGTTGTGCTTCACGAGATTCGCGTTCTGCTTTGAAGTCATTGCGGTAAACATCCAACTAAGAAACAATGATAAGTTGATTACTTATACACCAATATAACAATACCAACAACAAACAAATAAACAACGAAAAACGACTAGTATAATCAACAAAAGTTAGGGAATCGTGGTTCGTGTAGCAAATCAGAAACAAATAGCCTTTTTCTTTCCCAAACTCTGGTCTTATAGAAACTGTTTCTAAATTTTTTATTTATGGGTAACTAAAAGGAAGGTACCGGTTCTTTTTGTTCAGGCACTGCTCCCCTCCCCCTCTCCCCCCCCCCCCCCCCCTCCCCTACACACACACACACACAAACACACTAGTTTTACTATTGGAGTAAGGGACTCGAGGGTAAGTTGTAGTCACCTTCACACAACCTTGCACTGAGATCTGTGAGATAAGATGTGATGTACAGTACTTGTGATGACTAACCTGTTGTTTCAGAATAGGAGCATTCTCCTTATAGGCTTGCAACTCCTTAAGTTCTTCCATCATATTTCTTATTTGACATTCTTTCTTGTGCAAAGCTTCTTCAAAGCATGATTGTTCTGCAGCCAAGAAATCTACCTGCCTCTTGTAATCATCGATCTCTGCTGAAGCATCATAACGCTTATTCTGTGAAAGAAGAAGGGAAAAAGGATGTGAAACGCAGCACTATATATTTAGAAATTGTGAAGAATCAGCCTGAAATTAAAAAATATCCCACCCCAATGGAAGAGTCCTAGAAGACTTGAAGAAGGGTGAAGAGGACTGGGATTTCCTGTGGATGGAAGATGTGTGTTAGGAGCACTGAAGGCACTCAAAAAACAAAGTCAAACCCTGAAACAGCTAGCAAGTAGTAGGAATAGGCCAGTGTGCCATTTCAGTTTGCCCAAGGAGTTTTTCAATCTAAAGCAATGAATTGAACTACAACAAGCAGAACTCCTCTTTATTGGAACCTATAGACCCCTTGCAACACGTCAGGAGGCAGGTCAATTTGGAGAAGATTGAAATTCTTTTGTTTTGTCCTCCAAATTGAGCTACTTTGACTTCATGTTCAAGGGGTCTATATAGAAGATATGTCTTTTAAAGGGGGACTAGTACGAAAATCGTTCAAAATTTAATTCGGCTGAAACTTTCCTAGAATAATCTCTAAGGCTCTAATAAACACTGGTTAAAGTTTTTTCTTGATATTCCGAAGGGAAGTATCATATTTTTACGAATTTTTAAAGAAGTCAGTGACGTCATTTACTCAACACCATACATCGCTCTATACATTTCCCTGTATTTTGTGATCAAATATTCGCTCGTTCCATACTCGATACTGAAAAAAGAGACTTAAAAATCAATTGTAATCACAATAAACGTCAGTAAAGTCTTTCAGCAAACCTTTGGGCTTTATAGAAATAAAATAAATCAAGAAGTTATTTACAAAGAAATGTATGGAGCGGTGTTTAGCGTTGAGTAAATGACGTCACAGACTCCGTTAAAGATTCGTAAAAATATAATACTTCCTATCGGAATATCAAGAAAAAAAATGATCTAGTGTTTATTAGAGCCTTAAAGATCATTCCAAGAAAGTTTCAGCCGAATTAAATTTTGAGCGATTTTCGTACTAGTCCCCCTTTAAAGTATTCTTACCCTATTTTCTTCAAGAGTTCCATTATATGAACTGAGTAACTCATCATACTCTTTCAACAATGCCTCATATTGAATTGTCAGTCTTTCCTGTTCCATCCTAATAACAGGACAAGAGTACAGATGATTACAATTAATGTTACTTATGCAATGCTTTAAGTGGGAAGTCTTGCTATTGCTATTAGGGAGGTCACTCTTGCGTCCTTCATGGAAGAATTTGCTGTATAGAAGAAATATGTCCTTTCCATCATAGCAGACAATAATACGACCCAAAACTCTACTGATGACCTAACAACAGCTATCGATGATCTATGTGGGCCGTGTGTTAGAGAACTTTAATTGGCTCATTAGTCTCCCTTTATAAATATATATTGTATTGTTTATAGACAACAATCTACTGAAAAACTACCAACACCTTACTGACACCCTACCAACAACCTACTGACACCCTACTGACACCCTACCAACAACCTACTGACACCCTACCAACACCCTACTGACACCCTACCAACAACCTACTGACACCCTATCAACAACCTACTGACACCCTACTGACACCCTACCAACAACCTACTGACACCCTACCAACACCCTACTGACACCCTACCAACAACCTACTGACACCCTACTGACACCCTACCAACAACCTACTGACACCCTACCAACACCCTACTGACACCCTACCAACACCCTACTGATGCCCTACCAACACCCTACTGACACCCTACCAACACCCTACTGACACCCTACCAACAACCTACTGACACCCTATCAACACCCTACTGACACCCTACCAACACCCTACCAACACCCTACTGACACCCTACCAACACCCTACTGACACCCTACCAACACCCTACTGACAACCTACCAACAACCTACTGACAACCTACCAACAACCTACTGACACCCTACCAACAACCTACTGACACCCTACCAACAACCTACTGACACCCTACCAACAACCTACTGACACCCTACCAACAACCTACTGACACCCTACCAACAACCTACCAACAACCTACCAACACCCTACTGACAACCTACCAACAACCTATAGCTAATGACACCCTACCAACAACCTGCTGAAGATTTCCATAAAACCTCCCAACCTCATCCATTCATAATATTTAGTTATTGTTATGGTATAATGTGGTTATACTATTGCATTTGTTCTAGGTATCCAATCCACTATAGAAAACAGCAATCATTTGCTACACACCTGGACACCTGGTATTGTTCCGTGTATTTTTTGTTTTCCTCCTTTGCTGATCCCACCTGGTTCCTCAACATGTCAATAATACTTATCAGCTCTTTTTCTTTATTGTTGTATTCC
The DNA here is from genome assembly GCA_964019055.1 of Anthopleura xanthogrammica. Taxonomy (NCBI): domain Eukaryota; kingdom Metazoa; phylum Cnidaria; class Anthozoa; order Actiniaria; family Actiniidae; genus Anthopleura; species Anthopleura xanthogrammica. The sequence goes on from OZ025213.1 coordinate 10,561,740, forward strand.
TTTTCCATGTTTTTCATCCTCTCATCATACAGTTTATCTCTACAAGTGTAAATCAGAGTAATTTTGTAAGTAGAGAGAAATCTTTCTGAAACTAGAACAAAGTACACTTTTCTGTACTGCTGTCACATCACCTTTAAGGGAATCAAGGGTGTGTAGAGGTAGTCAGGGGCCGTGGAGGGGGAGCGGCTGGTAGGGCTATATTTTTGCCTTTTCCCATACTATTCTCTTATATTTTCCAATTGTAACCCCAGGACTTTTTCTCATTCTAGTCTCTTATATTTTCCAATCTTAGCCCCACTACTTTATAGGGTGCTCCGTATGCAGAAAGTAATTAATAATTATTATTATCCGAAATACCTTCTTGAATTTAGTTCTGTCAGTTTATCATTCTTGACCTTGAATGACTCATTTTCCTCTATTAAATGACAGACTTGATCTTGTAGGCTTTCTTGTGTGGAACCTTTTTCTTGGAGTGCAGCTTGAAAGCTTCCCAGCCTTTCTTGAAACATTATTTCTCTTCTTTTTCCTTCCTCAACCTCTGATTGCAGATTTTCTAGTTGCTTCAGGTTATGTTCTTCTCTGTTTCTTCCTTCTTCTAGCTCTGAGTGCAACTGGACAAGCTTTACTCCATATGTATCAGAACGAGATTCTAATTCAGCTTCCATTTGCTTTCTGGATTCAAGCAATGTGTTTTCTGCCATTTCTTTATCCTGAATATTAAATAATTTTAATGAATGTTAATATATAAACTCTTGGCATAGGTGCTATTTACATAAAATTGCAGAGTGCAGCTTTCAGGATGTATGTTGAGCAGCAAGACCTGTTTGAAGAAGGGTAAATTCATAGCTCATTGTATACATTAAGCACCTTTAATATTTATAGAATGAAAAATATTATTCTTTGTGGAAATGTAATAAAGAAATTATACTTATTCGTTTGACTCAAGATTGAGGGTTATTTGCAGAGAACTGCGCACCATCCAGTCTACACCATCGCCTGATGAAGACTGGTTGCTTGCATTCGAAATGTTGTGGTCCTCTAAAAATGACCCTCAATCATGATCATGAGACAAACGAATAAGTATCATTTCTTTATAAAGCACCTTTGATCATAATATCCAATCATATGGAATAAGGGCGCTATATAAATCACAATCATAAATGTTTCTAGCACACCTTTTTCACATTCTCCAGCTCTTCTTGCAGTTTGTTTTTCTGCTCTTCCAAAGGTTTCAATTTATCTTGCAACTCCTTTCTCTCATCTTCCAATTTATCCACTTGTCCTTGGTATTTGATATATTGATCTTTTACCATTTCAAATTTCTCTTTGCAGACACTACCATCATCATGAGCAACTTTCTATTATAAACAAAATAATGATTTTGAATATAAATCATGGACTATTATTATAAATAATTTTATATGAAGAATAGAGCAGAGATGCATGGAAGCCAGTAGTGGGTAGCAATGGCAGCTAAAACAAGTACTGTTAATATTATGACACCAAGGGGTGTAGCCAGGGGAGGGTCCAGTCCCCACCCACCCATCCTGGTATTTTTTTTAGTGCACTTGATAGCAAAGAGAATATAGCTTATCTCGAGTGACATGAGTACAGTGTACAAAAGATTAGCTTATCGCACTACTATTTCCCCAATTGCAATTTACTGTTTTTTATTCTATTTTATTAATTCATTTATTTCATTTACTGCTTCAGTGATTTTGGTGATTTTTTGCCCCCCCTCCCCCCCCCCCCCCATGTTTTTAGTTGCTTCTGCCACCCCTGCAAAGATATAGACAAATGTGTTATTTACCTTTAAATATTCATTTTCCATATCTCTAAACTTTTGCTTGAATTCTTCCTCCTTACTCGTCAGTTGTGTTTCATATTCTGCAGCTGATTTCTTTCTTTCTTCTTCTGCCTCCTTATTTTTCTGCGTTTCCTTTTGTAGCTCCTCAGTCAAGCTCTCAATCTTGACATTCAGGGTGTGTACCATTTCATCCTGTTCCTGTTGCTCCTTATTGCTTTCTGCATCCTTCTCCATTCTTTCATTTAACATCTTCCTTAACTCCTCTTTCTCTTCTCTGACATGTTCAAACCTTGTTTGCAGTTTCTTGTTTTCTTCCAACATCTCTAGCAATTGCTCTTCCTTATGGTTCTTCTCGACTTTCAACTTATCCAAGTCAACATTCAAGATCTCTTTCTCGGTCTCCAGCTTAGCATAGCGATCTTCCAGGCTACTTGTATCCTCACCACTTACTGCACTGCTGAATTCATGTTGTTTTTCCAAACCACAAGACAATGTTCCAGTCTGATACTCATAAGAAGCAATAGAACCAAGAAGTTGCTGCCAATTCTCTACGGCTGCTTCTGTAAACTGCAGATAAATTGTATGAGTTTATTGATATTAATATTAAAGCAGAATTATGTTTAAAAAACTTTAAAAAAACATTCGCACTTAAAAAGAATGTAAAGGAAGACTTATGTGGAATGCCATGCCCAAACCATGACCCCTTACCTCTCAAAACTTCCTATAAAAAAACACATGGTTTTTTAACCCTAACTTTTTACAATTTCAATTCCACAATAAGGAAGCTATATTTTGGAACTACACAATATACCCTTCACAGAGCTTCGTTGGGGAAATTTTAACCCCTTGTTGTGGGGAAATAGAAATATTTGATAGTTCATACTAAAATAACTATAACCAAGATATAAATACTAGACAATTGATAAGTGAATCTACCTGGTTGTCCTTGATCTCGTGATCAATGTGTGCTATCTGTTCCTGTAGAGTACTTATCTGCTGTTTCAGAAAAGCGTTCTCCCTTTCGATTCCCAGTTCCTTTTCTTTCCTAGAGAGTTCACCATTGTCATGTTGTAGTGATTTCAGTTGTTGCTTTAAGGATTTGTTCTCATTTCTCAGTTTTGTCACTACTTCCTTTGCCTTCTGATGCTCTCTCTTGACATTTTCATTGTTTTGCTTGTATCGGTCTTGCATCTCGGCAATATCATTGATGTGTTTCTAAAAGTTATATATCATTATCAGGTACAATTTAGTGATTCATTGGGTGTTTGTGAATCCCTTCTTGCTTTGCCATTAGGATTATCCCAAAAATTGCGAATGTAAGATTACTTCTGGGGTGAACTCCACAACTAAAAATCTGCCTCTATGATTATCAATCTTAAATATCAATAAATTAATCTTATTCATACATTACAAATTCTCATCCTATCACAAATAATAAATTCCCTATACCCTTTTCAGACATTTAGATAAAGTGTTTAAAATGAATTAACAGCAAAATAATAACAAACCCTGGTGCAAATATTGGCCAGGATCCTGTTAGGATCCTTGTTAGGATCCTAACCAGGATCTCGTTAGGATCCTACAGGATCCTGACTTTGATCAGCCCAGAAGTTGTTCCATGGTGTCTATAAAATTTGAAGGTCTTTTGAAGGTTGAATCCACATATTGCATCAGTTTTTAACAAACAAAATTCTACAACCAAACTATGAGAAAACTTGCGTCCCAAAATTTAGGTAACAAAAACAGTAATAAAAAAGAACCACAAAACGGTGAAGTAGCTTTTAGAGGTTCAGGTTGCGGTTTACAATTTTCTCTTTGACTTCCGCTTTGGTTTGATCAACACATAGTTCAAGTACTGATGAAAAATATAATGTAGAACTCTAGTATTCTTGTACATTGTCGTTGGATATTATGTTTAGGGATAATAATTGTGAAGTTTTCTTTACAAATAAAGGGAGAGAAAACAAACGTCCTCCGCAAGTTATACTCAGCTCACCTGAAGAGTGCTGTTGTTGTGTTTTAGAGTTTCCCTCAATTCTTCATTTTCTTTTGCAAGAGAGACGAATTTTTCGAATATCTCGCTATCTTTTGCTTTTTCTGAGGCAGCCCTTGGAAGAAGATCGCTTGAAACTTGCTCGCTATTCTCCTTTTGAAACAGACTTTCCCTCAAGACTTCTAAAGAAGAAGTAGCAGAAGATGAAGGTGGGGAAGAAGGTAGACTGTTAGAGACCATCACAAAGTCGTCAGACTGCAGACTGCTCTTGTTACTTGTAGAGACAGCATCCATAGTCATAGACATCTTTAAAGATCGATCTTGAAGCAAAAGAAGCTGACTTCCTCTTTACATCTCTACTACAGTACCAATCTTTACTTCAACCAGAAACAAGCAAGGAACTATTACAAAATGGTGGACGCAAGTCTTTGTTCAATCCAATGTAGTATAAGCTGTTCAGTGTCTCAAATCTTGATCTAAATGGTAGATTTGTAAAGAAAGCTGAAGGAAATAACTCGTGGGCTGTTAACTCTGTTGACAAAGGAAAGATCAGGCTTACAATAGAAAGCAAAAGTGATTGAGATGTTTTGAAGAAGGGGTTTTTGTGCGAGTAAGGGGTAACGGGGAATCCCCGTGACAACATCTCCAGAAATAACACAAAGTCCCCGGATGGCTTTTCACAGAAAGCCCAAACATGGTTTTCGAGTTACTAACAGTAAATGTATGTGATTGATATAAATAGCTCCGTCCAGAGATTTTCCAAAAATTAAGAATTCTCTTCATCGATGTTTCTTTTGTTTAACGGAAACAGCGAGAAAGGAATAAAAAGATTCCCGTCATCTCCAAAAATAATCCAACATTTCCGATTGATTCATTGCGGGGTTCCTGGGTTTTATTGTGTGGCGAGAGACTGGTACAATTACGTAATAACATGGCGGCCAAGATGGCGGCTTGTGCCAGAAGATTTGTGTTTCCTTCATCAAGGGATTTTTCGTCTCTATCAAGGATGCAGGTGCCAAAAAATAATTCAAAAATCACCCCATACTTATATCTCGCAAGTTTCCAGGTTTTTTTTTTAAATGCGACGCGTTATTTGGTTTTTAAGCGATATTTTCATACGTTCATATTGCAAATTTTTTGCAAAACATTTTTAGAAGTTACAAGCTCAAACTCAATGCATAATTTGATATTTTTGTCAATATCTGTGTACAATATATGTAACAATACATGTAGTTTTAATGGTATTTTTATGTGTATTTTTAATTACAGACCGGTTATTTATCATTACTGAATCGTCTAAGAATTCAATCATTCAGTTCTCTACCTGAAGATGTGAAAGATAAAATAGCAGAAGGACCAGGACTGGAAGATTTTCTCGCCGATAATCCGCCTGAGAACCCTTACAGGAGAAAGAAAGGACAGAGGTTTGTGTTGCATAGAATTTTAATGACAAGCAGTGTTTGTCATTTATTGAAAGATTAGTTCATCTATCCATCCATCCACTCATTCATTCATCCATCCACTCATTAATCATTTCATTTACTCATTCGTCCATTCATTCATTGGTTTGTTCGTTTGTTCATTCATTCATTCATTAAGCGGTACAGTATTTGCACGATAGTGTCACAAACTTCCATTACCAGAATCACTTTCCCACTTCCTTTTTTCCATTAAAAAGAAACAATGAATAACAATCAATACTTACTGTTAGTTAGAGGAAAATGATGCTTAATACCATCAATGAGACTGACCAATTTTAACAATACATCTATGGTATAATTCCAGGTTAAGACTTCCCTCTTGGTTGAAGACTGAAATTCCTATTGGTAAAAACTATTCAAAGCTAAAGAAAACCTTGAGAGAGCTGAACCTAAGCACAGTAAGCCTGTACTACATAGCTAATTATCGTATATGTACTCTTTTCAATAAAGTTAGTCACCAGAAAAACTGCAAAGCCGAGACCGACAAGGATTTTGGGTAGACACATTTCACAGTTGGTTCAACCGCTTGATAACTATTGATGGACTTTTAGATAGATATTTTACCAGTCAATGTTTCACCTCCTGTGAGCATCCTCAAGCTTCTTACTTGTTTGATATGAAATGTTTCTTATGATCCTCAGCTGTCTGAGTTTTTTAGGTTTTTCGTGACTAACTTTATTGAAATAAGTATATCAGGACTCATAATGAATGCCAGTCAGCAGATAATGCCTGGCCAAAATTGGATTGTCTGATCAGTACAAAGTGGCACGTCATCATTCCAGGCATCGAGCAGCCATTAGCCCTGCATGCAAAAGCAAGGGTCTTTTCATACTGTAATAATTAGGATGATGATGATGATGATGATACATGATGATGATGATGATGATGCGTAATGATGATACATGATGATGATGATTATGATACATGATGATGATGATGATGATACATGATGATGATGATTATGATACATGATGATGATGATACATGATGATGATGATTATGATACATGATGATGATACATGATGATGATGATGATGATACATGATGATGATTATGATACATGATGATGATGATACATGATGATGATGATTATCATACATAATGATGATACGTAATGATGATACATGATGATGATGATGATACATAATGATTATGATACATGATGATGATGATGATACATGATGATGATGATGATGATACATGATGATGATACGTAATGATGATACATGATGATGATGATACATAATGATGATACGTGATGATGGTGCTGCATCATGATGATGATGATGATGTTGATTAGTATAGGAAATCGCACGACCTCGAGTACAATTTGGAAATTAATAGGTACGAGTAATGTTTTGAAAGTTCTTGTAATTGCACGAGCCTTTAGGCGAGTGCAATTAAAGAACTTTCAAAACATTACGAGTGCCTATTAATTCCAAATTGTACGAGAAGGTCGTGCGATTTTTTATTTATAGTTCACTCGACAAAATTTTATAAAACATGCGAAGCGTAGGCATTGATCCATCTTCATTGCCTTTGACTCTATATGACCGACCCTTCTCCAAGAACGCTAAGTCAAGAACAGCATAGAAAGTGTTAACGTTGCTGTAAAACCTTTTTAGATTAGTATTTTATGTATGATTTGAACTACAAAATACTAGAAAATAATTTTACATCTCAAGTAAAAAGCCATTTTAATGCATGTTTACAACTATTGAATGACAGTACTGACAGCTAAACAGCGAATCAAGAAGCGACTTTTCTTTGAAAACGTACTGTGTGAAAACTAAGCGAAAGTTGAGAGTTAACAGTTCACTAATTTAAGTTTTTTTCCTCTTAGCATTTGCTAATAACTGCTAAAACACAATTTCAAAAATACTTTCTTTGAAAACAAGTTAGCTGGACAACATCAAAAGGGATAAAAGCGACAAATATGTCGTTCAAGTTAAGAGTTTTGAAGTACAGCTTGCCGTGAACGAGTCGCCAGTGATCAGACCATGTGCTTTGGATATTATTCCCTCCTGTAGCTTGAAGAATTTCGCTGCTATTTTCTTTGAATGGTGAATTATCTGAAGATTTTATTATTTCAAGACTGGATTGACAACTTAGGATCAATTAACTTGTGATAAATAGCTGAATTCGTCTCTCTACAACTACTCGACAGTTTGCCGGTAAGATTTGATCTTAACTATTTTCAAAACAAAAAACAAGCCTCTACTCGCTGTGTTTTTTCGCTAAACGGAAAGAAATTTGCTTTAAAACTATTGTTAGCTGTTTTCTACATATTGTACAATTATTGTAGATGTGGTGTTGAATATATTTTTCGAGAAGACCACAGAAGACAACAGGTAGTAAAACTCCAACTCAAATTGTTTGGCGAAAACTAGAAAGAAAAACCAACTATCTACTACAAAACATGATTTATTACATCTTGAATTTGTCTAGTTATCATAATTTGAGGCCTTCCTATGTGTGTATTAAACAGTTTTCTGAAATTTTTGTATTTTAATCTATAAAACACTGATTTTTTTTGGGAATTTCACTCATTTCACTGGGGAAATTTGCCGCTTTTGGCCGTGTTTCCATAGCGACCTAATTGGTACTCCCGCGCAGTACCAATTAACGCTCTAATTGTACTCCTCTAGACCAATCAGAATCGAGTAATTTTGTCGTGCGTACTATAATAATTATTATTAGTGATAATGACATTATGTCAATATTGAAAATGATTTGCTGACAGCTTTGGTGGTTATGATGATGTTGGTGGTACTATTATTATTATTCTCAAGAAGAACATCAGTATTAGCCAATTAGAGGTTGAGGAAAATACTGGGTCAAGTTGGTATTGCAGTGCATTGTGGGACTGTTTTAGGGGACATATTTCCAATATGGCATCTATTTCGTCCCCTAAAACAGTCCTAAAATGCATTGTAATGCCAACTCAACCTAGTTTTTTCCTATAACTATTATCACTAATAGTTTTGCTGATATTTTTCCTTTACACTAGACAATGTTATTTTGTACTCTAGGTATGCGAAGAAGCCAAGTGCCCCAATATTGGTGAGTGCTGGGGTGGTGGTAAAGAAGGAACAGCTACTGCTACAATCATGGTAGGTAGACACCTCTTAGAGTAGATAATAAAATAAACAATTAACATTGTTATTATAATCATGTGTACCAATAGGCCTCATTCAATATCTTAAAATTCAGACTTGATTGCAAGGCTTTAGTCTTACAGGGCCCAAAATAACGGCTGGTCAATGGTCAATGTCCGGCCAAATTTGGTACTTGACTGGTCAAATATAGTTTTGAGGAGAGGCGAGCACTAAACTATATGGCTTAATTAGGGCTGAAGGATAAATAGAGGATATTACATGGGCGCGCAGAGATACAAATTTTATCTCCGAGTGTTGAAAAGATCTATCATGAATGAGCACAGTGAACGAGTGAGAGATTTTCAACACGAGAAGATAAAATTCGTATCTCCAAGCGCCCATGTAATATTCTGTTTATTATATAATTATCAATGAAAAAGAAAAGAAAGATTTTTTCAAGCTTTTTTCTGCTATAAGAAGTATGTAACCATAGTGATGATATTTTCACATGTGAAAATATCAAATTTTTGAAATAGAGAAATATAGGTATTTCATTGATAATCATATAATAATGAATAGATAACTGTATCATCCATGGGGGCATTGAACAGTTCTGGATATACATGTGTGTTTTCTTACCAGATAAGTAATTGCATGTACTTTTGATTGTATTATTCAGGTGATGGGAGACCAGTGTACAAGAGGTTGTCGCTTCTGTTCTGTTAAAACTAACAAAAAGCCACCACCACTTGACCCTCTGGAACCAATTAATACTGCCGAAGCCATCAGTCGATGGGGTCTAGACTATATTGTTATTACTTCTGTAGACAGAGATGGTAAGTATCCTTACTATACTGTCACTATACCAATATAATCGGCCTTCTATACAGCAATACTTCATGTTTACTAACAATAGTATTGTGAGGTTAATATGCCAATCATTTTCAAAAAAGCTCTTCACAAGTTGCCTTGTTTTACCAGCCAATCAATCTCTGGTTGGGACATGAATAACATTTTGGTAAATTATTTTTCAGATGTTCCAGATGGAGGTGCTTCACACTTTGCAGAGACAGTAAAACAGATCAAGAAAAGGTGCTCAATCCCATTAATCAATGATAAATTCACCTTGTTTCTGTGGTGTGCACCGAATTTGAAATTGAAAATTGGAAGTATTTGCTCTGTTTTGAGTGTGTTGCGTCTGTTGTTGCCATTTTATTATTATTATTATTATTGTTGTTGTTGTTATTACCTTCTTTTATCTACACCTATTTAGGGGCTTCTTTTTTTACAGAATTCTCTACATTTTCTTGTAGGAGTCCTGCTATCCTGGTTGAGTGTTTGACGCCTGATTTCCGTGGTAACCATGAATGTGTAGAAACAATCGTACATTCTGGGTTAGATGTGTATGCACATAACGTTGAGACTGTTGAACGATTGCAATTGTAAGTTGAGTCATATCTCTTATGCCTGGTTCTCACTAGCTACACAAGCCGACGCCAGCATAAGCACAAGCGCAAACCAACACAAGAAAAACAAAATCTTCCTTTCTCTTGCATTTGTGTTTGGACTGGAGCTGCATCTGCTTGGGTCTCTAGTGAGAACCAGGCTTAACCTTGTGGAAGCACTAACTCAGACCATTTTTACAAAGTGAACGAACCAATCATGATGTAGAGTAAAAGCAAAGCAAAAAACTTAAGTCAAACTTAAGCTAATCAGGAGCATTTAGCAAAGTCTAGTTCTAACTACATATCCGAGAGAGAAAACTTAGAGGCTATAAACTGTAGATCTATAGTGTCAGCTACATTGCATAAAGAATAGCATTTCAGGGCTCAAAATAATGGCCGGTCAATGGTCAATGTCCGGCTAAATTTGGTACTTGACCAGTCAAATACAGTTTTGAAAGTACATGTTGACCGGTCATATTAGAAAAAAAAATAAAGTGAAATATCATATGCCAGACATCTTGACCGGCGTATGACTGGCCATTATTTTGAGCTCTGGTATTTGCATACTGTACATTTTTAAGTTTTCAATACTTAATATTGACATGCTGGCGCTGCTGACACAGAGGTATGACTCTATGTCTTTACCCTACTAGATTGGCAAGAGATCCAAGAGCAAACTATGAGCAGTCTCTAGATGTCCTACGTCATGTTAAGAGAGTGAATCCTGATATGGTAACTAAAACATCAATCATGCTTGGAATGGGGGAGACAGATGATGAAATACACCAGACGTTAAAAGGTGAGATTACATGATTATAAAATCTGATATCTTATTACCTGTTTCATTGTTGAAGATGCAATGCATGAGTCATCAATACAAATACTTGCATACATGGTTTCTAAGCACGGGAGGTGTGGGCTGCTAATGTATCACCTCTCACCAATGAGACCTGGTTCAAGCCCTGCTGTGCTTGGTGTCATATGTGAGTAGTGTTGCTTGTTGGTTCTCTTCTGTGCTTTGAGGGTTTTCCTCCACTTTTTCCAGTTTTCTTCCCTCCATAAAAATCAACTCGGAAATTCCAATTCAATCTTGGGCTTTCACCTATTTGGAGCCGTTGTAGCTCTGTCGTGATTATCTCATGTTTGAGATTTTTAAAATAATAATATATTAAATATATTTATTATCCACAACTCTGTTGAAAGCGTAATAAATAAATAAAATAAAATATAAATATATATTTATTATATATTAAATATATAAAATTTTTATAAAATATAAAATTTTATATATGAAATAGATTATAGATTTAATAGGTTTGTGATGTGCAATTTTTGTCTATTAGATATACATGATGCTGGTGTTGACTGTGTGACACTTGGACAATACATGCGTCCAACCAGGAACCACCTTAAGGTACTACCTGACAGGGAATAGCTATATACTACCTTCTTTAATCTTTTTTTATTCTCCATTCCTTTCATTTTCTTCCAGTTTTATTGCTTCGGCTTCCTGTGAAACAGCTCAAGCTATTGAATGGGCACTGTCCTAATTATTTCTGTCATACTTTGTTGCTGTAGGGTGTTAATGTAAAGAATGATGATTTGGTTTATTTTTTGGAGGAATGTGTCATTCTTCTCCCTGCTTTCCCCCTTTTCCCCATCCTCTAACATTTATTCTCTATTTCTGCAGGTTACTGAGTACATCACACCAGAGAGATTCAAGCACTGGGAGACAGTAGGAAATGAAATGGGTTTTGCTTACACAGCCAGTGGACCTCTTGTCCGATCATCATATAAAGCAGGTAAATAATTGCTAGAAATACAACAGACCTTTCCTGAATTTCCTTGGTTGACCACAAAACAATGGTTCCAAGTCAAGGATGGACTTGATAAAATACAGTAAGTCAATAGAGTATGAAGTAAGAGAGCACATCTCCCTGCCTATGATAATTATTTTGAAAACTATTTTTAGCTCTTTGCACAGCCTGAACTGAATCAGGAATCCCATGATAAAATATTTCAGACTGCATGCGGAGCTAAAAATAGAATGTTAAATAATTATCATAGGGTACGGAGATGTGCTCTCTTACTTCATACTCTATTGAGTAAATGTATGAACAAGTTTAACACATCAACCTTAACCTCGACTTGGAATCATCGCTTCATGGTCACTCAAGTGAATTTGGAAAAGGTCAATGCTCCTTTCCGTAGTCTTCCCACAATCCCTTATGATCCCAGCGCGAGCTCGAGGTCAGGGTAAGATTTGCATAAAAATGTATAAAAAATATACAAATTTTACCCTGACCTCGAGCTCGCACTGGGATCATAAGGGATTGTAGGAAGACTACGGAAAAGAGCATTGAGTAAAAGTTTAAACACAAGGTATATGATAAACTTAAACAAGTATCCATACCAAATTTGTTTACCTATGAAAGGAGGAGTATATTTTGTTTTATTGTTATTTTATTTTAACTTCTCAATTTTAAAAGAATTACAGTCGAACCTCCACTAATGGCTACCTCTTACCCAACAGCCAGGAAATTTTGTCCCTGTTACCAATGAGTTCATACAATCCACAATGGCCACCTCTCTACAACTGCCACCAAATTTGGTCCCAATATTGACTGTTGTGTAGAGAGCTGAGCTTTGACTGTAATACTCAAGGGAATGACACGTGAAATAAGAAGACGGTGTCTATGGACTCTATGGTCAAAGCCTGATTAATTCAAACCCAGTATTTATTATGGTAGCAACATAAATTATTTAATCCAAGTTTAGTACTTTGACTTTCAGTGACTGACCATTTTTATTATTTGATTTGTTACAGGAGAATTTTTTATTACGAATTTGTTGAAAAAGAAGCGGGCCAGCTCATCCAGTACTCCAGAGAATGAGAGTTGATGTGGAACAAAATGTCTACTATGGATATGGTATGGCTAAGGAACAACTTGACTATGTCTTTTGGCTAACAATAACATGAATGAAAGGATGAATGAAAAAATTAATCCCACAGAAAGAACAATTATTGGTTTTATTCCATCACTCTATGATAAGGTATTCTTGATCAATAATTATCACAGCACCAGAATTAAAATCATTGGCTTTGTTTTTAAGACACTATTTGTTCAGATGTTGGATGTAAATAGATTAGCCTTACAGCACGCTATCTTGGTCTGGAAGTGTGTAAAAACCTGTAGAACAGGTTTAGTGCCTTCATCAACACGAGGTCAAAGTTCACGATGAGACCACAATGCACCATGGATTTTTTTTCAAGTTCTGATTTTCTTGTGCAGCAGGTTATGTTTAGTCACGTGATAGTTCCTATAGAAACGGGGGAAAGAATCAGAACACGAAAAAGTGCAAAGATTTAGGGAAATGATAATTTGGTGAATGGAATTTTGGTATAGATCTCTTTAGCATTCCCTAGAGTATCATTTCTTTGTTTAACGGTTGCGCATGAGAAGACACATGAATATGGATACAACTCAAACAAAGAATTTTATTCTCAAAAGAAATGGGAAAACATTACGCCCAAGGTTAAGACGTCCATTCACGTATTTTAGAACTAAAACTGGTGAAAACTCACGTTACTTGCAATCCTAACAGTACTATTTTTAGTTGGCTGATTTAAGGCATGTGTTATTTAATTGTCTGAAGTAACCTTATTTAGTGAAGTGTTTTACGGTGAAGCATGGACAGCATGCCATGAATGATCCAGCATCCCTGGTGTTCCTGAGTCAAGATGTCATTGTTATCATGCTGTTCTTGACGTCCTGCCATCACTAGCCACTACTCATCCATCTTGAATTCATTACTTCACTCCATCTGTATCTTCTCTCTTTGTCTTTGTCTTTGTCCAAAAAACAAAACGTTTTTTTGCAGACTGATGAATATTGCAAAACAAACTGTAGAATTTTAACTATATATAAAAAGAAGTTTTCATGGTTTAAATAATGCTTGTTACTCGCGGGAAACGCAGTTGAAAAAAAAATAAAAGTATTTTATACTAAAGATATTGCAAACAATGGAACTTTCGTAAAACTATCAAAGGAACAAACTCCAAACGAATAAATTTGACGTCAAACGCGGAAAATAAAACATTGTAGGATTTATTAGAAGGGTCTATAGTCCTCGTTTTTCCACTGTTGGACACAAGCCTAAATATATAGTCATCGAAGAAGAATGTATGGAGCGTTAGTCGATTGTATTCCTGTAGGAACTAGACTCCACTTTTCCTGTACTCGTTAATTTAAACCATCCCGGGCATTAACGAGATAATTGGTGAATGAAAGCAGCCCAAATCTTGTTAATAGAATGCGTAAGTAAGATTAGCTAATGCTCTTTTAATACTCGATAATGCAGTCACCTTCAAACTTTCCTTAATATCCTAACAGCTGATAATAGGATTGTAGCGATTCTGTTTTGAGCATTAAAATACCATCATCTCACATTGTTCTACTAAATGAACACAAAAATGGTATCCATTACAAGTTTGGAATAAAAAATAATAGTTCTAGAACGCGCTAAAAATGTTGACCACGATTGAAGATAATTCGACCTTGAGGCGGCTTCATTGAAGGACAGCCGGTAAAGTCTTGAGGATTGATTTAGTTATTAGTCTGTTCGGTAGAGTACAGTATCTTTATGTTTTTCATTATCGCTCTGCAAGAGCAGGCGAGGCGTTAGGGCGTGACCGGATACTGGACGGGTACTGAGTTTTTTTCGCGTTGACTCTTGAGCGATGCATAAGTTCATTCCCTTTTATCCACTTCCTTCCATTTTTCCACTTTATTCTTTCGCTGGTCATTCAAAATATACCTCTTTACCTTGTTTTCCCATTTCAGATCACGTGTCATTCTCTAGAGTATCATTTCCTTATTTAACAGTTGCGCATGAGAAGACACATATATGGATACAACTCAAAAAAAAATCGATGCTAAAGAGAATGACACATGGGATAAAATGGGAAAACATTACGCCCAAGGTGAAGAGGTCTGTCATCGATGTACATGTAGCTCTTGTATTGTTTTGCATCTGCCCTGGATTGTCCTAGTTCATAGTAAACGTCCATTCATAGACGCCCTCCCCTTTTCATCCATCTCAGTTTTTACAGCCTACCTTTTTCACTTCCTTCCATCACACAGGAACAACACTATTTTATTTCGTTCGATGAGCGCATTCAAGGCTCTGGTTTCACTACTGCTGTTTATTGAAATCGATTCTCGTCTCCCCTAGCAGGACATGTACCCCATATCTAGGTATTGGACCATAAAGCGATCAAACCACAATGTTTTATCTCTGTTGAATGTTTTGTTTAAACATCTCAAGACATTTTGATTAAAAAATGATATGAATTAACGTTATTTTGATTTCATTTTAAATTTTTTTTCTGGAATCTTATTCTCAAATGTTCAGTCCCTCGTCAGGACTATGACATTGACTTTCTTAAATGCTAGATTTCCCGCGTTTGGTAAGTGATCTATCCTGAATCATAACTAACCACCTATAGTTTTTGTCTAATATTTTGACAACCAGGCATGTCTAAAGGTTGTGCCAAAAGAGCCCCGGGGTCGAATTGTAAATATTTCGAAGCAAATTCCTTGGCTACCGATAATCGTATGGCTCTTATTTATCCTTGTTGTGTATTCTTGTACGGGAAGTCTTAAACATGGGTCTACAAGAGAAGCCGAATAATCACTTGATGTACGCGATTGCTTCTTTCGTTGTATTGTGCTGTGTTTGCGTCGTTCTTAGCTGTATTGGATTCGTACGATTGGAATTCAAGCTGGGCCAACAGGGAAAGAAGATCGTCGCTCTTGAGAAAGAAATTCAGATGTGGAGGAAACTTCAAGAAACAGATGGTGAGTCAACAACATCCTGCACCGTAATGGTCCCCTTTTAACACTTAGAATATCGAAATATATTCCCAAACACATCTTGAAAGTACTTACTAAATAAATACGTAATACACAAGGGTCTTCACAATCGGTTGATCTATAAATGTTGACTCTCATCAGTGTATTCAAGCAACTCTGATTGAGTTGCACAATAATATAGTTCACGCAGGTTATAGAAGTTTCTAAAAGTCCATGCAACACTGGCGATAGCAACTGATCTATTGATCTAAAACTTGGTCAACCTCAAGCACGGCGTTAAATTTCGATGCGATGTTAGTCGTCGGTAGTGTCATGCTGGTTTTTATGGCGGAAATGTTGTCTTTTTTTTAAACAACGATTTTATTGAACCACTATATCCGGCATATAAAGCTATGCTTTTAACTTGCAGTTCTATCAAGGGTGCCTTTTATAATGTCATCCTGTTTTCCATCTGGCGGCAAGACATTTGTCGATCCTTCCGTCCAGCAAATATATATTTTCCTAATTTAATATGCGATGAAATACTTCTTTCCAAAACCTAATGGATGAAAACAGGACTAGTCAATATATAAAACCCCAAGTTGTAACGAGCGGCGAATTTCACTTGCCTCAGAAAGTTAGTTTTTGTCATTAACTTTTACACCAATGCATGTTCATGTCAGCCATGAGAAACAGAGACAACTGGAGAACGCTTGTTTTTCCGCCACGAGGTTTTCATAAGCTAATAGAAATTGTGTTATCTTGACTCCATAACTACCTGAACGTCTGCTAATGATGTGAGTTATTGATTTTCATTGCAGGACATGTGTCAAGTACAAGAAGGTACCCTCGAGGGAATCCTCCACCTCCATCGAAGAACAACAACATCTGCCTACAATGCGTCAAGCCTTGGATTCGAGAAGAAGTCGTCAGCTCTGTGTCATATGCTGTGGAAGCATTTTGCCGCACGGAGGACAAAGTCTGTATTCGAGGTCCTTCGGGTCCTCCTGGTCCTAAAGGAGACAAAGGAGATCCAGGTACAAACAGCAATCCAAAAATGAAAAGTGATGGCAGAAAACAAGATCGTGGCCCTAGTGAAATCAACCCACCGAAAGAAGAAAGAACTGGGTCTATTAATGCTCCTGGGATCCGAGTGGAGCCTTCTCTGTTAACAGTCAATGAAAAGTCCCATGCGACCTTCACTTGTTCAAGTACCAATGCTGGAAAGGCTACAATAGTCTGGAACAAGGTTGGTGGGCTCCCAAAAGAAAATAAACTGGGTGAGATTAAAGATGGGAAACTGAAGCTGACAAATGTGAAGCAGAATGATGAGGGTTCTTATATGTGCACGGTGGAAAGTCCTGCAGGATTATCACGAGCCATCGTGACTCTAAAAGTTAGAAGTAAGTAACGTCTGTAAAACTATGGTGAACATCGGCCATATTGGGTTAACAATGTTAACCACGGAGGCGATAATGTCAAACAAAGCTACAGCTTTAGGGCGGGGTATCTATAATGTTTTATTTTGATTCTATTATTCTGGCATCTGTTGCACGACCTTTTCCAATCAGTATATTAATCACTCATTTCAATCATACCACGTTATTCTGGTCTTCTGTTCAATACATTATGTTCCTAATGAGTTTTTAAATCGTCTCCACACATTTGTATTGTCGTTTAGTATCAAGATGGGCCCCTTTTGCATGACCTATCTGCTAGGCCTAAGTATTTTGTAGTTTGTGTCCCCTTGGGAAAGTAAATAAATGACTTGTTTGTAGCACCAGGGAGAATCACCACGCCTTCATGTAAACCGTCTGTCCAAGGCAATACAGATCTAAACAATATCTCAGATGACTCTTACAGCAACATTAGTTACATCGAACCCTGAATGTGGCCTTATCTTACATCAATATTAGTTACATCGAACCCTGAATGTGGCCTTATCAAAGCCAGGGCAGATTGAATTGAAATGTATCTTGTTGGTATGCTACTATAAGGGACTCGAGCTCGAAGGAATTACTGGAATGGGGTTTCATTGCACACTTTAAAATGGACAGAAAATGCATATTTTAAACTACTTTTTAATATATTGCGGGTTTTTTGTTTATTATGGTGGCCATGTCTTTTGTTGTCTCATTTCGTTAAGATTGTTTCAAATCCTCCCATATAGACCCCTTGCAGCTTATATGTCTTTCCAGCTGAGTTCATCGCGTTCCCCGAAAGAAATTATGGCTCAACTATTTTTTAGTCAGCGCATTTTCCGAGCAGGGACATGAGGAATACTAATCAAAATACAAGGTCCAATCCTCAATTCTGATTGGTTGACCTTGAGTTCGTTCTGAAGGTCAACTTAACTGGTTGTTATTACATCATTGGACAGACAGTGAACCTCACCACTAATCATTTTCTCCTGTTATAGGCAAGCCACGTATCTTCATTGGTAAAGGACCAATCTATGCAGTCAAGGGGGACAATGTGAGTCTACCTCGCTGTCGTGCCACAGGGTTCCCTAAACCAGTCGTATCTTGGCTTAAAGTGATGGACAGGATGCCAGATGGTCGGACTGTCACCTCAGAACAAACTTTAACTCTATTGAAAGTCAAACGATCTGATTCTGGTATCTTCCTGTGCACAGCAACCAATGCTTTGGGAAGAGACAGAGCGATAACATACCTGGTTGTGGTGATAAGACCAAGGTTCACCATTAGACCACCAAGAAAAATAAAACGATTCGCAGGCTCAATGCTTGAAGTGAACTGCAGCGCAAACGCAAACCCAAAACCCATTATAACATGGGAGAGATGTGGGACTGGACCGCTGGACAAAAGGTTCGATGTCCAGACTCCTGGCAAATTACGTATTGCTTATTTGAAGACTTCGGATTCTGGAATGTACGCATGCGTGGCTTCCAGTCGACCGCTGGTTTCAAGAATTCCGTTTGAATTGAAAGTTAAAATAGGTTAGTTGGATCCCGGCAGTTTTTTGTTTTGGGTGCTCAGAAGTTGGTCGAACAATTACTTTTGACAGAAAGGGAGAGGGAGGTTAGATACTTATTTGTCGCGCGACGACTGGGCAAAGCGTTTGGGTAGAAAGTAACCATGACAACATACAAGACAACAATATTGAGTCGGATGAAGGTGATGGTGATGATGATACATAATAATGATACATGATTATGATGATGATACATGATGACGATGGTGGTGATACATGATGATACATGATGAGGATGATAGAAGGTTTGATACTTTTTGGGTCCAGAGTAACCATAGTAACATAACGAAAACACTTAGAAACTTGTATAAGACACTGAAAAACAAATAAAGTAACAGATTTTGTTTTCCAAGAAACATATGGAGATTTCGTATTCTCGTAACTAAACGGCAATGTACGACATGTTCGTACCGTGAGCTTTTATAGTCATTAAATTCACATTGTGTGATGTTTATTTTGTTCATTATTTTGGGTGGGAATTGTTTTACATTTTCCAACTTTGTGTTTGTTTTCAGCGCGTGATTGTTCAGTGTTATATTCATCGGGTGTTCGCAAGAATGGAGTCTACAAGATCAACCCTGACAACAAAGAACCATTCGATGTTTACTGTGACATGATAACCGATGGTGGTGGATGGACAGTTTTCCAGAAAAGGTACGATGGCTCGGTTAACTTCTTCCGAGGATGGAAAAAATACAAAACAGGTTTTGGTAAATTGACCGGTGAATTCTGGCTGGGTAATAGCAAACTCCACAGACTCACTAGTGCCAAGCCGTCTGAACTTCGTGTCGACGTGGAAGACTGGGAAGGAAATACTGCTTATGCCAAATATGGGGCTTTTACAATAGCCGATGAGAAGGCTATGTATCGTCTTGATCTTGATTCGTACACAGGTACAGCTGGGGACTCGTTGTCGTACAGTAACGGCATGCCATTCACCACGTTAGATAAAGATAACGATATCCATAAGACAGAGAACTGTGCCGTGACTCATATAGGGGCTTGGTGGTACAAGAGCTGCCATGATTCCAATCTGAATGGACAGTTTGTTCGAAGTTCACGCAATCCACAGGGAATGCTGTGGTACTATTGGAAGAATGATGAGTCGACGATCAAGGGATCACAGATGAAACTAAGGCCAAAAACTAGTTAGAAAATCACATCTATATTCAAATAAGAACGTAGATACTGCATGGAGACTGACTTTAGAGTGTCTATTTAACAATTAGTCCTCGAGTCCGAATGGTCTACGAGTCAATAGCCCATGAGGCCGAAGGGCGAATGGGCTATTGACTCGTAGGCCACGAGGGCGAGAGGTCTAATTGTTTTAGTAAAAACCTACTAATCGGTCCAATAAAAGGATGCAAAAAGTTTTGGATTTTGCTTTAAATATATTTTTTGGGGGTTTCAAAACTGGCGCTTTTCGCTACTAGAGGTCTATCACTAAAAGACCCCTAGTAGCTCAGCCATCACAGGGCTCGATTGGTGATAGACCATTAGTAGGTTTTTTCTAAATTATATTATTATTACATATATGCTTTACAAATACAAAATAATGAGAAGAACTTGAATGGGCTCCCTGTGGTACTGCCCTGTACTACTCGATTGAGCACTGTGACTGGATGGTTGAGGTTTCCTGGAGTTTCTCTGGATTTTCTCTGAATTTTCAGGTGAATTCTTTCGACCCTCTCTCGACGTAGATAAATTTGAGCTCCGATAAAGCCTCTGATCGGGATTCTTGTGGAAGATATACTGTGTATCATCATACCTTATGCCACATATTACACTTATATCATGTTTTTTTTTCAAAGATAAGAGAAAATGCTTATAAACTTCAACACACATCTTTCACTTGCCACCTTCACCTCTCGTAGCCTGGCTGAGCTGTGTCGGACATTCTGGGCCATTTTTGATACCTTTGGCGGAAGTTTATCCCTGTTTCCTATAAGTTAATTAATCTTTTGAAACAGATTTTGTAAATAAATATTAGCACACTTTGACAAATCTGGTACTGCTTTAAATTATTTTTGACCTCATGAACCAACGGGTCACATGAGTGATATTTGTCCGCCATGTTGGTTAGGTCAGTTGATTTTCTGACCTTATCTGTAACACCAGAACCTTCTAAATTCATTTTAAAATTTCCTTCAAAATGGCTAAATTCCGATCCAATCTGTGAATTAGCCGTGCCCTGACGTAGACAAGCTTAGGGGTTCTTTCGAGGTATTAGTAGAGTGAAGGTTTGCCACGACCACGTGATATACGAATTCCACATTTTATTACACCGGATTCTAATAAAGACAGTACCAATAGTATATTACTATATTACAAATCGTGTATTATTTGTCCATCCCAGGCTTGAGATGAAGTACAAAAACACTAATAACTAAATAATCCGTCACCATTTTGACCAAATAAGGCAATATTACGTCACCAACTAATAATGAAGAACCTGAGCCGTCATGAATTTGACATCAATTCATTAAAAACCGACAAACTTTGAAAAAATTTAATATATCAGAAACTAATATTTTTTGTCACATTGACTCATTTCTGCGTACATGTGTCTTTATACATCGTTATTATATTTTTCCTTTGTTATTTATCACTTCAATAAGCCTCCAAAAATAATTAACCCAGGGCTTCTATTTGTTCAATGTAGCTTTTCCATGGACATATTTTCGCAGAGGGCTTATTTTCGGGGGAGCTTGTTTTTGGAGGAAAATTTGCGTTGAAAAATTACACTAGGACAATTTTGGGATTGCACTTTGCGTCTCAAAATATCCTATTTAGCGTTGGGAACTCGGTGGCCAAGAACTGCTCTATTTGAACCTTGCATTGTGACATAATATCATAGCGAACGAAAACTTTATATATAAGATAGTCAGGAAATGGTAAAACTCGGAAACACTATACACCTTCAGTTTGGTACATAGTTTACAGGTCTATTCTTAACAGCCTTATATTGGGGAGGGCTTTTCATATGAAGGGTTTTTATGTTTCAAATTTAGGGGCTTATTTTTGATATAAGATATAATCTCGGGGAGGTCTATTCTCTGAGGTTCACGGTGTATCGTTATCTCTTGGTGTAAGCAGGGAGGTGGAAGGGGTGTAAGTGAATGAAAATTTGTTCGATCAATCAAAGCCCCTCTCGAACGTTCGTAGCCTTGTAACAGCTGACACCGACAGACTTCTCTTTCCAGTATAATTAATGAAAAGAATAAGTTTGAAATGAAGTTGAAGATTGCAATACTTCATTCGCGATGTGGACATTCAAAATTTTAATCTAAAACTTTTTTTTTCAAAATGAAACTGGTTATTGTCCTGTTGACTTTAGGACTGACGACACTACAAGCGTTGTCCATGGCTTTTCATATTTATTTATCAATCCGTGACATCTCAATGTCCGTGACATCTCAAGGCAATCGGTTTCGAACCTTGTTCAAGTCTTTATAGTGAACTATATATAGATATCGTTTGTAAATATCTACCGTTTCATCCCCGACGGATGTCAACAACAGATAATGTACCTTCCAATGAAATAGTAGATGGTTCGTTAACCAAACATAACTTGTAGTCCTGTGTATGACTCAGAGGCCAAACCTGTTCTTCAGATCGTCTCCAATAAAATATGTTTTTCACAGTTTGAGCCATTCTAGGTACATGTATATACGCTCGTCTCTCTTGTAATCAAACAGCTGTCAACAAAATTTCAATTTTTTTTCCTTTCGTTTACTGTCCATACTGTGGATCTTTTTCTGTTCTCTGAATTAGGAGGATTGAACTAAAAGTTTTATTTGGCGTTGAATGAATCGATGTCTTGTTGCGAGCTGCACGGCTTTACCTCGATAATACGATGTACCCTTTTGGGGATTCGCACACCAACGCTCGACCCACGTCTTAAATCCCATTTTGTAAGAACCCAAATAGTATTAGTAATAGCATTACGAATTTCCCTTATTCTACAACAGTATAAAACAGGATTGATAGATGAACTGATGAAGACTATAGTTGATGCATAGTCATATGCTATCTTAACTTGGGTCACATAGCCCAGGGAAGCTTCCGCAAACATTGTACACAAAAACGGAAGGTAACAGATCAGGAATACTGCTAAAACGTAGACCATGGTCGCTGCTGTTCTCTTGTACCGGATCAAATAGATGTTATTTTTGAATGTTTCTGTCTTATCATTTGAGGGAAAGTTGCGCCGATTCATAGAGTTTTGTAGGTCAATGATTTGTGTGTGGTGTTGTTTGACGATACGAAAGATGTTGGCGTAAGATGTTAGGGTTAAAACGAGAGCAATGATGAGCAATACTAAAGGAATTAAAGTCCAATGAGTATCAGAGTGGAAGAAAAACCTCAAGGATACCATGAAAATGCAAAAAATCCAAATTATAATAACAAGACGATAGACCCTCTTGGATGTCACAAAGGTGTTGTAGCGAAGATGAAGACGAAGGGCAAGGAAGCGGTCAACAATAATGGAACTGATGGTTAAGAGTGAAACACCAGCACAAATCCACCCAAAACAGCTCACGATGAGCCTGAAGTAGCAAAATAAATCTTTCAACATGAACAACTCGCATACTTTATATAGTACAAATGAAGTCTGGCAGATGAGACCTATCACCATATCCGAGAATGCCAAGCCACATAGAAGGATATTGGATGGGGACCTCTTCAAATGCTCCGAGCGACGGATAACGTAAAAAACAAATCCATTCACGAGGACAGCAGTGATCGCAAAAAGAGCATTCAATACTGCTGTAAGAACATCTGTAATGTAAGCGGTCTTGCCTTCTATAAAAATGTATCCTTGGACGAAAAAACACACATTGTCGCCATTTGCCATTTTAAGATACTTTCCACCACATTCGAAATCTAGATTGTCTTTCGTCTATAGCCAAAGCTATGGTTGTCGGACTGATTGCTTTTCTAGATTCACTTCAAGACACTAGATTCACTTGTATTTCATGTTGTCAGAAATCTATCATTATCATGCGGCAAGCAATAGCTTTTGTACTTTACAAGTGTACAGTTGCAGCGCGCCTCACATCAAATTCATCATATCTGCAACAGCTGAAACATGTCTAGGTTACGAGTAAAAACCCCGTCTTTTGATTTTCTAATTACGATTTGCTTTGTTTTCGACTCAGTCCGACCTTAAAGGATTATAATTCGGTGTATCCAATAATCCACTCCACAAACCAATCAAAAGCTCCACGTGCCTAATTTATAAAATTCAAATTCTTTTGACTCCTGTCCACAGGTACTAATAAATTTTTTTTCTTTTATTGCTGCCTGCTAATTTTTTATTCGAGAAGAATAAATTGTTCTTTTTCTCCCTTTGATTTCTTTTTCCTACAAGAGTTTTTCATTTATTGATTGTTTTTAACTACTTGCGACAGTGTACAAGGTGTTTCGACGCTCGGTTCCCAGAAGCTTCTGGTACGCCTACCTGTGTATCAAGAGTGTTTTTCAATTTTATCCTTGCCAACAAATATAATAAAATACGACCTTTTTGGTATAATTTAGTAAAATTCATCAACCACTCTAAGTTCAACATTCTCTGCTGTATTCCAAATCGAGAACGACTAAAGGCTTACAACTATGTTTGATCTTGGAACACTTACTGAACCGGAAACTTCACAAGACTATCAAATCCTTTACCCTAAATCGACACAAATTGAAGCTGCATTTTTTTAAATTTTGCCATTTGTTATCTAATTAAAATCTACATCGCACTTTCGAAAACAATAGAGCTGTTAAGTTGTGACGTATTTCGGGGTCGAACTGCTCATAAAAACGCTAAAATAAAGCGAAAAATATTCCCAATGATTTAACCTCCACCTGAACGAATTAGGACTTTGGACAACAAATCCTGTCTTGAAGAAAAAAAATGAAAAATCTTTAGAAAACTGCTTTCGTTTTGGACCCGGAAGTCGTTTTTCCAATGTTTCGTGTGCAAAGCGCCACCTATGCCCACAATGCACTGCGGTGAAGAGTCGATCTATACAACATTGCACTATATATTAAAAAGATATTTTAATATTATATATTAATTGTCTTTTTTTAGAATTGTATACACCTATAATTGCAAGAACGTTGTCGTATAAAAATAAAAAATAACAAAGAGGAGTTAATTATTTTTGTAATTATTTTTTGTAAAATGTAATTATTTCACAACTAGGTGTATATTATATTTCAATTTTATTTCTATATATATCGCTTATTACTCTATTTTAATGTAAACTTGTGTTTGTCATTTTTATTGCAATACAAGTTACAAAACTATTATTATTATTATTATTACTATTATTATCATTATTAACAATCAACTGCGGTGAAGGGTTGATCTATATCCGCAATGCACTGCGGTGAAGGGTTGATCTATATCCACAATGCACTGCGGTGAAGGGTTGGTCTATACCCACGATGCACTGCGGTGAAGGGTTGATGTAAATGCACAATGTAGAATTGTGAAGAATTTTATTCATGAATTGAAGCATGTGAATTCATGCCGATGACATTCTCTTTGTGCAATAAAATATCTATCTAAGTAACACACTCAAAAGTGTCTGTTCACAAAACTATCAACTATTAAAGCTCCTTGATTAGCCTTAACAATTGGCTAAGAACCTCAAGCAAAACCTATATTTCTTCGCCTCTTTCCATTCTGTAGACAAATCGCTTGTGGTAAACTGCACCCAGATGTTAGATCTGTTTGGACTGAGTCAACGGCAAAACCTGCACTCGTGCATTGAATCTCGTCAGTCTTAAATGAAGAATTTTTATAAATTCATTTCTGAAAGTTTTGTTGAGTACAGCATAGATAAAAGGGTTGATGAAGCTTACGATGCTTCTCATGCCAAGGCAGAAAAAATAAACCTTGCGATCCAACGAAAACTGTCCAACAACCGATTCGTAGATTGTTACGACTAAAAATGGCGACATGCAGAATGTGAAGGAAGCAATAGCGAGGAACATGGTTCTCGTGATCTTGATCTCGTCTCTGTTGACGGAAGAGTTGGTCATGTTGGTGTTATGTACGCGAATAAACCGCCAAATCTTAAAATAACAATACGAAGTGATATTGAATGGAATGATTGAGAAAATCGCTACGGACATGACCAAATGTGCCAGGTTCATCTCGTCATGATTCATCGTACAGACCATAAAACCAGGATGGAAAATAAACCCTGCCGTGAAGCCAAACGATGCCACAATCCCAGCCACCAAAGCCCACAAAATCGCTATTGTAAGGACAATAAATCTTTTGGTGTAAAGTCGACGATAATAGTTTGGATGGAGAATACGAACAAACCTGTTTATACTGATTAGACTGAATAAAAACATAGTTCCGATACTACATATGTATTCTATGAATCCCTGGAGCTCACACAGACCATCCCCTAGATCCCACTTGCCTCGTACCATGACATAACACGCTAGTCCCATTGGGATGATCGCCATTAATATGTCATTAACCGCCATAGTTATAATATATATGTATGTTTGTCGACGCAGGTTTGGATTTCTGAAAGCGGCGATGATGACTAAAATATTCCCAAACAAAGTAAGAAGTTCGTTAGTAATCCCTAAAGTTACTTCAATGGCGACTGTTCGTTGACTTCTATAAAGCAATTGTGATGATAAGTGCTCCAACCTTGATTCACTCGCTTCCGCCATTTAGTGTGGTTCGACCTAAAACTGACACAGGAAACCGTACTTTCCTTTCGCCAAGTGTTGGAGACGTTGTGTTTCTGGTTTTTGAGGGGGGAAAAACTTATTATGCCAGACAATTTAAATGACTTTCTTAAACAGCACTATCCTAATTTTTTCACTGTTCCTATTTACTCATTCTTTGAGTTCGTCCAGTATCATAACATATAGGCAAATACACCTGCAAACCGAGTTTTCACTTAACGTAAGCTGACAACGTTGTTGGCATTGAATAATCACGTTATATTATGGAAGATAAATTAATGGCTTTTTGGAGTTGAAAATGAATTTTTCAAGCATCTTTTGTTTTCATTAATAGTAAATCCCCTCATGTTGTGTTGTCCGGTTTCTAAGACAAGTGAAGCACGTACCAAGCAAAATTAATGTTTTTGTCTTTGTTGTAATAGATTTATTACCATGCCAAGAGAAAAAATTACAATCGTACTTCCTTCCCTATTTTCAATCACATCTTTAAAGTTGTTTTAAAAAAAAATCTTTTAAGATAAGACTTTATATTTCGCTAACAAGTTAATGCTAATAAATCGAATTTTTTAGGTACATTGTATCATTTAGAAGAGTACAAACATCTGTATTTCAATATATTATTGCTTTACTAAATTGCATTTTAAATTAGAGCACCGTAGTAGTAGGGAGAACGGCTGAAGACTCCTATATCGGTGGCGTACTGAAGCAGGCTTTTCTTCAGACTTTTTTATATGCATGAAGAATATCACAGATAACATACCCGCAAACGTACCTCAGACAAAACACCCATAAGCACCAAACACAATATACCCATAAGCACCAAACACAATATACCCATAAGCACCAAACACAATATACCCATAAGCACCAAACACAATATACCCATAAGCACCAAACACAATATACCCATAAGCACCAAACACAATATACCCATAAGCACCAAACACAATATACCCATAAGCACCAAACACAATATACCCATAAGCACCAAACACAATATACCCATAAGCACCAAACACAATATACCCATAAGCACCAAACACAATATACCCATAAGCACCAAACACAATATACCCATAAGCACCAAACACAATATACCCATAAGCACCAAACACAATATACCCATAAGCACCAAACACAATATACCCATAAGCACCAAACACAATATACCCATAAGCACCAAACACAATATACCCATAAGCACCAAACACAATATACCCATAAGCACCAAATACAATATACCCATAAGCACCAAACACAATATACCCATAAGCACCAAACACAATATACCCATAAGCACCAAACACAATATACCCATAAGCATCACACATTATGCCCATAAGCACCCCAGACAATATGCCCATAAGCATCCCAGACAATATACCCAAAAGCACCACACATTATGTCCATAAGCACCCCAGACAATATTCCCAGAAGCACTTCATACAATATACCCAAAAGCACCAAACATTATGCCCATAAGCACCCCTGACAATATACCCAAATGGACCACACATTATACCCAAAAGCACGACGGACAATATAGCCAAAAGCACCACTGACAATATACGATAAAGCACCACACATTATGCCCATAAGCACCCCTGAAAATATACCAAAAAGCACCCCAGATAATATACTCAAACGTACATCAGAAAATATACTCAAAAGAACCACACATTTTGCCCATAAGTACCACAGACAATATACGCAGAAGCACCACACATTATGCCCATACGCACCCCTGACAATATACTCAAAAGAACCACACATTTTGCCCATAAGTACCACAGACAATATACGCAGAAGCACCACACATTATGCCCATAAGCACCCCTGACAATATACTCAAAAGCACCACCGACAATATACCCAAAAGCACCCCAGATGATATACCCAAAAACACCACACATTATTTCCATAAGCACCCCAGACAATATACTAAAGACCACCCCAGATAATATACCCAAAAGCTGCAAAGACAATATACCCAAAAGCACCACACATTATGGCCATAAGCACCCCAGACAATATACCCAAAAGCACCACACATTATGGCCATAAGCACCCAGACAATATACCCAAAAGCACCACACATTATGGCCATAAGCACCCCAGACAATATACCCAAAAGCACCCCAGATAATATACCCAAAAACAACACACATTATTCCCATAAGCATATGAATAAGAATGAAACTCAAATAATAAACTAGATAAGTATTAAGAAATTTGGCAGGGCTTATTGAATTACAGCCATTCTTGCGAATTTTTCTGTCACGACAAGTTAGTTTTTGGTGGACGTCAATCAAAATCGTTGCCATATAATAGCACTGTTGGAAAACACAAAGCTACAAAGGCATGTGCGTATGGAATGTCATGGAAACGCTTTGATTGACGTTCACCAAACCCTACTTTGTCACGACAGAAAAAATCGCAACAGTGCGCGTGTGTCTGAGAATGGCTGTAAGGTGGAAAGGATTTTACAAAGGATTATTTTTAGAGCTTAAATTTGGGGGGGTATTTTCTAAGGTTTCCATATGGTATAATTCCATAAATTATCAAAAGATTTTTTTAAATAATGATATTAGGCATCATTAGCCTTGGTCATGTAATGCCTCACAACTAGTGACTGCTTACTCAAGTATAATGTTCCTTAATTTCCAGAGAATAGACTATCATGTGTTAGCATTATAAAAGCACATTGACCAGTGACAGGCAAGCATCAATTTTATGAAAAACGCTAACCTTCAATAATTTCATTTATAGATTGCAATCGAGTGGTTAAACTGAATACTTCATCAACTGTTGCCGAGTTCAAAAAGAACCACTTCCCCATACTGTACCCTCCAAATTTCTCATGTGTCTGGAAGATCCAAGCACCTCCTGGAAAATTTGTACGTCTACGATTAATGAAGCTATATCTTAAGAATAGAAATATACAAATTTATGATGGAGAAGTGTCAAAAGAAAACCTGCTGAACAATTTTGAATTCCAACTGGACCCTTACATAATATTATCAATGACTCAGGTACTGTTGATTAAGTTCAAAAGTGGACCTACACCCTTGAGCCGTGTTTTCAAACGTTATGAAATGTATTATACAGCTGTTGGACCAGGTAAAGAGATATGCTTTACATCTTAAATGTCTTTTTTCTACAGGCACACTAACTGCTTACAATGTGGGAAGCAAGGGTGGTATAGGGGTTATAGTGCTTGCCTCTCGCCAATGCGACCCGGGTTAGAGTCCCAGCAGGCTTGTTGTCCTATGTGAGTAGAGTTTCTAGTTGGTTCTCTCTTGTGCTTTGAGGGTTTTTTCTGGGTTCTCCGGTTTTCCTCCCTCTGCAAAAATCAACTTCTAAATTCCAATTCGATCATGGAACAAGGGCCACAGGTTTGTTAGCCACTGGCTATTAAGTGCTACCCTCGTAAAAACAAGGACAACACTTGTCTTCTCAATGGAATTTGTTCCCTTCTTTTTATATTTGCTCCCTTGAGTATCATTTCTTTGTTTGAACGCAAATGAAACAAAGAATCCTATTAGTTAGTACAAGATATACTTCAGAGTGGTCTAGCTTACAGAGGCTTTTTTTTGTCAGCATTCACAATCTCAATCATTTTTTTTGAAGACTAAAATATTCAATATCTTTTTCCCAGGATGCTCGGTCAGCACGGGTAATTCAAGTGTTGGTTTCAATGCGTCATTCGGCAGTATATCTACTCCAGGCTTCCCTTCAGACGTCCCAATGCAGGCAATAATGTGTTTCTGGCCTTTGAAAGCCCCAGTTGGCCATGTCATCAAACTAGATCTAGATACAATCAATTTGAATACTTATAGGTCTTTCTGTACAGAATTAGATATCAAATACATGTCATTCTATAAAAAAAAAAGATTTGATTCACATTATTTGTGTAAAAACTATACATCAAGAACATTGGTTTCTAGTGGCAGAAAAATGCAAGTTATGTATACAAAACCAACATACGAAGTATGGATGTCAGTTGGGGTTATTGCCAAATATGCAGCCATTCCTTTAGGTATGTAAAAAAGAAATATTCTCTAGAATTTGATGACACTCATTTTATTGTGTGCTAACATGCGCAACCCTCGTTTCGTTGTTTTCTCCCGTGCGCAACCCTCGTTTCTTTTTTTCTTCCATGCGCAACACTGGTTTTGTTGTTTTCTCCCGTGCGCAACTCTCTTTTCTTTTATTTCTTCCATGCGCAACACTCGTTTTGTTTATTCTGACTGTATTTTTATCTGCAGTAACAACAGGAAGCTGTGCCGCAAATAAACAAGGTACCATAAACCTGAAGGGAGAAGCGGCGACATTCCACAGCCTGAATTACCCCGAGAATCACCCTGGCAACATGACTTGTATGTGGAACATCACAGGCACTTCCGGTCAAGTCATCGAGCTACGCATCGACACAAATCTTGGTTCTGATTGCGACAAAGAATATATCCGAATCTACGATGGTCCAACCAAGTTGAGCCCCGTGATAACAAAACTGTGTCAAGTTCCTTATGAAAGAAAGGTTTATTCATCAAGTAATCATCTGTTTGTCGAATTTGTTGGCAAAATTCCTTCACAAGGTTTCGTTGCTACATATATTGCAAGGAAGGCAAAACCGAAATCCTACGCCTGCTCATCTCCTGAGTACCAGTTCAACGAAAAGCAAGGCATGTTAGCGAGTTGGGGATTTCCATTGTCTTACCCCAATCACGTTAAATGTGACTGGCATATCAAAGTTCCGCCTCAAAATATAGTCAACTTTACCGTATTATTCTTCGATCTTCAACCAGATCCCTCGTGTAGTAAGGATTATCTCTTATTGCTTGAAGTAGTGGGAAGCTTCATAGATGGGAAAGAAATTGTAAAGATTTGTGGTAAAAACATCGCTCAAGTTTCGTATCAATCAACAAGTACAAACATGATTGTAAAGTTTCGTTCAGATGCGATTGGAATGTACCCTGGATTTGAAGCCAAGTTTGAGGCTGTATATAAACGTAAGTAATCAAGGGTTGAGTAGCGGTAGTGCACTCGTTTCTCATCCCTGGGGTCGATGTTCAATTCAGCATCGCATGCGAGTAGTGTAGTGTTGTTGCAAAACCTAACATTCTAAATTCTGATTTGATCTGTCGGTTAACCGTGCCCTGACTTAGATCAGTCCAGAAGTTGTTTCAGGGCTTGATCTGTGAGTTAGCCGTGCCCTGACTTAGATCAGCCCAGAGATTGTTTCAGGGTTCGATCTGTGAGTTAGCCATGCCCTGACTTAGATCAGCCCAGAGGTTGTTTCAGGGTTTGATCTGTGAGTTAGCCATGCCCTGACTTAGATCAGCCCAGAGGTTGTTTCAGGGTTCAATCTGTGAGTTAGCCATGCCCTGACTTAGATCAGCCCAGAGGTTGTTTGAGGGTTTGATCTGTGAGTTAGCCATGCCCTGACTTAGATCAGCCCAGAGGTTGTTTCAGGGTTTGGATAACTGAAGTATAAAGCATTGTTGATTCAACACAGGACTACACATACGAAACCACCAGTGACCTAGTGAGGGAGGGGTCGAGAGCCATTCTTCGTCCACCTCATCTTGTGGGTAGAGAAGATAAAAATCACCAACCAGGGGGAGAGGGGAGAGAACCAATATTACGATACGTTTTTTTCGAAGTGAAAATACTGTGCGCACGGCTTACATCAATACTCTAGATGTCAATTGAAGTCACGTTGTCCTTGTTTTTCTTTGCAGCTCCAGAAAGCAAAAACAACGTCAGCAGAAAATGTAAGAAGGGGGAGGAGAAGGGGAAGGGAGAAAGAGTCCGCCAGGGGTAGAGAGAAACATCTTCTATCTCAACGGAGGGAGGGGGTGTAGAGAGAGATATATAACATATAAGGGGAGGGAGATGGCTTATCGGCTCTAGCTAGTGGTAGGTAGAGGAAGAGAGAACCACATTGTTTTCACCTCCAGGGGGAAAAGGGAGAGATATCCACCCTAGGGGTGGGGGTGGGGGAGATATCAGTCACTCCAGGGGAGCCATATCCACCCCCGGGAAGATAGGGGAAAATGGCAATCCCAGCAGTGTAGGGTACATCAAATTAATCCATCCTTGATTTTTGGTACACTCTTTTTATACACCTCACATGGAGTCCCCTATCACCAATATTTATGTCTGTTTTCTTTTCACAACAGTATCTACAGTGACAATGATTCTGATCGTAATCTTCAGCGTGCTGGGTGTGATTGTGTTAACCATTCTGATTGTTTGGATCGTCAAGTACAGATATCACTGCTGCGCCGATCCAAACCAAGGAAAGTTTGACATGGTGAAAATGGGTGACACTCATGACGTTAAAATTTGAGGATTGATACAACCTTTCCTTTGGGTTTACTGAACATCCGAGGTGAAAAACCAGGCTGGTAGCGCAATTGCGCTTCTAAAATACTACAAACTTTTTCATCAGATATTATTGTAGATTAGATTTTGTAGGAGTGAATTCATAAACGGACGCGGCACGGTCACGGTCACGGTAGGCGGCAAGTACGAGTCAATAGCCCATGAGGCAAATACGCGATAGAGACGTGCCGTGCTTGTGTTAAATTATTATGTATGCATTTGCATGCTGCATGGCTTATTAATATTTAAATCACACGATAACAAAAGATGCATGACTTAAAGATTTTTGTGGATGATATCTACACATTAAACGAGGTATCGCTAAAAATTACACAAAACCCCGGGGGGTCATAAAATTAATTACATGAAAAATATTTCAACCCTCAAGAGACAGGGATTCTTGTTTGACACCCTTATAGAACAAATAAAACAAGTGGGGCTCTGAAATTTTATACACCCATATCACGGCACAACAATAAGAACAACAATAACAGCAACAACGATAACAACAACAACAATGATAGCAACAACAACTGTTATTCGTACCCAGAATTGTGACGTCAGAGAAGCTCAATTTGAAGAACAAAACAAAAGATTTTCAATCTCCTGAAAATTGGAACCTGTTGTTGTGTCCTCCAAATTAAGTTGCATTGCGACGTGCTGCAAGGGCCGGGTCTGTACTATGGTTACTATGGTTACTATGTGAACGATTTGAATATTTCAGTTGCCATGACAACCAACATGCACTTAGTTACCATGGAACAAGGATGCCTATCATTTATTAATTAAGTCATATTGATGTAGCCAAAATAAAGAATTTTGAAGCCAAATTTTTCTTTGTTTTGTATTCTGTTAGTGTCGCAGTTGAGTCTCTGGGGAAACCCCGTGCAGAAATCTGGCTACGTCGTTAGTGTTGCGCATTATTGCCAATTCGCGTTCCCTAAATCAACGGGTTTTTTGATTTTACACCAAAATGGGGTTTTGCTACTTCACAGCTACACTGCTTTATTCTCCACTCTTAAGGCAATTAAGGCTCGCACGCTTTTTCAATCAGTTACCGTAATATTCTTACCAATCGTAGCTCCTGAAATTCTAAATCTCCCCCTCCTGGGTTTCCAAGAGTCTCTGGCATTTCGTCGAGCATGCGCAGTAAGAATAACATGGTTCTGGTGTCAAGAGTGCCGTCATCCAGGTTGAAATGGAAAATTCAGTAAGGAAACTATGAAATATTCGTGATTTTTTTTTTTTACAGGACTGTCTTTTCTACAAGAATTACACTGATTCCATTATCCATGTTTACTGAAATGGTGCCTTACGGATCTATAACTGTAACAGCTGCTGTAAGCGCTGGTTCTTCACGTTCAACGGTGCTGAATGCAAGGCTCCTCAAGCAATAGACGGCATCGTGTATATGTGGAAAGGCGTAGGAAATAAAGACCTCCATCGTGTCCGCCATATTGAGGGTCACTGTGACAAGGTCCACAAGGGACATGTCCGTGTGGGCTTCAATGTCGGGAACTGTGTCCATGGCGCCACAGGTGACGCAATGACGGGGTGGCGGTCTACCAGCCGTCTGTTCATCGAGGAGGTACCCAGGCCCCAGCCGTGAGATCTGCACTCGTTACCAGTCCCTGCACCTCATTATTCAGTATTCAATCAGCCTGGTTGTTAATATTCTATTGATAACCAAACTGAATGAATAGCGAATGACAAGTGATGTAAAACCAACGATGACATGACTAAGATAATGTAATGTAATGGAATAGTTTTATGCTGTAGGTACTTGACTCTTGAAAAGCAAATAAAAGCATTAACCTCACTCCTACATTGTGAATTATTTTGTGTTAAGAACCATTAATTTACCTCAAATAGGAAGGAGAAGGAGAAGAAGAATACAAATTAAATTCTGCACATTTGAATACTGAAAGAGAAATGCATGATTATATTAAGCGCCAACATTAACTTGATGGACTTTGAAAAAATTCAACGATCATTCGAGGTGGGCGACGGGAGAGGAAAACGAGGAAAAGATTTGCTTTGGTTTTCGTTTCTCTTTTGGCTCCAATAATTATTTTTATTTATATGTTTTTTCTTTGTCAACTAATAGGGTGTTATTGTTTATGAATGGTATTGTGACATTTCAAAACGATTAAAAACACTGTCTAAAAAGTAAAATCCTTCATGGTGAAGCGAGCGAAACGAATGGTTAGGTTTTGGGATGGGTAGGCAATATAGAAATGGATCGAGTCTCAGCTTCGTCGTATAATATTTTTTTAATTTTTATTATTAATTTAATAAATTTACCAAAGGCAGGTGATTACACAATAGAACATTAAGTCCCCTACAAGGCGTATCAAAGGTTGAAGAATATGTTGCATGTTTGCACTCTATCTTTGAGGGATTAGTTTCTATGGCGTTTCATCCAGGTTTCGCCATCAGATAAGGCCAAATAACACCTGAACACGTCATAGACATATGGGCATGACACGTGACTAAAGATCCCATACTTAAAACAGAAGCACCATGATTTAGAAGCCTTTCCGAATTCTTTATCTATTAATCCAAAGAGATAAGGTAAGTGTGACATAAAAAATTCCATAAGAACATACATCAAATATTTTATGGATTTTATTATGCATTCCGAGCTTGAGGAAAAAGCTGGGAAGAATTGGTATTGCAGTGCAACAGATGACTGTTTATAGATACCTCTTGGGAAATATATCCCCTGAAAAATTTATAATCTGCACTGCAATGCATATTAGAATTTGCTACTTTTAATGAGATAGAATAAAATGTCTTAACGGAAGAGATGTACAAAATTACTGTGAAAATAGTCATATATTTAGTTCTGTGAAACTATAGCGAAAGATGACAATAAAACTCTCTTACCTTGTGCGTAATGTTTTGCCATTTGAGGCTGGCCTCAAGGGTGGACCCAGGATTTTGTTTAGGGAGGGGTGCAGGACACAAAGTCATCCCAGGGTGGTGCAACCCTCAGAATCGAAGAAATAAAACATTATTTTGTACTGGGTATCTTCAAAATAGGAGGACAAAGTTGTTCGGGGGGGTGGGGGGGTGCACATGAGAAGACGCACGAATATAGGTACGACTCAAACAAAGAATCTTATTCTCAAGTGAATGAAGTGGCGCAGTTTAGGTCATGGACATCCCACAAGTGTTATTGGGTCTTGAGACATCACCTTGTTGCCAGAAATAGTGTTCACTCAATTTCAATCGTTGAAATATCACATCATAGCAGTGTCGGTGTATACAGTACTATTCCATGTGCGTACTTACACTGAGCTGTTTCATTCCCAAGAACTTGAAAATTAAATATGTAAGGTAAATACGAAAAATATTAGAGAAGTTCGGAATTTTGAGGTAATATAAACCTCTTGAATTTGACGACAAAGTAGCACGATTTCCTGAAAATTGAAATCCTATTGTTTTTTCCTCCGATTTTAGCTGCAGTTCGCCTTGGTGCAAGGGGTCTATTATAAATTGTTTGCTGATGTTGAAATGCGCAGTTTAGATCATGGACATCCCAAAAGTCTTATTAGGTCTTGAGACATCACTTTGTTGCCAGAAATGTTTTGCAGTCGATTGCTATTGATGAAGTATCGTTTGGAAGCGGGTTCTGTGTATAAAGTACTATACTATGTTTGTGAACATACCCTGATTTCCATGCGTCCATGCGCAAACTCTTCCCTGAAAAAGTGAGCTAATGGGAAAAATAACGTGAAGTAAAAGCAACTCAAAACAAATAGAGTTTTAATCTCCTGAGAAGGTTAAGGCAGAAAAAAAAGCATTCGTTTATAAACCAACCCATCAAAAGCATCCAACTCGCATAATTCTGATCCTATCTATTTTGTTCCAAGGGAATTAATTTCCGTCCCCAATTTCAAACGCATTGCATCCTACATTGATAATCCTGTTCTTAGTTATGCTGGACTAGCCTATAGCCAATTTCCGAGTTCTCAGCCCATATGCATGCAGTATATGTATTTTAGCCTCAAGTACCCTGCATGGGCTACCTGTGCTCACACGGATACTCCGTTTCAGAAATGAGCAGACAATACAATACATTTGTACAATATAGAACAATACAGTACAATACAATACTTGTATCGTATTCCACTTGGACAAATTTGTAACCATATAAGGTAACTATGCTCATGAGAGCGGTGATCGAGCCAAGAAGAAGTTGATCAAAGAAGAAAATGAGTTTTGCATCTGATATTAAAACAGTGATAGAAACCTTGGAGGTGTCTGGATAGAGGATGAAACACTCTTCCATGTGTATCATATGGCTTCTCAATTCATTGATATTTCTGAGAGAAAATCCAAGCTGAAGCTGACCACATTTTATCTTCATTTTGATCTTCTATCCAACCTTCACGGTAGTGATTTCATTTGTTTTGTTCTCATGAAATATAAATGAGTTTGAGAAACATCCCACACGGGTATCAGGGCTGGTAGTATCGAGGTAGTAGAATGGATTCGATAGAGGGCGGAAGGATGGGGGCGCGGTGGTTACCTATATGAAATTGTCCATGTCGCATTTCCAAGGATACAATTTTGAAATCCTTCGTTGCTGGATAACCAGATTTTCCAAGGATCTGGTGATGGAGATGTTTGATGGACGGCGTCTACATGGGTCTTCCATGATGATCTCTCTGTACAGAGAGTACGATAAACGGCAAAATACAGATACTCTATTGAAGAGGAATGATGAATAAATGGTACTTTTGTACAAAAATTGAACATCCCACATTGATAATTGTGTACTAAGTTTAGATAAGAAAGGCATCTGCAAGGGGAGGCGGAGGGGGATGATGGAGGGTGAAATTATGAAACGAGACTCAACTTCTAAACAGAGACATCCTATAAAATGAACACTTAGTATATATCCAAGATTCTTAATTAGACTCTTAAGGGTCGGATCAAAAGTACCCCCTTTGAAAGAATAATAAAAAAAAATCAAAAAGAATGTTAGGGTTAGGGTTATAGCGTTAGGGTTAGGGTTAACCCTAACGCTATAACCCTAACCCTATAACCCTAACCCTAACATTCTCCTAGATCCATCCTCCCACCTCAACCTCCCCTCGCTGATTCCTCTCTTCTCTATATTTTATACACACTTATCAATATGGGATGTACAACGTTTGTACAAAACAACCCCTTTTCATCATTTCTCTTCAAAAGCATATTTGTATTTTCCCCTGTATCGTACTCTCTGTACAGAGAGATAATCATTAAATACCCCTGTAGAGAAGCCTTGCATCAAGCAAATTGGATACTTAGAAGAGTGGCAAATCCACATAGCTATAACGCTATAACCCTTACATCCTTTTTGATATTTTGATATTCTTTATTCTATCATTTAAAAAAAACCCTTTTTTTTCATTCTTTCAAAGGGTGTACTCTCGATCCGATCCTTAAGAGTCTAATCAAGTTTCATAATCTCGAGCACCATCTTCAACCTCCTCAAAGATCCCTCTCTTATCTATATTTAGCACACAATTATCAATGTGGGATGTACAATTTTTGTCCAAAAGTACCATTTATTCATCAATTCTATTCAAGCGAGTATATGTATTTTGTCTTTTATCGTACTCTCTGTACAGAGACAATCATGGAAGACTCATGTAGAGACGCCTTGCATCAAGCATCTTCATCAGATCCTTGCAAAATCTGGCTATCCAGCAAGGAAAGATCTCAAAGTTGCATCCATGAAAAAGTTTCAAATCCGTAAAGCTATCCTCCACGTCCCATCATCATTCCTACATGGGAGCTTATTCATCTACCTCTATCCTACCAACCCAACCATCCTTGTGGGATGTTTTATTTTTTGGCTTTTTGATGTGATGTCGTGGGATGCCTGGTATTTTGTTTTACGCTTTCTTGCATATCAGCGCCGCATTTGAGAATTAGATTAACCTTTTATTGCGCTGGTAAAAAGAGAAAAAGGCTGCATGGCAAATTATAGGAGAGGGTTGTCAATCATTGTTCACCTGAAAATAAAGTTCACATTTGCGTAATAATCCTCCTACTCCTTCTCCTACTCCAAAGAAGGTTGCGCGGATTCTTAGAACTGCAGTACGTGGATAACCTTTCTCTGCATGGCTCACACGTACACAGAATCAATATTCTTTTATGTTGATATTTTCTGCATCAACCTCGTACAAATTGCCTTCATTTTGCCAAAGAATTGAATCGTACCTCTCTCTGTACTGTGAGATAACTTGGCGGATATGCAGCTTTGAAATCCAGCGTGCAAATCTGCACACTTTTTTTACTACAAACACTAAAAGTGTGCAACCTAAATAGTACTAAATATTGCTAATTTATGCTAATTCTATTGTTTTCTATTCTAGGATTTGTGCTATTCTGTACTGAATACTACAATGTATTTTACACTCTTAGTGTTTGTACTCTATAGTACACGCTTTCTTTTTTATTCATATCATATACGTCATTATACTAATATCCTGATATTAAGACCTCCAAGTTGCAGTTCCATATCTAGATTTAAATAAACCTTGACTTTGTAATAAGGTTTGTTTTCCTCGTTACAAACTCAACTTACTCAAAATGAAGAGTTGAAGAAGCTCGCCTTGATGGTTTGCTTATAGACAACCCAATGAAAGATTAATAAAGAATGAGATTGAAAGTTCATCACATATTTCCACCTCGACTTCCCCATGTGGGATTGGATTTCCGTTTCGCGCCAAAAAAGCAGTCACTCTTGACTGTCTGTTTGACATAATTTACACAGACCGAAAAACCCGTCAGAAAATTTGGCGCGAAGCAGAGATGTAAAGTTCTCTATCCCGCCAGTAAAAAAGGGATGACTTTTAGGAAGTCTAAAACTGAGTGTCCATAACTTGTTGATATCTTGTTTTGCGTCGCTTGAAATATGTCGCTTTTAAATTGTCTGTTTTGGAACACAAAAAAAGTTATTGGGTTCAAAGTGACATTCTACCTCACTTCATTCGACGATTTCTCACAGGGTCAGAATTTCCGTTATGTCGATCAAAATTACATTAGCATACTCTGTGGATAATGAGCTTCAAAACAGTGTCTCAGATTTTTAATATATTTTTTAGATTGTGCGCAATGACGAGTTAAATCTGGAAGTTTGAAATTTCGGTGGTTATGATTGCAAAATAGACAATATCTTTTGAATGAAAAAGATATTTCAAAAATCTGAGACACCATTTTTTAGATCGTATTGTCATTTATCATAATCCAAAGTTTCAGTTCGATCCAATGTAATCCGAAAGAGCTACAATGTTTTTAAAACGATATTTTGGTCACTCAAAAACTGCAGAGAAAGCCAATAACTTTTTTTGTGTGGCGAAACAGAAAATTACATATTAATTTTTAAAAACTATGTTTATTTAGCTTTCAGAAAATGTATACTTTTATATAATAATATTGAAAAGGCAGTGAGAAATTTGGCTTGCGCGAAAAGTAATCTCGAAGGCCTCAAACGCATCCTGATACCTTAAATATCATGAAAAAGGAATCCTTGTAACTAACCATCATATTGGGACTTACCATGTACACATTTGATAAGAATGACTGTCAGAACCAGAACTGAAATGACTCAAAGTTAGATACTTGTCTTAACATTATTGGTAATAATATACATCATACATGATGATGATGATACATGATGATGATGATGATACATGATGATGATACATGATAATGATACATGATGATGATGATACATGATGATACATGATGATGATACATGATGATGACGATACATGATGATACATGATGATATGTACATGATGATGATACATGATGATGATACATGATGATGATACATGATGATGATACATGATGATTATACATGATGATGATGATACATGATGATGATACATGATGATGATACATGATGATGATGATACATGATGATGATACATGATGATGATGATACATGATGATGATACATGATGATGATACATGATGATGATACATGATGATGATGATACATGATGATGATACATGATGATGATACATGATGATGACGATACATGATGATACATGATGATATGTACATGATGACCCCAGACAATATACTAAAAACTACCCCAGAAAATATACCCAAAAGCTGCAAAGACAATGTACCCAAAATTCCCAAACATTATGCTCATAAGCACCGCAGACAATGTACCCAAAATTCCCAAACATTATGCTCATAAGCACCGCAGACAATGTACCCAAAATTCCCAAACATTATGCTCATAAGCACCGCAGACAATATACTAAAAACTACCCCAGAAAATATACCCAAAAGCTGCAAAGACAATGTACCCAAAATTCCCAAACATTATGCTCATAAGCACCGCAGACAATGTACCCAAAATTCCCAAACATTATGCTCATAAGCACCGCAGACAATGTACCCAAAATTCCCAAACATTATGCTCATAAGCACCGCAGACAATATACTAAAAACTACCCCAGAAAATATACCCAAAAGCTGCAAAGACAATGTACCCAAAATTCCCAAACATTATGCTCATAAGCACCGCAGACAATGTACCCAAAATTCCCAAACATTATGCTCATAAGCACCGCAGACAATATACTAAAAACTACCCCAGAAAATATACCCAAAAGCTGCAAAGACAATGTACCCAAAATTCCCAAACATTATGCTCATAAGCACCGCAGACAATGTACCCAAAATTCCCAAACATTATGCTCATAAGCACCGCACATTTTATTTTTTTATTTTCTCAGTATCTTTTCGCGGTGCGGTAGATAAAGGTTAGCTAAACAACAAAACAAATTGCAAAACAAGTAGAAAAGTTATTTACCGTCCTAAAGTCCCTCGGGAAATGGAAAAACTGACTTTGACGGCCTCGCTCCGTATATTCAAAACTTCGATCGGACACCGTTTTTTCCCTTTCCAAACCGACTTTAGCCGACGATAAATAACATATACTGATGTAATAACTAAAACAATACAACAGACAATGCCCAAAAGTACACAAGACATTGTACTCCAAACGGCATAGTAATTTAGTATTTTAATAATTTTTTACCGATAAAATCAATGTCGCATGACTTATCACTGATTAAAAAGATTACTCACCAAATGCAACA
Organism: Anthopleura xanthogrammica; assembly: GCA_964019055.1. Taxonomy (NCBI): domain Eukaryota; kingdom Metazoa; phylum Cnidaria; class Anthozoa; order Actiniaria; family Actiniidae; genus Anthopleura; species Anthopleura xanthogrammica. Next base: position 10,603,645 of record OZ025213.1, read on the forward strand.
ATGAAATAAAATCAGGCAAGAACAAACTGACTATTTCATTATTGTCGGACAATGAACTTTGGAATAACATGCTAGCAAAACCCTCTTATTAAGGGTAAACACACTATTGATGCCGTTATTATTACCTTATAAAATTGATGGAAAAATTCTAAAAATCAATATATATAGTGAAAATTATTTATTTTAGATCTAGTTAGTTTCTCGTTTCCTGATTGGCCAGTTTAGATACTGCTTGCCTTACTCACGCAGTTACCAGCTGTACTACATGACCAGTCACTCAACCATCTTCTTTTCAAAATAACTTTGGTTTCCGAAGTAGATTTTTCAACGGACAATCGTGTCTTTTTACTTTTACTTACGCTGTCCTCATCGCTTTGACTTACCGCACCAGGTAAATCTTGACGGCGTATTTTCTTTTTGACAATAGAACTTTCTTCCTGGGCTCCATAAAATTGCTCTTCAAAGTCCAAAACTTCATTAGTCTGCATTTGTCTTTTCAGTCTAGCAAGCTTACTTTCTTGTTGTGCTACTAATTTCCTCAGAACTTCAATTCTCCTTCTTCTCCTTTTTTCCTTTTGCTTGTTGAAGATGTTTTCTTTCACATATATCTCTTCTTCTTGTTTGAGGCTGTCTTTCTGACCCTGCTCATCGTCGCTGCTCTGCGGTCTTCTAGACTTGACGTAGTTTTGTACGATACACACCAGCTTATCGACGAACAATTCATCTTTGTTTCCACCCAAACGTTCACTGTGCCCTTCCCACCCGATTCCGTGTTCAGGGCCACTAGGAAGATTCCTTTCCTTTGGTTTAAGAACGGTTTCTTTTTCACGAGGAATGTTCTGGATGGTTCCAGAAGGGTCGCCATTCTTCATGTTTTGACCATGTTCTTTTTTATCAGTATTTTTATCGCAATCTTTCTCGTCTTTGTTGCTATTTATCAGGCTTATTCCACCCTCTGCTCTCACCGACTCGCTTTCTGCTCTTTCATTTCGAAAAAAGGCTTGATTTCCGTTGCAGTCCTGGTACTTCACGCTTGTGCTCTTTTCCAGGTCAAGTTTCGTGTAGTCAGTCTGAAGATTCTCGTTTGGTAAACCCCTCTGATGACTGCCTTCGTTCTTGGCCTTCACCTTTTGGCTTCCATCTACATCTGCCGACTTAGAATCACCTATATTGCTTTCAAGTATCGCTGAGCTCAAATTATCAAACCATTGACAATATTTGGACAATACCTCGTCCTCGTTACACGTTTTTTTTGACTGAATCTTGTCCAAATGTTGTGGGGAAGACATGGTTTGTCGAGGATCAGATGGCGAGATACCACATAGAGCAGGATAGTTTGATGTTCTATTGCTTCGACCAAGTGGGCACACGGAAAGTGAACTAGCTCCTACTGTATTGCCTGGATTGTACGAATGGACCACTCTTGTGACTTTGGGCAACATGAGAGCTTTACCACCATTAAACTGACTTTCTAAATGTGTCCTTGTAATTGAGTGGGGTATCGCAGACGTGCTATGACGCATGCTCATCGCCTGCCCACTTGACGGCGATGGTTTTGGAGCCAAGCACATAGTTCTCAGATAATCTTTATTCACCCAGTAAGGTCCATAGCCCAGAAGGTTCTCCAAATCATAACTCTCAATTTCTCGCAATCGTTTTCTCAACGGGTGATCAAAACTTGGTATCATCGGTCGTCTGTCATGTCGGGCTGTTGTGGGGAGACTATGATTGGTGCTCAGACCACTGAAGTGGTAGTGTTTTGAGATAGAGCTGTCAATAAAAACAAATGACATATCAATTAATGACTGCCTCGCCGGATTTCCATCGGCACGACCCCTTCAGAGATGAACACCCTGACGTATACATGCTGAATAGCCAAGAGGCATGCCCTAAACGCTATAACAGCCATGTGGGTTAAGTTGATCTGAGAAAAAATGTTAGTCAATCAGAATCGACCAAAATTGTAAAACTGAGGTATCACCCTTGGTAGTCTGGGTTCTCACTTTTCTTCTTTATGGAATTTCAGGCCACGAAATAAAAAACATCCAGGTAATCTGAGAAAAAACGACTAGCCAATCAGATTGCAAATCGTGTTTTCAAAAAAAAGAATCAATTCGATGCTTCCGCGTCCAATCTTTGATAAGCAGGAGCTGGGAATGGCGGACAAGGAAAGTGCAAGGAAAAATGTCATTTAGCCGAGGATTTTAAGCCGTTAAAATGTTTCTACTTTAAAGAATATGTTGTCCAGATGAGGCTAGGAGTTTACCTCCATCGGTCCGTTTACTAATCATCGTTTTATATTAGAGTGCCGGAACCCTTAAACACCTGCTCTCGAGACTAAAGTTGCCGAAAAGCTTTCTCGACTCTTTATAATAGGACTGATTTAACTATAAACTCGACGTCTTCTGCTGCTCTTGGGTCGTTAGCAATCTCCAGGATGCCTTAAACCTTAGGAAAAGCCTCCAAATCTGTTATTCAGTGTCTCGTTTTTAACAAGAAAAGCTTTATAGGCGAGAAAGTTGTTGCTCATGTTTAGCTTCTTTTCAAGATGGCCGCCATGAAAATCAAGTGAATTGAGCGTGCGGTGGATGATGGGATTGATTCTTTTTCTGATTACGGCAATCATGCTTTGCGCGCCTAGTCAGATCACCTAATAAGCGCACTTGATTTCAGTGACAAAATAATGAACGATTTTTATATTTTTAATGATTGTAATTTTGATTTTTTGTTCGTGCTAGAAAGTGGCGCACTTCAGTACTGTCTATATGTATGTCTGTCTGTCTAGATCAATCTATCTATCTGTCTATCTGTCTGTCTGTCTGTCTGTCTGTCTGTCTGTCTGTCTGTCTGTCTGTCTGTCTGTCTGTCTGTCTGTCTGTCTGTCTGTCTGTCTGTCTGTCTGTCTGTCTGTCTAGATCAATCTATCTATCTGTCTATCTGTCTGTCTGTCTGTCTGTCTGTCTGTCTGTCTGTCTGTCTGTCTGTCTGTCTGTCTGTCTGTCTGTCTGTCTGTCTGTCTGTCTGTCTGTCTGTCTGTCTGTCTGTCTGTCTGTCTGTCTGTCTGTCTGTCTGTCTGTCTGTCTGTCTGTCTGTCTGTCTGTCTGTCTGTCTGTCTGTCTGTCTGTCTGTCTGTCTGTCTGTCTGTCTTGATAACATACCTTGCAGACTTCTGAAGGAAGCTGCACCGTATATTGCAACATCTTTGAAAGCTATATTCGATAGGTCTATAGAAACTTGTGTATTCCCTGACGACTTTAAGAAGGCCAAAGTCACACCTTTACATAAGGCCAATGAAAAAGAAAACCTGGATAATTACAGACCTATATCTGTAATTCCAGCAGTAGCTAAGGTCTTTGAACGGTTAGTGTTTAATCAGCTATACCAATATTTTAATGACAACAATTTGCTTACCAAATACCAATCAGGTTTTCGTCCATTTCACTCTACACTATATGCTCTTTTGGACGCTACCACTGAATGGTATTTGAATATTGACCAAGGAAAAGTTAACTCTGTTGTTTTCGTCGACCTATCGAAAGCATTCGATACGGTCGACCACGAAATTCTTATTAGTAAATTATACCACTACGGTATACGTGGTACAACTTTGAATTGGTTTAAATCCTATCTCTGCAACAGAGAACAACAATGCTATGTAAATGGTCAGCTATCAACTGCCATGAAAATCAGATGCGGTGTTCCTCAGGGTAGCATTTTAGGGCCGCTTCTTTTTCTTATATACATAAACGACCTGCCTGGCTCTCTAAGCTTTTCAACTGCACGCATGTATGCAGATGATACTAACATATCTACAACTGCTGCAACGTTCAGACATCTGATTCAAGCAGTTAATATTGACCTTTCAAATTTGAGAGAATGGCTTTTAGCTAATAAGTTAAGCCTTAACGTTACAAAAACAGAACAAATGTTTATTGGCTCGCACTTTAATTTAAGTAAAATAACTTCTTCTCCCCTTATATTTATTGACGATGTTCCAATCAAAAGGGTAAAAGAAGCTAAAACTCTGGGTATTAAGATTGACGAACGCTTATCATGGGCAGAGCATATAGAGTATATATCCAATAAGATATCATCGGCTATTGGGGGTTTAAGACAAGTAAGACCTTTCATTCCCCAAAAAACAGCATTGACAATATACACGTCTTTAATCCAACCATTGTTTGATTATTGCGATGTTGTATGGGGGAATTTGTCTTTAACCTTAGCTGAAAGGCTTCAAAAACTACATAATCGTGCTGCTCGCACGATAACATGCAGTAGCTATGAAATTAGGTCAGTTGAAGTTCGTAGTAAATTGAACTGGCCTACATTAAATGAGAGACGAAAATATCATACTGCCATTGCCATGTACAAAATATTACATGGTACAGCCCCTTCGTATTTGAAAGATTTATTTAAATCGTTTGAAGGGACTGTATCATATAAACTACGAGGAAAAGAACACAACCTTCTTTTGCCTTTACCTAAAACAGATTCCTGTAAAAAGAGTTTCCTGTATTTAGGGGCAAAAGTTTGGAATGATCTTCCTTTTGAAGTTAAAAATAATAAAACATTAGCAAGCTTCAAAAAAGCCCTTCTCAACCAAGAGTCTTGATTGTTAATGTTTCGTAAATTGAAATTTGTTAAATATCTCTATTTTCTAGATACATATGTATATATTTCCTGTAAATATTTTCATATAATTTTATTTGTAATTTTATAACTCTGTATAACTCAGCTTCCATGAAAAGCAATTGTTTTATAATTGATGAAATTCTGAGTATAATAAAGTTCATTCATTCATTCATTCTGTCTGTCTGTCTGTCTGTCGGTCGGTCGGTCGGTCGGTCCGTCTGTCTGTCTGTCTGGTCGGCCTGCTTCCCCTCAAAAACACGTGCCCTCCCGGCCGTCCCCGCTTCCGCCGCCCCTGTTTCACTTTGCTTATTTTGCAAACCTCAGAATCAATTTTTTAATCTACTTTTTGGAGATTTTTGCGATTCCTTTTCACTCAGCTAATTTTTAAAGAACTTTCCGCTTATTATGATGTTTTTGTGCTTCGAATTATTAAAGATGTGAATAATTGTTTGCATCTATTTTCTTACTTATCAACTGACGTTTCACGTTTGCCGTAAACTTAGTGCAACGAGAGTCGAGGCGGAAGGAGTTTTCTTAATCAACTTGCAAACAAAACGACGAATCTTCAAGTTGATGAGTTTATTTTTAAAAACCTCACCTCTGGGATCTCAGGTTAGATCCCTGAACTTGGTAAATATATGTGAGTAGAATTTGTTAGGCCTCTCCCGTTTCGTGTGTTTTTCTCCGATTTTCCTCCCTCTGTAAAACCAAACACGCTAAATTATAACTCGATTGGTTGGTTCAGTGGCCGTGCCCTGACTTTGATCAGCCCAGGCATGGGTTGCTTCAGGGTTCGATAAAATATTTGAAGAGCGATTCAGTCTTAGGAAGAAGAGAAGGTGGAGTTTATCCATTCATGTCTCCCCTCGTTCCCGGCCTCACGTACACGTTAACAAACCAGACTGGAAGGAAACACCTGCCAGCAGCCAGCGACTTTGTTTGCTGACAACACAACAGTATTCATTTAAAAACAAGGGGATAATTTTTTTTTTAAATACGTAAAAGAGAAAGTATTTTTCAAAACTCCTTAAAATTTAGAATTTTTTAGAAGGTTTTCAAAGTTGAAGGTCTCTCGGTGCTTTAAATATTTCTTTACAATTAACAGTCACTTGGACAATAGCAATGAAAAACAAGCGAAGATCGTCAAGCTTGGATTCAGCCATAGTAAAAATAAAAAAAATACGTAAAAGAGAAAGTATTTTTCAAAACTCCTTAAAATTTAGAATTTTTTAGAAGGTTTTCAAAGTTGAAGGTCTCTCGGTGCTTTAAATATTTCTTTACAATTAACAGTCACTTGGACAATAGCAATGAAAAACAAGCGAAGATCGCCAAGCTTGGATTCAGCCGTAGTAAAAATTTAAAAAAATACGTAAAAGAGAAAGTATTTTACAAAACTCCTTAAAATTTAGAATTTTTTGGAAGGTTTTCAAAGTTGAAGGTCTCTCGGTGCTTTAAATTTCTTTAAAATTAACAGTCACTTGGACAATAGCAATGAAAAACAAGCGAAGATCGCCAAGCTTGGATTCAGCCGTAGTAAACTTAAACTATACGCAACATCTAAGCATTTCTTGAGATCCATGGATGGTCTCTCGAATCGTAACTGAAAAGTTTCTTAATATTTAAACTTGCTGTTAGAAAGATCCGGTAACGGTAACTGACACACGTCAAGCATGATTAAAGCAAACTTCTATGTCAATAAATAAATGAGTTAAAACTCACCTTGTAGAGTGCTGGTTCAGGGACTGGAGTCTGATACTATCATTCACTTCCATTGGCAAATTGAAACGATTTGCCATGGGAAAATTCGGACACCACATCTGATATGTGGGATGACCGTGAATTATCCTTCCTGAAGCAAACTGACCATCATATGCCATCTCTTGAATGTTAACCGAGGAAGGACACGAGTCCGTATCTGTTCGTCTGGTACGGCCTATGATCTCGACAAACTCGTTCGCCTATTGGATTTACAGCTCGACTCCTGCCGCGCTGGACGCACGAACACAATCAAACCAATATCCACATTAACAAAGCTCTTTCGCACATCCTACTGCGTCAAAACTGAGGCGTATAACTAAGCGCCATTGATGGTCTTCACAGTATGGGACTTCCAAAGTAAAATTAAACAATGACAAGTCCCTCTTCCGGTTTTGAGAACTGGGATTACGGCGCAAGGTTTCGGTTGTTTTAGGAATTATTAATTTGAAGTTTTAAATGAAAAGTAAGAACTAATCCTCACAAATCAATAAATCTTCTCAAAATGCCCAAGAAATATTCTAACGTTGACATATTCTTGACCACAACCCTCCCATTCACCATGCGTTGCAACGCACGGAAAAAATATATGGAAAAAAACCCCGTGTAATGGCCGAGAAGCGAAACTTAATTACAAGCGAGCTATGTATTAAGTTTTTCAAGGGAATTTAACTTGTGACTTTAGTAATCAATTTTATTAGTGGCGATAATTTTTTTTTTTTCATACAGCACAAATATTAACAGTAAAAAAAATTTGAGTTTTTGTTGCATTTTTTTGTACGACTGTACGTTCTAAAATGACACTGACAAAAGTTTTGTAAAGATTTTCCTTGCTCTGTAGAATAAGTTAGTCAAAGTATTTTGTTGTTGGGGGAAAAAAAATAGTAACAACTGTTAATACTAAATGGCATTGAATTTTAACCTACGAATTTAAAAACTTGTATCTCGAGCGAATGTTTTTTTTCTGTTATTCCGGCAACAGTTTGTTGTCGATAGATTATTATTATATATTTTTTCTTTTCTTTATTATCCATGTCATGTTAGTTGTTAGTTATGTATCTGTTGTAAATCGTATTAATTTGTATACGTTTATGTAAGTATGGGGCATGTCCACATGGACTACGAGTCTATCCATGCTCTGTTAAAGCTATTAAATAAAATAAAATAATAAAATTAAAATAAATAAAATAAAAATAAAAATAAAAAAGATTAAAAAAATTTTAAAATTTTAAAAAATAAAATAAAATAAATAAATATATAAAAATTAATAAAATAGAGTGAAAGGGTGTAGGAAAGGGTATATGATATTCTTTTCTGAAAAAAGAATAAGTTGTTTGAAGGACAAGTGTTGCATAACACTGAGAACAGGAACTATGATAATGAATCTCAGATGGCTGATACGAGTGGTTAGTTCTCGGCAAGTTTTGGCATAATAGGTTAAGTAAGGTATCTCGTTGCTTGAGTATCTGACCACGGGTCAGACTAGATTAAAATAGACCGACTAAATTAATGGAACAGCGTGCATTTTCTCAAAAAACATAATTTCAAAAATGCTAATTTATACCTCTTAAAAGCGATGTTCACATTTTCCCAGGGGGGGGGGGGGGGGGGGGGGGCGATCGCGCCCACCTTTTTTTGTTTGATGGCTGATGTCAATGACCGCGGGCACGTGCCCCACATTTTTGGTAATTATTTTTTATTCTAGGTGCCATTGATCCTGAGAACTCGCTACGCCCCTGTGTAAGAGGGTTCCAGCAAGTCTATCTTAACTTTAGCCATCATTTTTCCAGTCACTTCGATAGCTGTTGGAGACCCTAGACAAAAAGGCTTTCGTTCTCAATCCAGGTATCATAGAGAGAACACTTTATCATCTCCAGCAAGGATGCTTTACACAATTATATTTTTTCTCGGTTCTCACTCTGTGTGCGAAGCAAAAGTTCGAAAAAATCCCAAATTGATCGGATTGAGTGAAGAGCAATTCAATGGACTGATGCCGCCGATACTAACATTCTGTTCAAAACATTTTTACCGTTCACTCGTCATTTTTGATTCACTCGGTAATCTTCAAGAAAATTCTAATCAAGAAAGTAATTTCCGAACTAGAACCGAACCGAACCGAACCGAACCGAACCGAACCGAACCGAACCGAACCGAACCGAACCGAACCGAACCGAACCGAACCGAACCGAACCGAACCGAACCGAACCGAACCGAACCGAACCGAACCGAACCGAACCGAACCGAACCGAACCGAACCGAACCGAACCGAACCGAACCGAACCGAACCGAACCGAACCGAACCGAACCGAACCGAACCGAACCGAACCGAACCGAACCGAACCGAACCGAACCGAACCGAACCGAACCGAACCGAACCGAACCGAACCGAACCGAACCGAACCGAACCGAACCGAACCGAACCGAACCGAACCGAACCGAACCGAACCGAACCGAACCGAACCGAACCGAACCGAACCGAACCGAACCGAACCGAACCGAACCGAACCGAACCGAACCGAACCGAACCGAACCGAACCGAACCGAACCGAACCGAACCGAACCGAACCGAACCGAACCGAACCGAACCGAACCGAACCGAACCGAACCGAACCGAACCGAACCGAACCGAACCGAACCGAACCGAACCGAACCGAACCGAACCGAACCGAACCGAACCGAACCGAACCGAACCGAACCGAACCGAACCGAACCGAACCGAACCGAACCGAACCGAACCGAACCGAACCGAACCGAACCGAACCGAACCGAACCGAACCGAACCGAACCGAACCGAACCGAACCGAACCGAACCGAACCGAACCGAACCGAACCGAACCGAACCGAACCGAACCAAACCGAACCGAACCGAACCGAACCGAACCGAACCGAACCGAACCGAACCGAACCGAACCGAACCGAACCGAACCGAACCGAACCGAACCGAACCGAACCGAACCGAACCGAACCGAACCGAACCGAACCGAACCGAACAGAACAGAACAGAACAGAACAGGGACCGGGTCCGGGACCGGGCACGGGCACGGGCACGGGCTAAGGCACGGGTAATAGACAATTGTTTTTTATTGATTCTTTTAGTTGCCATGGTAACAAGTCGTGTTCAGCGGTTTCCCGTTACAGTGTTTTCTCTTTCTCCGTTCCCCGTCTTGCTCAACGGTATGCACTTTAACACTTAAAAGGTTTACTTGCGAATGGTAATTCTCAACCTGCAAGACAATCACCAAGGTTTCATTGTTTAAAAGAACGGGACACGATGTGATTTTTCATTGGACGTTGCATGTGACGTCGTAAAAACTAGATCGCACCGTGTGACCAATCGTACGACGTTGTGTTTACACGGCGAGGTTCGTCGCGCGCGATGTCGCAACTGAAGAAGAACTCGTTTCTACTTTTGCGACGTCACCGGCGACGTCGCATGCAACGTCGTACGGGTGGTCACACGGTGCGATCTCGTTTTTGCGACGTCGCAGGAAAAAATTGCATTAATATATGTTTGAAGCTGGTATTAAGACGCTGATAGGTCCTCTTCGCGATTGATATTCATATTTTGATTTTTGATTATCTTTGGCTCAGTTATCTACTATTTTGTCATACTAAAACCGATATATAACACTAACGATTAAACTTCAAAGGCAATGTTCATAAATTCAATCCCCAATCCTTTAGTAGTGTTTTCAATACTCATTTTAACTATTATCAAACATACAAGATATTTTAAATAACTTTACCTCCAGAGTTTTACTTCTCTTGAAAAGATGGCTCCTTCTTTTTAAACATTTCGACTTTTTCGGAGTATTTTTGCTACCGAGAATGTCTTTAACTGCTTTGATGATGTCTTCCCTTGATTCAAGATGGCCGACACGATAGTCGGCCTGTGCTGGGCTGTCACAACACTCTCCTATAGCAAAACATTTTTCTTTCTCAAACTTTGTAAGAAGACTACAGTCCCGCGAAGACATGATATCTTAATATTGTGTGATTGTTTCCTTTAACAACTGAACTCTTAACGAACGAATTTCTGGTTGTAAAACATCGATTACATTGAATTTGAAATTCGCGAGACTTCGCGATAAATGTTTCAGTGCGCGCGCATTTGTGTGCGAGACAGGGAGCCCATTTTAGAAAAATGCAACAAAATAAAAAAACAAAAGAAATAGATAAAGATCAAATCAAATCAAATCAGTTTCTAAGTCGTAATTAAGAGGAGAACTTATTGTGGTCTGCGCATGCACGAAATTGGTTTCACACCATGGAATCCTGTCATTCGCATGCTCAATGCAATTTTTTTGTATTTCGACGCAATCTCGTTTCGAGCCTGCTTTTTTCTTGGTCAGCAAAACGTTGCTCGGTGCTGACCAAGAGAAACGCTGGTTCTCGGAACGAAATTCATTTCGACGAACATTCGAAAGGGTTTGGGCTCGAGAGTTGCGCCAAATCAAGGACAATGAATCTGACGATGGTGAATTGAGAAACAAAAAAATAAAGTTTTGTACTGACAATAAAAGGTTGGTAATTAAGCATATCAGCCTCAAGATCAAGTATCAAAGCGAATTCCTGAAGAAACAAATAAAAAAAACAAAAAATGTCAATCGCTGCGAGTAGGGTTCGAACCTACGCGGGAAGATCCCATTGGATTTCAAGTCCAACGCCTTAACCACTCGGCCATCGCAGCTTCACATATTTTATCCTGTTAATTAAGTCGTCAATTACTAATCCTGTACTATCTATACAGGATTATACTGTCTATATCTTTGTTTACATCTGATAACCGACTCTTCAAAAAGCAGCCCGGAGAAACGCAATTCAAAACAAGAACATAGTTTTATTGTTCCTGCAAAGAGAATGTAGATATAACCCATGAAGAGACTGAAATACGTGAGGTAGCCGACCGGAGCCACGAGTATCAATTTTATCATTTCAGCAAAGCAAAAAACAACTGATAGAGAATATCATGTTTTTCGGCGTCAACTAATGCGGACCCTCAAGCGGTTTTTTTTACTTATACGTACATCCAAAGCCATTAAACACTTGTCTTTCAAAACCTATTATGATGTATTTGAATGTGACTTACATAACCTTACACAGTGTTCATCATTTTGTAAATGAATAGGATTACTCTAGAGTGAAATTTTTTATCATTCTATATTGAAAAAATGTTCGATAAAAAACGCCAGTACAGGAGAAGCTTTGAAGTTCGCGCGCGCTCCATACACAAATTTCACCTGTCATACATCTGAGAAAAACGTTTTAAAAACGCCCTAAGGGATTCTACTACTTGGCTATCCATATCCCTCGCGTTCAATATGAAATAACCTAAGTAAAACCACGTATAAAGAAATATAAAATGACTTGTCAATACCGATTAAAAAAATAAAATAAACAGACGCTGCGAGTAGGGTTCGAACCTACGCGGGAAGATCCCATTGGATTTCGAGTCCAACGCCTTAACCACTCGGCCATCGCAGCCAACCTGTCTCAGTAATAAGAAATTTGAAGATTAAATTCATTTCTTTATCGCATTTAGTTTGGCGGCTAAAGTATCAGCCTATTAGACAATAAATGAATGAATCTACCAGTTTAAAGAACTTTTGAATTATAGCCGATGAAGCCATAAATTCGACGCCAAGCCATGTCCCTTTAAAAATGGCTTGAAGTATGGTTTGAAGCATGCCATGATACAGTTGAAACCCTTGGTGCGTTTTTTTTGATACGCTAATTATGAAAAGATAAGTAAAAATATATTTGTAAAATTGCATCAAGATCATCAATAAGATTATGGTGTAGTACCAACGATGGTCTGCAGTTGCAGCAATCTGATTGATTGAACTAACACCAGCGTTGTCATAACAACATCACGTAGAAAACGACGTTTATCACAACCTTATCACAACCAAAGTCTATAAAACTATTTTCTTATTGAAATTGGAAGAATAAAAAAAAATTGAAATGTAAAATAAAATCTTAATAGAAAATGAATAAGCCAAAAGAAAAACAAAAAAAACGAAGCCACAGTTGCTACTATTTTTTGTGGTCAACAACAGACCAACTGAATATACTCGAACAAACTAACGGAGAACATCTGGTCAAATTTAATTTCTATGATTAATTTTCGTTTAATAAGGAATTAAAGTTTTAATTTTACAAACGGTAAGCAGTTATCCGCTTGACGGAAGAGAGTTTGTGTGTTATTACTGGTGAATCTGACTAGGCAAACTTTGAAAGGAAACCGACTTACTTGATTCAAGGAAGTGGCTCGTTGAAGACGACTCGCGACTCGCGTAGCACCGTCTAATTGTGTGGTCAACCTTTCAAGGAAATGACACAAAATTGAAGTTCGTATTTAAAGCAGAGTGAAGCACTTGAATGAAAATTATCTGTCCTCTGGATTTCGTATCTAAGAATAATTATTACTTTGTGAGCTCTTTTAACTTGGAAAAATCATTAAGTTTAAATTAACACATTTAGAAACCTATTGTTTGCAAAGAGTTTGTTCGCTTTCTTTCAAGTTTTACTTTAATTGAAAATTCGGAAGAAATATGATGATAAGAAAGAAAAAGAAATACAACAGACTTAAAATTATGAAAAAGAATGAAGAGATTCTGATGAATCTTATGAAAAGCTGATGTAAAAAGAGAGCAGCTTTTTCTAAAAACTTTGCCCGGAAATATTGTATTTAGATATCTCGGGCGTATTGTCATTATCGAATGAATATTCCATTCTTTTTTTAGATAACACAAGAGAACTCATGGGAAGACAAGAAGGATTTAAGTAACGTTAAACATCTTTGTCCTTTCAAAGCTGAGCACTAAAATGGCTTGAAGGAAGAACGCGCTCTAGACGTAGAAAAGAACCGGCGCTAACAGATCGACAGATAAGATTACGATACTTAACTTTTTTCTTTTTTTATCTGGACTTTAGCTCCTTTTACGGTAACAATCGCTATTCCTAATAATCCGAGTACACGCTAATGAAGAGGATTTGACTTTTTGGGCCTTATCGCCGAATTGACTGACTCCCAGCCAACACTTTAACAAGCCCATTAATAAATTAACTCACTTACGAGAAAGTGATTCCTTGTAATTTGTTTGATTTTAAGAACAAATGCTTACAATGGAATCAAACAGAGTTGGGTTTGAAGCAACTGATATTTTGTATACTATCAAATGGTGTTTTCTTTTGCCGTCAATTCTACCCCTACAGAGTTTAGGATGCAAGGATTTTTAACGACTTATAAATATAAAGGCAATAAAGAAATGCTTTATTATTTTTCAGACATGATTTCACTTCTATACGCAAGGTAGCGAGGGACCAAAAATAAGTACAAACTATCCGTATTGCGTCTATCTTCGTGGTTCTTTAGGTGAAAGAATGCCATAAAACCTATAAAAGAATCGCGATTTTTTTTAGAGGAATGGAAGCACTGTTCTCTTTTTTTAATGATGTTTATTTCTTTGTTATCACAAGGGGTAAAATACCAACCGGCCACATGCAGTTCAACAGTAAAATATTTCTATAATGTACGAGTTACAGTTACTGCAAGGATGATCCACTCTACCTACGTATATACCAAGGCTGAGAATACAGTCCCAAAAAGCTTTGAACACCACTTAGAGAATATCAGTTAGAGATGAAACATTAGCTTACCTCAATGAAAACATCACAGGAAATTCGTAAAGAGAAAAAAGTGGGCGTCATATTGGATGTAAGAGACGAGGAATTTCCCAAGAATATATTGCAGAACTATATTTAAATCACCCATCCTGTTTTATTCATTTCTAGTCAACTAAAATAAAAAATTGGTTCGTCAACTGACACGAAAAATTATCACATTTTACATGGGCGAGATGTCTCAAAAATTCATTTTGAGCTAAGTGTAGTTAAACCTGTCTCTTTTCAACATAATAATAATGATAATTTCCTTTTCGATTTTCTTTGTTTGTTTCTTTAAATCTTTTGCTTTCATCTTTATAATTTTCATGAGGTTGATTAAGCTGTGAGTCACACATGTACACACCCCTTACGCTCGAAATTGTACGTATAACTTGTCTAAGAACACGTCAACTCACAACTGCAATTTAACAACATAATAGAACAATTCATTTCCAAAATTATCAGGAATTTTCAGGACAAAGAGGACGGTTGATGAATCAAAATCAAGGGAATTAAAGACATCTGGTTATGGAACCCGATAAAAGACACCGAGATAAACACACTGTCAGAATTAATGTGTGACTCAGACTTTTCTTCCTGTTTGCGAGTGTTTTCTTCCATTCTTTTCCGTTCTGGACGTTTTTCATTATGTAAACCATAAGAATGAAAAAATAATAATTTTAGTTAAAAATATACATTCTTAGTTTGACGTTTTGGAGGTAAATTAGATCGATTAAACTCCTAAGTTTTGGACCTCAAGTTGTCAAAGTAAATGGTTGTGGAGGATTTGATGGCTGGAGGCAGAACCGCGATGAATACGAATGGCCAATACTTGAACAGGTCCGGACAGGAATCAAAGATCAATTGCTTATCAGATAAATGTCATGAGCCATCTGAAGGCAAGTAGCTTCCTTTTATCGTATACGGAAAGTCACGGCGGCAATCCAGGAGTATTGTTTAGAGCACTGAATGACATCTTACTCAGCAGGTTGACTGGATGATTCGGCGTCGGTGGATTCGCTGACACAAATACAATATAAATAGGGCGCCAGTACATAAATATCATCATTTAGTACTGAACAGGAGCCGAGCTTGACACTCATTCACATTCATCACCCAAAAGAGCCCAGACGTCTCTAGTATTCTCGTGGCAAGCAGTACTGGGTCAGACTGGACACAGCGGACAGACACAAGTCAAAGAAAATTAATCCTGTGAAGACAGACAAGACAGACAGCCGCTAACACGCTAAGGTAGAAGATAGTTTTTAATTTAATAATATTTTAGATCTTTGTCTTAGTTTTGATGTCAAAATGTTTCAGCGCACTGCTGAGTTCACTGCTTATAAAATTTCGCATCTGGGTGGGTCATGTCAGTGAGAACAATATACGATATGAATAGTTCATTTCAAGCGTAGTGAAAGTGTGCCAAAGCAACTCCCTGTTACACAATACAACTGAAACGAAAATGACAACTAGAGTGTGTATAACAGTTGTAAGTATTCAAGGGGTCAAGCCCCTTACTTTCATTCCAAGTATGTCAAATTAAGTGCTTTCTTTGTTTAGAAACTTTTGTACAAAAGAAGCTTTTACACCATTTAACAAAATGAAAGAAACTGAGAGTTCATAATGAAAGCAATAGTCATATCATATCACTTATGTTTTGCTAAACTTGATATTTCAAGATTCCGGCAAAAAATAAAACCAAAGTGAAACAATCTTCCTGTTATGAATAACTTATAATTCCCCCTCCTTTTTGAGTATCGAACTCTAAAAGTTAAATTTCAAGAGCATAAAACAACCGAAGGCGAAGAGATAAAAACATCAGTTTGGTTCCAAAACGGGTAGGAGTGAAAATTATAAATACAAGCTTTTTTAATTGGTGTCATTTTGAACGGCTTCAAATGTGATGTTCTATAATTGTACAATCTGAAAAAAAAAAAGCCCAACGCAGAGAAAAAGTGCTTTAAGATAATGAATGCAGCTGCTAAGAAAACGGTGTGAAAATCCAGTAATTGTGAGCTAATCCTGAAGATTCCTTTTTGTTCCACTCATTGATGATTTCAAACCCCAAGCCCAACTTAAGTTTAAGTGGTTGTGGGAAACGTTGTATCTGCTGTTAAGAGATTTGACTCTTAGGGAAATGCGGAGATTTTGATATTGGAAGCAAACCATGTGCAAAAACGAGTTGATTCGTAAAGTGGTTGAGCAAAAAGCTTTTAAATGAACCAATAAGAAATAAATGAATCTACCTTGTATTACTTAGTAAAACTTGTTTGGATATTGATAATAAGCGAGTACATTAGTCGCTTAAAACATGGGTGTTGGTGAACCTTTTACTTATGTGCACCAACAAGCAATTACCATTGGTTTCCTACACGTGCCCAATCAAAGAAATGGCACGAATGTTCAATAAGTCTTGGTAATATAGAAATTGCCACTACAACTACTTCTAATGTCATTAAAATCATTCATCGATATTTTGGGACCGAAGTCTAACTGTTGCATTTTCTTTTTTCAGATGAATAACGTACTAATATCTGTCATTTTCCTGGTTGTCATGGTAATTGGATACCATTCAACTGCAGCATGGAGTGGAGATTGCGTCAAGAAGTGTAATGAAGATTTCAATGCGTGTTTTTCTTCATGTCCAACACCAGACTCTTGTATTTCATGCTCGTTTAAATCAGAGGAATGTAGAAATGCTTGTGATCGAAAGAGAGACATTGAACAAGATTATTGGGAAAATCTACGAAAGACATATAGTCAACAAAATTGAATAAAAACTTGAACTATTAAAAAAAGTCTGTAAAAGTCTACTATTGCTTAATAATGTTATAAATTAAAGTATTTTTATCTATATAACGCCATGGTATAAACTCACGATCCAGCAGATTTTTTAAACTCGAAGGTGGATTGAAACTCCAGCCGCGTGGGATTGTGGGATTGTGGGATTGTGGGATTGATGATATAGAAAAAGACAAGAAAGACCCACAATTCCATGCGATATATAACTTGTAACAGAGGGAATATAGAATCTAAAGAGCTTACTATTTATCTGATTCTTTGAATAAGAGATTATTGAAAAAAATAAGCGCTGAAAGAACAGTGCCATAATCATTTCTACATGGAAACAATATTTCTACGACGGTTAAAATCAAACGTTTGCGAAAACAAAAATCTTCCACGGGTGTATTTCAGCCCGTGATTCTCCTGTTTCCTTGTATCATTTAGCTTTTATTTATCACTTTCTTGGCTACATAAAATTTCAAAAAAGTCAATAAGGGGCGTTTTGTCGGATTTAATTTAATTGATGACTTGTATCTAAAGTAGGCTCCCTGTGACGCAAGCACCGGAAATGATTAATATATAAAATTATTTATTATTTTTCACGTTAGTTATATTTTTATGACATCGACATCAGATAAAAAACTAAATAAAATGTCAAAATATAGAAGTTGTTTGCATCATTAATATATTTTCCTTTCTTACGTAGCATACGGAACGTACAAATAATGATTATACCAATTAGAAATATTCTCCTTGTTCAAATGAAACCTAGAAAGGAAGAATAGTGTCTAAGTAGACCGAAATGACCGAAATGCTGCCAAATAAATTCAAATTAAACCAAAAACATATTTAAATAGAATAAAACACGCATTGTAGTCACGTGCTGCTGCGATGGCCGAGTGGTTAAGGCGTTGGACTCGAAATCCAATGGGATTTTCCCTCGCAGGTTCGAATCCTGCTCGCAGCGACTGAAATAGTTTTGCCAATTTCTTTTATAATTCTTACAAATTTTTTTTTTTAAACTTTTCCAAGCACTCTTACAGATACAATCGACAAGAAATAATAATAAATAAATAAAAATGATAAAATAATTAAAAGTTTTAAACAACATATAATTTCATGATTAAAAAAAACTTTTTGAAAAGCTAAAGAGGGAAAGTTGCCCTAAAAATCTACTTTTAAATGATATTCAAATGATGTATGAACCAAAAACAATTATTTCAAAACTGACTACAAGCAACTACTAGAAAAAGATACAGCCAAAACTTATTTGACTTTGAATTTATAATTACTTTGAAAAAAATAAAATTTGTAATATTAAGTCTAGCGAAATAAATTGTGAAGCAAAAAGCAAGGTAACTATTTCAAATTTTGAGAAAAAAAAAAACCACCCCCGACGGGACTCGAACCCGCAGCCTTCGGCTTAGGAGGCCGACGTCATATCCATTAGACTACAGGGGCAACACGATCTTTTGGAGACAAATTATCCTAATTAAACTCTAGTTTGTTTTAGTTGTGCCCTCCAGTGTCAAAATTCCTAAAGTAAACTAAGTTATATTGATATTCTATCCTGTTTATCATCTTTATGCTTATAATTATATTATTACTGCAACTTTTAGTGTTGTTATCTTAAAGTTATAATCTAGAAACAAGACTTACCGTTTCATACGACTGATCACAGATAACTGAAGTTCAGTTGAATTTCTCGTTCGATGTTCGTCTAGTTATGAAATGTAAAGACGTGTATTTCCATGTGTTCCAACCATTGGTGTTTGCTAAGATAC
Organism: Anthopleura xanthogrammica; assembly: GCA_964019055.1. Lineage (NCBI taxonomy): Eukaryota > Metazoa > Cnidaria > Anthozoa > Actiniaria > Actiniidae > Anthopleura > Anthopleura xanthogrammica. The sequence continues at coordinate 10,622,274 of OZ025213.1, forward strand.
CTGACTTATACAAATTGTTCAAATTTCCTCTTCAAAACATCATCGAAGACATCGCCATATTTTACCGCCATATTGACCTCTTACCACAGGAAGCCCAAACATGTGATCATTTTGGCCTCGTACCCAGGAATACTTAGATATCGTGGTATGACGTAATTTAGTAATTTTCATTTATTCTTTAACCTGTCTATCAAGACAGACGAGAACATAAACAAAACTTTCATGTTGGTGAGCTTAAGTGACAAGATTTGCTTCTCATCCACCTGCTAGAAGTCTAGCATTACCCGTAAAATGATTCTTATTTTCTCACCATTCAGTTCTACAAATACACCTGGACAGCACGGGTTTTGAATATATATTAAATGTTATTGAAAAAATATCATTTCTTTGTTATCCCTTCAAAAAGGTTTCTTTCTTTGACCAAACGATCATTGTTTTGTTATCTTTCGATATTTTGATTCAAATTCTGTGAGCATTGCTTTAAATAGAAAAGGGACGCAATTTTGTACCTGGTTAAACCCGAATCTCTTGTTTCAATCAAAAACAATTTTTTTTTCGCTTTCAAATCGATTGGCAATATTGTACATTCACTGTAGGGTTGGTAAGTCGATTATAACAGCACTGAGGGGCAAATCTTCGAATTTTACGAGGACTATATAATACAGACATGATAACTTGCTTTTCCTGTTTTTCGACAAGTCTGGTGAAATTTAGTTATCACTAATCTTTGGCCACTCGAATGGTGAAACAAGTAGACGCAGCCTACTGAATTTTACTGAAGCTGCCTGTGATCGTTTTTGTGTTGTAAGGCAAGCCAGTTGAAACTCACTGGTGTAAAATCTCCATATTCCGAGATCCTTTTTGCAATCGATTAAAAGTGCAGACGGGCTCGCCAACACATCGACTTCATCACCTGGTGATGAGGCTGAGCATTTCACAACTTGGATGCTTCGTTGAACAGGAGCGTTTCTAAGTTACTAGACTATTATTGGTGTCAGCAACGTACAGATAATATCAAGTTCTCTATATATATCTACTAATATCATTGATACTTCATTCTACTGTCAGTCCAATTTATAGTTGTTGGAGTCATGATCAGTTGCAATTCTTAGAGACTAGTGACCTTTAGCAGGTAAGAAACATGCCAAGTTAAAATTTGATTGGCTTTGATCTGAAATGATATTTGAAAAATCTACTTGAAATGAACACCGCGGTTGACGAGTAGCCAGCGTCAGACAGCTGCAGTGGTATAATTTTGAGCGTTAATAGAAAAGTTTCTTCAAATTAATTGAAAATAGCTTATACATATATAGCCAACATTAAATCCAAGATTCATCTCTTTCTCACAACCTAGCAATATATCTACTAAGTCTTGATTATGTTGTCTTTCAAGGCGCGCAAAACTGGATTGAGTGGCTACATTTCTCGTATATACAACTAATAAGATGGCTAAAGATTCAAAAGCTTCCGAAGATATTGGCTACACATTGCTTGAAGACCAGGGTACAGATTCTAATGAAGTCAGCGGCAATGAAATGTCAAGTCTGGACGATGTTGAGAATGGTAAAGAGATAGAAGAGGACTCAGTTCCTGAGCACAAGTTGACTTCAACCTGCGAAACGTTTTGGAATATCTGCAACACAATTCAAGGATTGCCCATACTGGCTATCCCATATGCGGTCAAAAACGGAGGATTCTTGGCTCTAATGGTGATGTTGATTATTGCAATAACTTCAAACTACACAGCCAAGATTATTGTAAGATGTCTTTATGACAAGGGGATTTCTGCTCTGGATAGCAAGTCGAAAAGAAAGAGAATTAGAAATTCCTTTGTAGAGGTTGGACATGCTTTTAACTCTCGATTCGGTGGATCTTTGGTTCTTGTTATAGAAATACTACAGTTGCTATTTCTCTCTGCTGTATATCCAAGAATGGTAGGAACAATGCTTGCTAACTCGTTCCCCAATGTTAACGTTCCTTGTTGGTTATGGACAATACTTGGTGGCATCGCTTTTGTACCAAATATTTTCCTTCAAAATCTATCCCAAGTGGCATGGACAAGTATAATCACTGTCGTTTCTGCAAAGGTTATTTTTGTAGCCGTTTTTACATACAGCGTCTCACAATACAAGAGATGGGAACTTGCTTCTCTGGAAAACTTTGACATTCATACTTTCCCAGCCGCTCTTGGAATCCTGGTTGCAAGTTATCTTTCTCAACCATTTGTCCCGGTCATCGAAGGGAGCATGCGCCATAAGGAGAAGTTCAACATGTTAATGAACTCAGCATATTCATCGATGACTTTACTCAACGTTGTGATTGGATTTGTAGCATTCATATCATTTCAACCGAACACCGCTGAAGTCATTACGAACAACTTGCCCGAGGGCTCATTTAGGAGGATTATCAACGTCATGGCGGCTCTGCTGGCATTCACGTCATACACTCTTCCGATGTTTACCATTTTTGACATCGTACAAACTGTCCATCTGCCTTTTCTTCGTGAAAACTTCGGCGCAAAAGTGTGTAGCCCTGATGTTCTGATGTTTAGGACCGTTCTTGTGTCTTGCAGCGTTTTAATGGCTGCAGTAGTCCCACGGTTTGCTTATTTGTTAGCTTTAGTTGGGAGCATAGCTGGTATCAGCATGGAGTTTATTTTGCCTCCTCTTTTTCATTCCAAGCTTTATTTTGATGACCTTCGTTGGTGGGAAATACTCGTCAATATACTTGTGATTAGCATTGGAACTTTCTTTTTGCTTACTGGAATATTCTTCTCTGGAAAATCGCTTTTTTTAATTGACGAACATGTTGGGTGAAATTCTTTTTAAGATTTAAAAATCTTCGAGAAAAAGTTGCATAAACTTCTTCATCGAAACTTTTGTTACAACAATAGCATCAGTTTTTCGTGCGAATTACTTTGTAAAGGATATAGAATATTTGTATTAAAGAAACTTTTTAACTTATTGCGACTGCTTGTTTTGGTGAAACTATAGTTTTTTCTTGAGCTCGCAATTCGCGCAAACGAAATATAGCTGGCCTTTTCCAAAGAGCGCATTGAATAATAAGCACTCGTTAGTAAAAGAATCGTAGAAACCAAAAATGGTGCCAAAAAAAGTCGAAAGGTGCAAATCGTGATCTTAAGCCGGATTTTTTAAATACATGCAGAAGAGTACTAAATTAAACATTAGCGTCCCTGGCTTAACTTTAAATAGCTATGCACATAAATTAGTACATATGGCGTCGAAGGTAAAGTTAAAATACGTGCCATAACTGGTCACGTCGATTTGAAACAAAATTTCCGTTATTGTTTGAGAACACAGTTAGGCGCACGTTATCGTCCAGGGGTGGAAACAAAGCTGCGACGAACATCTCAAATTTCATTCTTATACTTGTCTCATATTATCATGAATTAAGCCTCATACTAGGCGCTAGCGGGGAACAATGATAAGATATGTAGATGGCATTTTTGAAGGTTAAATATAAACGTGTTTTTAGCTAGCATCGTCAATGAAAATGAGCACTGTTATTGCGAAACACTTGATATTACATTGAAATGAGTTTCGTGTTTCTAATTATAGATCATTTAAGTTATTTAGTGTACTCTTACGACATCGAGGTCTCGACCCAAAGTCATTAGAACCAACAGGTACCTGCTGCCTTACCATATTTCACCTGATACAACATTCAATCAAACAAGCCTTCCTATTGGTCCAAGAGCTTTCAAAATAAACAGAAATGCCCTGAAGCGTTGGCAGGTTAACCACAGTTACCAACACCTTGTAGATTTACGCATGCGCCAAGTGAGGAGGTCCCGCCAAAACGCTTGTTGTTTCCTTGGAGCCTTGCTGAGGCGACGCGCCTTGCCGCTACCGAGACAGGGCAGACTTGAAAACGGAAGCCTAAAAATTACAATAGAATAATTGTGGAAGCTCTACTCTCTTCAAAACACTTCCTTCGCATTTCTAGAAAAGTGGATTTGAATTTGAAAGTTTGGTTGCAATTTAAAGGACAATATGAAGCGATTTAAATATTTAAAAAAACCGAGAACTCAAAATGTCGCTTTGTTTTAAAATTAAGTCCGCATGCAGAGAGTTCACCACAGTATTATGTCGAAGAAATACGTCTTCATGTTCTTCAACGGTCAACGATGCGATTCACTTAGGAACAGAGCTTGGAACAAACATACAAAAACGCCTTCTGATGACAGTAGATGACACCAAACCGAACTTCCCGACGAGTTCATTCGAAGCACACGGTGTGCAGTTCAGCACAAGGAAAGAGATGGATGAGTTTACCTCAAAGATGGAAGCAATGCGGCAAGTTTTTGAAAAAGAAATTTCGGAGATAAGCCTTCAACACAAGCGTCTGCGTGCCGGAGGGTATTTATTGAACAGTCGAATGTTAGAAATGGAAAGAATTATAAAAACAGATAGAAGAAAAGGTTCTATTGGAGGCTTAAAAACACCGAGTTTTCAAGACACATCTTGTTACACAAGCCAGGATCTTCATGTGCTGCAGGAAATCGATAGAATATATGACATGTTGGATAACTCTCACGAGGAAATTAGTTCATTGAGAAGGTATCTTGATCTTGAATACAAGGAAAGAACTTTGTATCCTGAGCCAATTATGCTACGCTCTTCCGCTATTGAGGATGAATTTTCGAAGAAAATGAAACGTGACGGTGGACTTCACTATCAAAGTAAAGACAAAACAATGCGTCGAATAACTTATCAGTGTCTTCCACCGCCATTTTCGCTTCAACAGATAAATACCCAGGTTAAATAGAACGATGTTCTTCGAATGGGCACGTGTTTTTACTTCCGGTCTTGATTTAAATCTACAAGATATTATAATGTTTCTTACTTCCGGGTTTCGTCACAAGATTTGCATCAATTTTACTTCCGGTTGGTATTTGTTGCTGCACAGCCCAATAAAAAGACACAAATTGAATACAACACGAGGAACTCTATCCAAAATCTGTCTGTTGGGATGTGGAGATAAGAGATGAGAAGGGAGGGGAGGGTATATGTCATGTCTTTTCTAAATCCACTCCCCCGCGGACGGGAAATTATAGTAGACATTTCGGGCGTTGCCAGCTGATCTGAAATAGTAACGTAGAAATGACGTCATTGCAAGACTGAGGTGTCATGAGGCCAGCAAAAATTTACTAATTGATTAATGAATGGGAAAATAAAATAAAGAAATAACCGTTTCCCGAGTTGCTGGGCTACAAAGGATGACACCTCAGTTTTGCAAATTTTCTCAATTCTGATTGGCTAATATTACTCCTCAAATCAGCTGGAGATCACGAAGAACGCAGGCTCAAGACTTTCGTAACCACTTTTTTTAAATCAAAAAAATTGGGCTCCAAAATACCAAAAATAATTTTATAAATTTCATCATATTTAGACTTTTTGTAAATGTAAATGATTTCACCAAGCATTATAAAACAAATTCCCATCTAGTCCTAATTTTTCATATTTTTTTGATTAGTATGAACAAATATGTAGAGAAGGTCTTGAAAGGGGAGGGAGTTCCTAATCCCATGTCCCAGCCCAAAATTGTGCAGAATCCCAATGCCAGTCACGCAAAATCTCAGTCCGAGTTACAGAGTTAGTGTTAAAGATTTTGCAAAATCCCAGTCCCAGTGCATGAAATCCAATTTTCGAATCCAAGCTCCCATTTTTTCAGGACCCTCTGTAGAGATCAAGGCAAGAGAAAATGGGATTGAAATAAAAAGACCAAACGAATCATAAAATATCCATGCATAAATGAATTTAATCTAAACCGCTTCATTTCTTGTCCCCCTTAAAAATAGATATAAGACGAAATTCAGGAAGTGTGGAAGGGGAAAAAGAACAAAACACCCATGCACCCACACAGTTATAGTCTTCAAAATAGTCCCTTTCACAGTTCTCCACTCCATCTTGAATTAAAGGCAACGAGCGGTGTATTTGCATTGAAGAGAGATATGAGGTGACCTTGGTAATGATAGACACCTTATGAATTATTCACATGTCTATATCATTGCAAGCTCACTGTTCATCTCGCTTCAATCCAAAGTCAACACTACTTTTTAAGATGGGACAGGGAACTGTGAAGGGGACTATACCATATTTTCAACACCCCCTTTCTTTAACTTTCAAGGATTGCTCCGTGGCCATTTACATAAGCCTTATTCAGTTATATTTATAAAGAGTACCTTAATCTTATTCATAGTTTTGTTTCATGGTGTTAAACTCCTTCCTGGCATCTTCCAGCAGCTGAGGGTTACACAACACATCCAAGGCTGTTCTTGCAATGGCCTTAGCAGCCTTCAGTGTTTTCTCGTGTGCTACCTGGGTTCCTGCACTCACTCGGAACTCATGAGAATGGTAAGGTATCCCTGCTTCTATACAATAAAGAGGATGGATTCCAGGCACCTCTAACGTTACATTCCCCATGTCAGTAGATCCATCTATAATTGATTCTTGCTCTTCCCGGCTCGTGAAGGTTTCTCCTAAAGATTCTGCATGCTTCTGGTAAAGATTTGCCAATACACTGTTGGTTTCTATGGCAGCAAAGGAGTTAGGAAGCCATTTGATGTCAACAGTGCAGCCAGTAGCCAATGCAGCTCCTTCAAAACAAGCTTGGATTTTAGTTTTGAAATTATCAGCATCTCTGTTTGTAGTGGTGCGGACAAAGTACTGGAGTTCGGCTCGATCTGGAATCACACTGGGTTTCTTGCCTGCATCAGTAAAAATCCCATGTACAGACCATGTTGGCTTGATCTGTTGACGAAGAACGCTGATGTTGTTGTAAGCGATGACTGCAGCATCCAATGCATTGATACCTTTGTGTGGTGCACCCACAGCATGTGCAGACTTTCCATGATATGTAACGATCACCTGACTCAACGTTTGACACTTGTAAAATGCTACATTAAATGGTGCAGGGTGGAGCATCAAACAAAAATCTATGCCCTTGAAACACCCTGCTCTAATCATGTCGATTTTGCCTCCTTCTCCTTCCTCAGCTGGCGTTCCCATGACAACCACTCTCCCTAGAGACGATCCTTCAAGAGCCTCCTTAATTCCTAGACCCGCTGCAATTCCTGACTCGGCGATCAAATTGTGTCCACATCCATGTCCAACTTCGGGTAAAGCGTCGTACTCACACAAGATAGCTACAGTAGGGCCGTTATTCGAGCCATTATCAGCCTTAAATCCAGTCTTCAAACTATAATGACGTTCCACTTGGAATCCCTTCGACTCGAGGAAAGCCGTGAGTACTTCGTGAGCGTAATGTTCTTCGTAACCCATTTCCGGTTTTTGCCAGATTTTGTGGCTGAGATCGTAAAGTTCAGTAGAATATGAATCTATAATGTCATCGGAACGCTTTTTTAAATCACTAGCCTTCGAAGTCATACTTTAAAAGAGTAAATACTAGACAAATGTACGATCAAATCAAGACCTAGATAGACGACAAAAATTCAAGTAACCAAATCTGTCATTGCCACGTGATGGCCGGTCACGCAATACAACTGTAACCACAGGAAGCCCAATGATTTTTTCCTCAAAAATACATATCAAGATCAACGAAGAGCATGTATAAATAGATTAATCTACAGGTTGAAGTTTTAATAGATAAGTTAAAATTTTTTTTTTTTTTTACTTTAAGAACAGATGTACGGCTACCGTGATGTGTATTCCACAGGTACCCCAAAAAGTAGCATGCACCGCAAATATCATTGTTTGATAACATACCAGCGTGCAGATCATAATTTAACACATCTCAATTATTCACAATGAAACAATCGTGCTCACAAGACGTACTGCACACTTTCTTTGGGCTTCTTGTTGTTCTCTTTGATAAGCGGCGCGAATTTTGATACTTAAAAGGCGCGTAACCCGCGAGTTGCACATTATGGGCTCATCTTACAAGTACTGCCGTCTGAATGAAATGTCGGAAGCCGACGAAGAGGAGCCGACGGAAGTTGAAGAAGATTCAAAATATTCGTATAAAATTTCCAACCTGGATGCATTTTGGAACACGTGTAGCTCGATTCAAGGACTTGGCGTACTAGCTATGCCACTAGCAGCTAGCTACGGTGGATATTGGTTCATTATAAGCACTTTTGCTGTTGCATTGATATCTAATTACACTGCGAAGATCTTAGTGCGATGTCTGTACGAGCAGCATCATACACTAGGGTACACACGCGTGAGAGAGACGTATGCTGATGTTGGGCAAGCCTTCTGGCCAACCTATGGCCGATACATGGTCCTTGTTGCCAAGTTTCTTGAGTTACTCTTCCAAGCGGCATCAAACCCCATCGCCTGCGGGGAAGCAATGCATTTTCTCTGTCCAAGTATTCCTGTCAGCACAAAGAGTTGGATACTCATCTTTGGCCTTGGAATGATACCGAATATTTGTTTGAATTCTGTGGTCCTGTTGTCCAAGATAAGCATGATAACGATTGTTCTTGGGTTTGGGACATTCGGTACTGTGATTGGCTACAGTTTCTATCAGATACCCTCGTGGGACATCAAAGACTTGCTTATCTTCCAACCCGAGAAGTTCCCAATATCCCTTGGTTTGTTGGTCGCCAGTTATTCTGCCCAGATATTTTTGGTTGTCCTTGAAGGGAGCATGAAAACCCCAAAGAAATTTAACCAAGTTCTCAATTCTGGTTACATTTTTATGACGCTCCTCAAAATTGCACTTGGTGTTTTTGGATTTTTGACGTTTACTCGTAACGTTAACGAAATGGTAACGAACAACTTGCCGACTTATTTCCTCGTCCCAATCAACACCATCGTCATTTTTCTAGCATTCACCGGGTACTCATTACCAATGTTCGCGGTGTTCGACATGATGGAGAGCTCAGCCAGAAGCTATTTGGGCAAACGTTGCCTGGATGAATATGGACAACGCCCCAACTTCTTCTGCAAGTACCTTATGCGCATGACACTTGTTGGGATTACTATCGTCATGGCAACTACAGTGCCCCACTTCTCTCTTATCCTGGCCTTCATTGGGAGTTTGAGCTGCACCGCGCTTGCTCTTGTCTTTCCATGTCTGTTCTACATCAAGTTGCACTGGGATGAAATATGTTGGTACGAGTTGGTGCTCGATGCTGTTATTATTGTGTTTGGGTTATTGATAACTGTATCTGGCTTGACTTACTCTATTATTGACTTGTTGGAAATTATCTCTGAAAACTGAGCATGAAGAGTTCATTGTCTCAGTTAATCTGAGAGCGTACATTTTTGTCTGCCGTATTCACCCAATATAGAACTCGACTATAGATCATTTTCACGCGACGTCAGAGCGGCCATATTGGTGTATCTAAACAATACGTTTTCTATCATCCGGGAATTGAACTCTATTTTTATGCAAAACTGGTACACTAATATGACTGCCTTGTCACGCGAACTGAATGAAAAATATCTATACAAAGGTGATGTTTCGTGTTGTGTTCTGATAGACCCCTCTCACGTGACGTCAGAGCAGCTCAATTTGGAGGGCAAAACAAAATAATTTTAATCTCCTGAGAATTGGAACCTATCGTTTTGTCCTTCAAATTGAGCTGCATTCCGACGTGCTGCAAGGGTGAATAGCAATTTGAAGTTCTGTTTCACCTTAAGTTTAAGTTCTTCAATTTAGAATAGCCAACTTCGATATTCTGGTTGAGTGTTCACGCACAAAGCCATTTCAGACCACATGACATTCCCTTGAGAAATGTTCTTTTGTTAAAATATTAACACATGAAAGAATCAGCTCCCAAGAGTGGCATCACATGGTCTGAAATGGGCACAACAAACAACGAAGCTGAAAAGGTCTATTCAAGGCGAGGCTCCGGGGAAACCAAAAGAATATATAAGGATTCCTCTATTGTTTCCCCGGAGCATCGTCTTGAATATGCTTTGTGAGTGATCACTCAACCAGAATATTGAAAGTGGGCTATTGAAAATTGGTAAATTAATTTGTTGCTATCGTTGCTCCAGAACATCCCAATCCATGCAAATATTTTGCTGAGTAGTTTCCTGGCTCGTCAAGTGCAGCATTGTGAATAATACATTACTAGACATGTCGTTAACAATACCCCTCCAGTTACTCAACAGATGAAGGAACGATTTAACATGTTTAATCGATACAAGTACTAATTTGTTTAAAGAGTGAAAATCTGGGCATAAAGTTGAATAGATAAAGATATTTTCATGATCAATACTTCTTTTCTGTTATAACTTTATCAAGATTAAGGCTGTAAAAACCTGACATAAATATGGACTGACTAAAGATGTGTGGTCCATGGTTACTTTGGGTGAGAGGAGTGATTCCATTGTTCCTGCGTTCCCGCTATTCAGTCTACCTTCACATTGCCCATAATACATTGCGATTTGGGGGGTAACCAGGGGAATATATCGCACGTATTATGCTGAAGACTAGCTGATCAGACGATGTTGTAAATGCATCTTATGATAAGATGTAAAAGAAACAGTCGGAAACAAAAAGAAATAATTTTCAAGAAGTCTATAAAGTAAATCTTGAGCACTTCTTCATGAGTCAATACATTTTCTGTAACACCAGTAAACTTTATTCTATTTTAACTCTATTTTTTATATAAAAGCAGGTGTAGTGTACATTCTATTGAAGAAAGTTTAATTTTATGACATTTTTTGACCAGTTACCTCCAAATCGCAATGTATAGACGAGAAAGAGAATGCGTTCAGTCCAGAAACGATAAAGTTGACAAACTGAATTGCATATACCCCATGATATTATATTCTCATTATTGATTCTACATGAAGTGAATAGTTAAATGGTAAAATATTTCTTGATTTGAGGGTAACTGTTGCATCTTTAGCTTAAGAAAGTTTTATACTTCCAATATGCTAATGCTGTGACGTCATGTAATGCTGTGACATCATCTGGGGGCCTTTTGTAATTAGCTTGTAATAACTGAATGCCGATCATTATGAGAAAACAAATTTACAATAATTTACAATCAGTTAAATTTCGTACATCAGTTAATGAAGTCTTAAATGACATCACCATCATTAACATGATATTGGTCGTGTAACACTCGAATCATATTAAAAATATTTTACCATTCAACTGTTCACTTCATCCAGAAAGAAAGTATTGATTTAGGAGTTACGTGCACTTAAAACACGATTCACCACTTTCACATCCCCATAATGCTTTGCGTTTGGGGGGGCAACAACGAGACCAAATCGTTAATATTACCATGAAGATTAATAAGAATTGAAGAAAAAAACATCTAAAAACACTTATGCATCTATGATAGATTCTATCAGAATTCACGAAAACCAGAAAGAAAGAAATTTGAACAGGTTTACGAGTAAAAGTCATGACATTTCTTGGTAAGTCAATACATTGTCTGTAACACCAAACATTTCGTTCTCCCATGCGTGTGGAATTAACTCTGATTAAACTGATACTGGATTTTTCAATGATAATAGCAAATATACTCAACATCTGCATGGAAAGTTTTGAATTTTCAAAACATTTTTGCTATTGTTGCCCCCCAAAAACGCAAAGTATTATGGGAATGTGAAAGTGGTGAATGCTGTCATTTCTTGATGGAAATCAAAAGTGGGAAACAAAAGGAATTCAGGCTGTGAGACGGAGAGAAAAACTAAGCAAGTGAAAATCCTTACTGAATCATCGCATAAAAATATACAACATTGTGCTGATTGACCAAATGAGAAATCGTCCATCTTTTCTTAATAAGGTGCGATTTTGCGTTCGCCTCATTTCGAAGCTAATTATTTGGATTAATCTCTTAAGCTTCAAAAGAAAATATTTATCTTTTATATCAATCGGAAATAAAAAATGCTTGAAAATAGAAATATTTCTCAGGACATGATGATGACGAGTGATCATCTAGTGAGGCGCGGTGCGCATTACGCATATACATCTTTCCTTGACTTTCATTTTCCAAAATATGAAAGTAAAATGGCTCCTCTAAGTTACCAAAAGGATACTTCAAAATAAAAAATAATAAACATTCCGGAAGTGAGGTATGTACCGGAAGTGAATGTGGTATACGCCGGAAGCAAAGTGCATACCGGAACTGAGTGCCTTATCGCTTGAAGCAAAATAATTTCATAAAATTGTTGGAATCGTAGGGAAATGATATCGTCATCAAATTTCGATAATCAAAAATAAGTCATCTCTTTATTTTCAGGTGGCCTTAAAAGTTCATCGTAATCTGGAGGATCCCTATTCTGCCCGCACGGATGCTGCAATAATTCCTGCCCTTGGCCCGAGATTGGACGAACCTTGTGGAACTCAATAAGATCATTCAATGTGGGATGTGCAATTTGATTGTGTCCAAAGAACTGGTAGGTATTCTCGCTGGTATCGATCAGGTAGTGTTTGCAGCGTTCCTCGGAACGATAAGTGATTGTATATCCCCAAACACGTTCGCTCACACGAACCAAGAACGTACCTACCGGCAAGTCCAGCAGAATTTCTTCTGCTTCTTGTCGAGACACAATACCTGCAACAGAGATGGAATTTCCGTCATGAATAACATAGTAAATATTTTCACTAATAACCCGGTAAAGCTATCACAAATTTATAGCATCTTCGAGCCTTATAGCTTTATAATTTCTTTATGGCATGGAAATCTTGAACACGCACAGCAATAATAATGAAAAAAAACCTAAAATACCCAAACGGAGGACCGAGCGCGCGCGATTTGGCGCGAACAAGTTCCCGCCAAATCCACAGGAACCCCATCAACACAACTCATCGCTCACTTACCATGGAAGTAAGGTAAAACCGCATCACCCACATAACACGCTCTCTTTGGAAGCTCTTCTTCTCGGAACCAGTCAATAACATCTGCTCTTGATCTTGGCTTCCTGTTTCTCTTAGGTCGTTCTGGTCTTTCCCCAGATGGAACAAGAGGTGCTGCTGTCTGCAATGATCCTTTACGAGGAGGAGGTGGACGAGGTGGTGGTGGAGATTTAGACCGGGTCTTGGACAGGGGAACCCTTAAAAAAACAGCAAAGAAAGTGTAAGAGAAATGACGTTTTTGTGCTAAATCTTACACTTGTATCATCTATATGATGAATACTCAACTACTACACTATACAGCACACCTAATATTAGGGTATCAGGGTTCACAATGGAAATGGATTGTTGAAATTTTGTTTTTCATCCCTCCATTATTTTCCTATCGAATTTAAAAGGTAGACTGTACGTTGAAATATGTAAATTTACCTTTGAAATTCGATAACAAAATAATGGAGCGATGAAAAACAAAACGCAGACACACTTTGAGAGATCATATCTGTAGAATAAGATGCGATAAACATTTGATCCGTCCACTTCAAATCTGTGTACCTTAAGCATATATATATAGACAACGTGGTCTAGAAAAATGCACTTTTTTTCCAAAATGAAATATTATTTTTTTAAATGACTAACAGATATGCAATCCTTGTTATGAGACCTTTCAGAAAATGTATACTTTGTTGGGATTTCATTGAATATTAAGCGCGCTACGCAAACTAAAAGCAAACTAATAATTCGTGTTAGCTGAATACTGATCACTTTCGCCCAACATACGTCTATCCTAGAAAGTATAATAACACTATCCATACATCACCTCTAAAACCCCTCACAATAAGCATGCCCAACCTTAACCGCCTGCTGCACCCCTATAGTGATATAGTACAGGTATTCAAGTCAAAAAAAGGTTGGTGAAGGTTTTGTTGCATGTTGCTTACTGCAAGCTTGAAATGTATTATATTCATATGTAAATAATGTCAAAAAATCTGCAGATAAAGTTTCAGTGATAACACATCGTTTTGACCCATACTGCATTTTGGGCTTGGTATGGAACATCAACATGCAACAAGCGAAAAAACCTTCACCAACTTTTTTTCAAACAGCTGTATACAGGCCAATAAATAAAATAATTCACTTTATTACACAAAGTAGTTCTTACTTGGTTGGTATTGGTGGCGGTGGATGATTAGGTACAGGTGGTGGTGCTCGATTAGGTTTGATGGATATGGACGAACCACGAGGAGGAAGTGTAGGAGTAACTGTAGGAGGAGCTTCTATCGTTATTGGTTTCCCTATAGTGCTCCTTCTCTTGGCCGCTAGAGCTCGTTCTCTTAATACTTCTTGACGAGCCATACTAACAGAATATCTTCTTTCTTTATCTGCTTCTTTAGCTTTTAATTCACTAGCCTTCCAGGCATCGTCAGCCTTCTTCTGCTCCTCTGCTTCCTTCTTCTTGACTTGTTCTCGTACTGTTTTAAGACTCAGGTAGATCTCCTGTGCTCTTTGTTTCTCATGTTGAACGAGTTCTTCTTCCCGTTTTTGTTTTTCCACCATCCGCTTTTCTCGTAATTTCTTAAGTTCCTCCCTACGTATTCTATCTTTTTCTTTCTTTTCTTCTTGTATTTTTCGTTCTTTTTCTAATTTTCGCTGCTCTTCTTCTAGCTGTTTCAGTCTGGCTTCCTGTGAACACACATAAGAACCTAAATGCAACCGAGATCTCAATGTTGTCCCTCCGTGATTTTCGGGAAAAAAATTCAACTCCTATTTTTCCTTGCCGGCTTAGATGGTTAACCAACCCTTTGCTGACCCTCTCCTAGATTCTTTCAGCCCTTCCTCTTTCCAAAACATGAATGCTATCAAATTACTATGGATATCTATCTTCAACAAGTCTGGCTGGAAAAAAAACACCCGGACGTCAGGATTCGATCTGTGAGTTCGCCGTGCCCTTAATTGATCAGCCCAGAGGTTGTTTCAGGGTTTGATCTGTGAGTTAGCTGTGCCCTTACTTTGATCAGCCCATGCAGAGGGTGTTTCAGGGTATTGATAAATTGTACGATAAACACTGAAGAGCTGCTCGGTTGACATAACCATTCCACTTACCTCCTCTTGTCTATTTTTTTCCTCTTTTTCATGTTGAATTCGTTCTTCCTCTTCCTTCGCCCGCCTGAGCTTTTCTTCTTTTTCCTGCTGGATTCTTCTTTCTTCTTCTCCTTTCTTACGAGCAAGTTCTTCTGCTTTCTTCATTTCTTCATATTTTCGAAGTTCTTCTTGTCTTTGAGCTTCGAGTCTTCGCATGTCTTCTTCCTGCCGTTTCTTTTCTAATTCTTTCATTTGTTCTTGTCGCTTTTGCTCTGCTTTTCTCTCGGCTTCTTTTTTTCTCTAAATTACAGAAACGGTGGAAAATAACAAACGTAATCTGTTACCTAATCTGGTATATTTAGTACCCCTACGACAGATGATTCGTAGCAATGCGCTCGAAATCAGAGCATACTATTCACAATAGCCCCTTTCACAGTTCCCTGCGCCATCTTGAAAGGTAGCCGTGCCCTTGCATCGAAGCGAGACGAACGGCGAACTTGCAATGATAGAGACCTTTTTTTAAAAACACCTTTGACTATTATTCACATATCTCTATCATTGCAAGCTCACCGTTCGTCTCGCTTCGATGCAAGGGCATGGCTACCTTTCAAGATGGCGCAGGGAACTGTGAAGGGGACTATTGGCTCTCAGTCAGTGTCCTTTCGGGTCTCGGGTTCGATTCTAGGACTCTTCATCACATGGGAGTAGATTGTGATAAAAAGGTAAATTTTACACCGTAAAAAATAAGAAAGATCACTTACTGACGTTTCGGACGCTAGTCCTTCGTCGGAGTAAAAGAGAGAATAGGAGTGGAAGGTAGAGTTTATGGGAGTAGAGTTTATTGGGATTCTCTCTTGATCCGAGGGTTTTTATCCGGGTTCTCCGGTTTTCCTCCCTCCACAAAACCTAACATGCTAAATTCCAATTTGATCTGTTAGTTAGCAGTGCCCGCTGACTTTGATCAACCCCTGTACCTCTTCTAATTTTTTCATTCTTTCTTCCATCTCTGCTTTGGCTTTGGCAGCTTTTTCTGCTTCTGCTTTTCGTCGGGCTTCTTCTTCTCGTTTTCGTTTCTCCTCCAATTTACGTCTCTCTTCTCGTTTCTTTCTTTCAGCCTCCCTCTTTTCTTCTTCTAATCTTTTTTTATCCTCGGCAGCTTTCAAGCCCAACTGTCTTGCTTCCTGCATCACAAGAAAATTTTTTGAAAAGTCAATCAATCAATGGATCGGTCGTTCGGTCAGCAAGTCAGCCAGCCAGCCAGCCAGGTGAGCTTGCAATGATAGAGACCTTTTTTAAAAACCTTGGACAATTATTTACAGGTCTCTATCATTGCAAGCTCACCATTTGTCCGGCTTCGATGCAAAGGCATGACTACCATTCAAGATGGCTCAGGGAACTGTAAAAGGAACTATTAGAATTAATAAAATGTAACCACTAAAAAAATCAGCTGACCTCTTGTAATTTCTTCATTCTTGCTAGTTTTTCTGCTTCCTCTTTCTCAAGTCGTTCTTGTTCTTCTTTAAGCCTTCGTTCTTCTTCTTCTAACCTTTCTTGTTCGTTTTTCAGTTGCTCTTCCGCTTCTTTGTGAGCTTGTTCCATGGCTTTCCGCTCTGCAAGTTGATCCTCTTTCATCTCTCGTTCTGTTAAACATATCATCCAAATCATGACAAGATAACCTTGGGTACTTTTAGCAACACAAAAGTAATAAAAGCAGTGGAAATAACAAAAGTAACTACAATAAAGACAAAGACAACAACAACAACAACAGCAGCAGCAGCAGCAAGAACAACAGCGGCAGCAACAAAAACAGCGCAGCAAGAACAACAGTAACAATAAGCAGCAACAAACCAACAGCAACAACAGCAAATGCAGCATACACCAGTTTCACATTCAATGCAAACCGCTGTTTTTGAAGACCACACGTCAGACTCATTTGCACAGGGTTAGCCTCGTTTATAAGTCAGCTATTCAAAGACATCATTAAAAGTCTGTGGGATTTGTATTATTCAACTTGCACATTCTTTACATTACAGTTGGCTGTTGCTAATGATTTGCAAAATGTAACTGTAATGTAAAGAATGTGTAAGTTGAACAATACCAATGTTTTGAAATCCCACATACTTTTAATGATGTCGTTGAATAGCTGACTTATAAATGAGGCTAAGCCTGTGCAAGCGAGTCTGTGGTCTTCAAAAACAGAATTTTGCATTGAATGCGAAACTTGTGTATTATGACAAAACTGTGACTAGTTGCAGAAACAATAACCACAGCAGCTACATCACAAGTGGCAACAGCAACAGCAACAATGTGATGATTAATGATATATGATTTATATAGCCCCCCTTTTTCTATATGGATATAACCAAAGGCGCCTTACAATCATGAGAGGTGGTTAGTATGAGGTGTAGGCAGTGAGGGTGGTCACTGCCTGGGTTTCTTTTATGTCCTTAGTGGTTCTCTTACGTCCCTCCAATATTGGTTAGTAATTCAATCAATCTATTCAATCAATCTTTATTAGGGTTGTTAAGCAGATAAAGACTATGTCTTTTTCCAATCTGGCCCTTATAAAAAACTATATAATATAAATACTAATAATATGATTACAATAATTGTTTTACACTGCGTGAGATACAGGATCCACCAGGGACAGCGAGCAGGGCGCGAATGCAGTGGACCCCAGCCCACCTCCAAGGTGAGCAAAAAATGGCATCCACCCCACCTGCACCACACCCACCTGCACCACACCCACAACCCCTAGTGAATCCTGAATCCTGTGCAGTGTAATTAAAAATGGTTATAGATAAGAAAAATGGTGTAGATATTAAATAGTAAGAGACATATTGGGTAAATATTGAATATAGACTTGGTTATCACAGGATCCACCAGGGACAGCGAGCAGGGCGTGAATGCGGTGGACCCCAGCCCACCTCCAAGGTGAGCAAAGGCATCCACCCCACCCGCACCACACCCACAACCCAAGTAATGAGGTGTGGAGAGAAAAGGCCGCCATTTAAAGTGGTCATCCGAGCCACTTGAAAGTCTAACCATTTGTAGATGTAATTACAAAGGCAGCACTTTCTCCTCAGTTTTTTAAGACCCTGAGGGACTCAAACCACAACAACCCACATGAATGTCTGGTGCTCAACCGAGCCAACCAATACCATGGCAACAAAGTACTGGCACAGTATTCACATTCATTTACAGGTGGGTTCAATGTTTTGCTTACCTTTTTGTTTTTGCTCCAAATCTATGTCATCTTCCATTACCCACACCCATGGGTTACCATCTTTAGCTATCAAGTATTGGACATGCATTGGATTGGCTGGAAGACAAAACAAACAATATTATCACTACCATGACTATCACACACATGTCAGTTCATGCTTGCTTCCTATTGAATACTTTTGAGGTTGCCCCTGACAACATGCACTTTTCAACCACAAAACTTCATGACAAAACTTCGGTCATTCCAAGCTCAACTGAGAAGCGTAGTACACATTTGGGCACAAACTTACCTTTTTTTGGTTTGATTACATTATTTTCTTGTTTGTCAAATTCCTTTTCCCATTCATTGTATCTTCTCACTTGTTCCTCTCTCATCTTTACAAATAAGATCTGTTTTTGTTCTTCTGGTAGTTCAGCCAGAAGATCTGGGTCTACATACATCTCCTTTAATATCTGAGCCAACATCTTGAAATTGGTTGTGTAACTGGTAAAAAAAAACCAGTGACAATGATGATGATACATGATAGCAGTGATGGTGATAAGGAACCAGTCATTATTTAAAGAGAGGGGGCTGGTGCATTTTCATTTCCAGTTGCACAATTTTTCGTGACCCCTTCCCCTAAAGTGCCCTTTGTCTCTCTTAGCCCCATCCTTCTTGGAGCATAAAAAATGCTGCCCCCTCTATTTGCACCAGCCAACCTTCCCTGTAAATAATGACTGGTCCCTAAAGTGCCCTTTGTCTCTCTTAGCCCCATCCTTCTTGGAGCATAAAAAATGCTGCCCCCTCTATTTGCACCAGCCAACCTTCCCTGTAAATAATGACTGGTCCCTAAAGTGCCCTTTGTCTCTCTTAGCCCCATCCTTCTTGGAGCATAAAAAATGCTGCCCCCTCTATTTGCACCAGCCAACCTTCCCTGTAAATAATGACTGGTCCCTAATGATACATGATGATATGAAATGACAATGGTGCTTATGATGATGGTGATGATTGTAGTGATGGTGGTGGCTGCGGCGGCAGTGACAACGATGACAATGATGATGAAACATAATGACAAAGGTGATGAAGCATAATGACGACAATAATGATGATGATGATGATGATGATGGTGATGATGATGATGATGATGACATTGTTATAAGAGTCTAATTATTACATATATGTATAGTCATGTACATGCATACAATGTGCATCAAAATGCTATTTTTTAAACAAATGTCTACAAAAGAAATTTTATGGAACAAAAATTTAAAAATAGACAAAATCAGCTAACATGTTGCTATGTACGTTACCACCACCCAATTCAAAACCTTGTGTTCCAAAAATTTCCATGTGACATTGGAGAAAAAATTTTATTCCCATTTAGTTTGAATTGGGTGGAAATGTACATAGCAATGCATTAGCAGATTTGGTCTATGGAAACAGCTTTAACTTATGAGTCTTGATCTTTGGAAAATTGAATAAGTTTCATAATCATTTCTAATGTTCTTATTCATAGTATTCTAGGCTTAGTGAAAATCACATGTAATATTCTTATGATTTAATGATACTCACATTTGCTTTTTAAAGTTCAGTTCTTGTTTAATACCAATCAATTCTTTTCAGTAACATTCCAAGGTAAAAGAACAAACTTGAAAGAAGAACCAGAACTGTGAAAAGGATAATGAATACAGCTGTACAACAGATGATGCGATTATGCATAACAATCGTCTGCCATCTTGTCAGGGAGACAGAAATAATGACTGAAATATAACAAAAACAATATATGAATATTATTGCTAAATAACAGTATTAATAACAGGTTATATTTATTGAAAACATAAACAACAAATCCTTGTAGCATAAAACGTTTGAGTACAGATAAACAAGTCACTAAATGCTTCCTCCAGAGATCACTCATTCAGAACATTTATATCACTCCTTTACTAAACAAGATCTAAGTTCTCTTTAATATCTCGATCTTGCTAATTATTGATGTTTGCAAATGTAAATATACACAATATATCTTCTCAAAATATAAAATAACAAAAACTAAATCTCTCTTTAAACATATTTTAAGCTATTAAAATGCAAATATACACTAATCTAGCTATGTAACATAATCTGAATAATTTGTTCTGAAATCCATTTCAGTTTCATACTTAATATTAATTTTATTTAAAAAAGAATGTATTCTTTTAATATACCTGAACTATCACTATTATAATAATAAGAAGAATAATAAAGAAGTATCGAAATTTAAGACAATATATAGAGCTGGAAAATATTTCACAATATTTATACATGCCAGTTGAGTATTACTTTCACCAATGATGATCTAAAATAAAGATCAAGAAATTGGGTCAAGCAAATAATATATACATGTATACATCCATACAGTCATGTACATACTTTATTTTACTTTGGATTTTAGAGAAGATCACAAATAGCAAACAGAATCAAATCTTTTGCAGAATTATAAAATAATCTTAAGGAGTTCTAACAATCAGTGCAAAATAAGGATATATTATTGAAAGCAATACGAATATAAACTGAATTAGCTTTCAATTATAATAGCAATAAAAACAATGCTTTATAAAGAGATTCACAAGTCATAGCTGATGCACAAGTTAGCTATTTTAAGATAATAAAAACAAATTATATCTAAAGGAATGGGGTGTTTTATAATAACATAATCTTACTATGTGTCTAAGTGCCATTAGGGGCTTACATTTATCTATTTTTTAAGTGGTAAAGAAACAATTATATATACAATTTTTGAAAACTATAGAATAATTTTCTCTATCTAAATTGAGTTCCAACTCATTCACCAATTTTTGAAAAACTTGGAAGTTTTAAACTTAGGCTTTAAAGTAAGTAAATAATGATGAAAGTAAAGCCTTCAGTCTACATATTTGTAAAGCTTGTACTTTCTATGTTGACACAGAGTTAGTTTTTTTTGGATTTACAAAATCATAAAGTCAGGTTTTTAGCCACTTTTTATGAAAGTTATAAATAAGAACTACAGAAATCATAATGGATTAACTTTCAAGTAGATAAAAGCATGAATTCTGGGACGTTTTGTCTCGTAGATCGGTAATAAAAGGCAGCTACGTTTATGTCTAAATGCAGACGACATTTTTGCTAATCGAGTTTAGGAAGTGAGCAATAAAATTAAGTTTGTCGAGCAGAAATAGCTTTAGTTTGGCTACTATATGCCTTGAAAACGTTTTATAGCTGTCTTCAAAGTATCAAGGAATGCACAAGTCTTGTTAGAGTGAGTTTTAGAGGATGTAAAACGACGGAAAGACATGAAATGATATACCGATAACACATGCTCTTCATGTACGACTCCATCGAGAAGGAAGACAAGCAAGAAGACTTACCTTCGCATTTCTCTGATCACTGTAAAGAATTACCCTTAAAATGAACCCAATAAATTATTCAGCAACAGAAGAATCAAGTAGAGAGATCCAAGTTTAAATTATGAGGCTAAATTCCTAGTGATTGTTATATCTGTGGCTTCTCAATAAAGACACAACCCAAATGGTGGTCATATAGGAAGTAATTCACAAGATGGCGTGATGTCACTCTATTGTCAATTCAACCAATCACTGGTTACTATTCAGCAGCGTTAGGGTAGTCGGTTGCGTGACTCATCTAAAAACCTGCCAAAGCACGCATGCATATTAGGAAATAATTATAAGGACGACTAATTTTATTATCTTATTGAAAAATTTAAGTGCCAGAGCAAAACTTAGAATATTGAAAAAATCTCAATATACGATTTTTATTTTTTATTCGTATTGTTGGGTTTCTGGTCGTCTGAGATGAATGCTTTTTCGCAATGCTTGTAGACTACATTTCAGTGGTATTTGCATCAAAACCAGTCATAGCGTAGACAACTACGCATGTTCTACTGATCAAAACATGGACATCACACCATCACCACCTCCCCTCGAAAAACGCCAAGAGGTTGGGTTTACCCTGCGCTTAGTAGTCTACGCCCACTATTGACCACACCCTCTACAGATTTTCCCTCTAGTTTGATATATATAAATAAAAAAAGGCGCATTTCTTCTATGACAGATTAATTCTATTAGATTTTACTTCCGAATTCATCAACTTTTTAATTAGGTATCTTCCCACCCCACCCTCCCTCATCGTCCAGATTTCTTGTCCCCAACCCCACCCCACCCCCCCCCCCCCTCCCTCCCCTTACCGTCGATTGCATCTACCCGTTAGCGCATGTACAAAAAACATGTTTTGTCGCGCCGGCAAACTTCAAAGTTTCACTTAAAAGTTTTTCTCACTCACTCGAGGACTGGCCAAGACGACCAAACGAAGAAGTATCAAGGATTTTTTGCATTAAGCGACAAGGATTTGCTTGAATATTTGCCAACATATTGAGAAAAAAATGGTACTTCGCAACAAAACTAAGATTTTATCGCGCTAGCGCTGCGAAGTTGAAATTTTTCATGAGGAAAAACTCGCGTTACCGGTAATAGACACGACAGGTAATTTTAAAAAAGTGTGGCTCGTGAAACTTTGACGTTTGCCGACGCGACAAAACAGGTTTTTTGAACATGCGCATACCCAAAACTTTGGACATTTATACCAAACTTGTGTCGAAAATAACAGGATAATAATAGCTTTTTTTACTTATTATGGAATAATTGTTCCAACATACATGACCCATACCCTTAAACCGTTTAAGAAGTTGATTATAATCTAGTCTGATTTCTATCATTTTTCAGATATGTCGTCTGTGATACTTTATCCGTTGTTTCAGTTTCAGAGACATTTAGCCCTTGCTCCTTGAACACGCCCTTTAAATCTTACTCATTGTCTACACTGATATCCTTAAGTATTACGATATAATCGTACCAGAAAAGCTACATTTTTAATAGTTTGAGAAGTTTGAATGCTACTGGGTCATACGGCTTAGAGCGGGTTACCGACAACTAAAAAATCACCGTTTATGAATCGCGTACCCGACCAGGAAATCGGCCGTGCACCACAGGTAGCCCAAGCTCAAATTGTCATCTTGAAAAATTAAGTAAAGCGTCGAATTTTTAGAAAAAATGATTCTTATAGATGCTGATTCTTATACGAAAATGAATTGCTGAGAGCTTTACACGGTGTAAAATAATAGTGTCTTAGTAAAAAAATCACTTTGGCCCATAAAACCCCGTTTTTCAATGATTACCAGTAACCTTGACGTGAAATATCAACTATTACCTCATAATAAGATTTTTATCACCAAAACACTACTTTATTATTACAATTTTTATTTTATTATTTATTCATGGCTACATGGTGTGAGAAAGGCCTGGGTGCTAGTAGGTAAACATGTTGGTAGTCATAGCAACAAGCTAATGAGAGGCTCGTTATCGTGAAAGACAAAAGTGAAGCGTTTTGATGGCGGCCTTTAGGATTTGAAGACTTTATAAGATTTGTACTGAAAGCCTTTAACTATATATCACCAGAAACAACCCAATCTTATTCCACTTGCGTTACTTATTGGATCTGCTCTTGTGATTGAAGCCAGCGAAAAAGACAGGCGATGAAACAAGTACGTCTTGATTGAGTGATTTCTTATGGTTTCTACGCGTGGATCTTTGAAGACAAAAACCCTTGTTTTTTACGCTTTGATTGCCTTACTACACCAATAATCAGCAAAGAGTAAACCAAGGTTTGATAAAGAAGACTGTCAGTGTTGGATTTGCTGGTATTTCCAGAGATCGGAGGGACTATTGATTTACAGCAGTTGGATTCCAGCCGTTAAGGAAGAGCAATTTGTTTTGAAAATATACCTGCGTCCACCAGGCTTCCTAAGATCTAAAGAACGCTTTCCTTCACGTTGTATTGCACTGTTTAAAGACTCCCACAGTAAACTGTCTGTAATTCAAAAGTAGATGTGAAAACCCGCTACAATTTTGACAAGCATGTGTTCAAAGAGAACTCTTCAAACACGAGTTTAATTTAGAACTCAAATATTCCAATTGCTTGATGATTTCGTCAAGAAAAAGATGAACAAGCTATTGTATTTCTATGTTTTCAAGTTATTAGCTAGCTAGTTTGTACATGGAGAGATCCTAGTTGAACAATATAAATGGAAAAATACGAAAACTTGGGACTTGTTGGAGAAGGATCGTATGGGATGGTGATGAAATGTCGCCATAAAGACTCGAACCAAATCGTCGCTATCAAGAAGTTTATTGAATCTGAGGACGACAAAATGGTAAAAAAGATTGCTCTTCGTGAAGTTAGAATGTTAAAGGTTAGTATCCACTAAGTTAAATCCCATAAAGTAGACAGAATATTGAACGATCGATCGACGTATGCTGCAAAATGTTTCTGCGTCTTCGAAAAGTTCAACATGTTGTCTACGTTTCTCTCCTTTCCTTCAAGATTTATTTTCTCAGTAACCTTATATTCCCTTCATTTCCGTTTCTCCATATTTCCCCGTATTTGCGTCTCCAATGTTTCTACTCCTTTAGTTACAATGATTTCATAATTTTCTTTGTAAACAAATCATTGTCGACATGTTTTATTTTTGCAATATCAAAGTTTACAGACGTCTGTTGACATAGAGCTTTCGAGGAGTATTTTGAACTAAACGTGTACAAGTTTTTCTTCTCAATGCAAAAAAAGGCTCCATACCTTTTCGTTCTGGGTGATCGTTGTGTATCTGAATGCTCAAGATAAAATAATATATTTTACGAAACGAGAAAGTTCAAAATCTCTAGAGCTAAAGTTGGTAAGTTAGTTGAAGATCAAGCGCATTCCATAGAAAATAGATTTCCATGTTTTCAAAAAGTATACAAAATTAAATTCAAAACTTTAGCTTAATTTTGTTAACGTTATATCAAAGTGCTTAGGATTTCTATGGCAATACGTGTTAACATTCTTTACTCAGAATAGGGATAATTTTAGGCTTTCATTGAAATTTTTTAATTACAAATTTTGGTGTGTATTTCTTGGTCAACTGACAATGACTGCACCACCTCATTTTGGCACATTTAAAGTAATTCAAATTCTTATCTTTAGCTCAAAATGATAAAGCCTAAGCACCTAACATGTTGTGTATCACAGAGTGATCTACTTTAATGAGGAAGTCATTCATACTTAACCAATCTTTACAAGTATCATCAATAGGATCTAGAACCAACTATTCTCAATAACAAAATCATATAATTTTATCCCAAATAATTTAACAATTGTACTTGCCAAAGTACAAAAAAAATATATTTTGAAGTAGAAAATGAATTCAGAAAAATATATTGCTGTCTGATGCAAATATGTTCTAGGGGAGCTTATTAAGAATTAGGAATCTCTCCTTTTAAGAACAGCTGTTTGACCGAATCCATAGGAGTATTATTTGGTATAAAGCTTTAAAATATTTATGCAGTATCGATGTGCTGTTTTGAAATTCCATGGCATCTCTAGAAGAACAGGTGAACCTGGCATGTAAGGTGTCAAATAAAACAGGTTACATAACACACTGTTAGAGCTTGGAACATACTATCAAAACAGATAAAGTTTCGATTACGCCATTCAAATTTTAAGCAGTTGGGAGGGTTTTTTCATCGCGTGATGGTCTAAAAATATTTAAAAAAATAAGTATCATTTCAATAATTTTCTTCCCTACAAATTTTATCCAAAGGATGCCACATAGAGAGACCAATACAGACTAAAACGTTGATGTTTGCTATATTTTTTAGACCATCACATGGTCGAAAAAGCATCCCCTCAGGGTTCAAATTTGAACGCCATAATTGAATCTCTACCTGTTTTGATAGTAGTTTGTTTTAGTGCTTATTTCATGATTGTTTAATCTTGGATCAACCAATAAAAGAGAGAATATAGCGGTATAATATATACTTTATCACCCCTTACAGATACCAGTTTCACAGACTTAATGGATCTTAGATCAAGAAGGGTAGGGGGTACGGACTCAGCTGAAGTTGATAATATTGGGCCATTTTTGAGCCACCTTGTAGTTAAGTGGATTAAAATTCAACTTCCTTTGTGAAGTTTTGACAGATATTCGTTGAAGCTACTCTACCAAGGTATAAATTAAAGTTTTCTTGATAATGGTCTCTAAGCACGGTAACTTTTTTTAATATTTTTTTTTGACGTAATATTTAAGTTGATTTCCCTGTCGAAATTTGTCTTAAGTAAGGAGACATAGAATGTACCTGTATCAATATAGTACTTGCCTAGAAGGGCCTGAGATAAAATGAAGATAAAATAATAAGATGCCTTGATATTGTTTGTAACTATACATGGGATAACAACATATGGTACTCTGTCTTGGAGAGATATTTTACCTTAACATTACAGTATATATTTACTATACTGCAGTGTATGTTTTCAAATAACATATTACCATACAATTTTTTTTTTTTAATTACATCTAAAAATAGTACCATTATGACAATTGATGAATGCAATAAATATTCGATCTATTTACTCTATTATGCTTTTTATATTTTATCTTTTTCTTTATTTTTTTCAGCAATTACGCCATGAAAACCTAGTCAATTTAATTGAAGTATTTCGTCGCAAGAAGCGTCTGTTCCTGGTCTTTGAATTTGTAGATCATACAGTGTTAGATGACTTAGAGAGATATCCTAATGGCCTTGATGAAATGACAGCAAAGAAAATTATGTGGCAGGTACTAAGAGCTGTGGAATTCTGTCACAATCACAATGTAAGTAATGTCACACTTATGTCATAGAGGTATTATACTAAGCCTTTGTTTTCGGTGGTTCATGCAATGTGTTTATGTTCTTTTAATGTATACCATTATTACAGACAAATGAAGTAGGTATTACTGCTTTGCAACTATACCTTTAGTTAATAAATGTACAATTTACGCCGAAGAATTATAAAACAAAGGAAAAAGTTTACCTAAGATTAAATCGGTCTTCGTTATACTTTAGATGCTTAATTTTTTGAAGCAAGCAAGTAAAGTGATATATCCCTTTATCGTTGAGTTAGATTATCTTCATTAACACTCTCTTAACAACCTATTATGGTTGACTAGTAATGAATAATGAGGTTATCCAAGACAAAGGAGAGGCTTAACTGTCATTAAAACTAAAAGATTACCTAACAAGATAGCATTAAGTACTGCTAACATTGTACTAAATGTGTTTTTTTTCCATACTTTTCACAGATTATTCATAGGGATGTTAAACCTGAAAATATTCTAGTTTCTAAAAGTGGAATTGTGAAATTATGTGACTTTGGCTTTGCCAGAACGTTGGGTAGGTTCAAATTCTGTTAATTAGAAATATTGTAGTTACTTGATTTATATAATGCTATATATTCATAGCTAAATTTTAACGATGATGAACCTTGGGAGTGATTCCATATAGACCCAGCTCAATGTTGAGGACAATACAAAAGAATTTCAATCTCTTGAGAATTAGAACCTATTGTTTTGTCCTCCAAATTGAGCTGTATTCCGACATTCTGCAAGGGGTCTATAGATTGATTTTATTTAGCAACAAAGTTGTTTAAATAGTACCTAACAGTCAAAGTAAAACAAAAGAAAGCACAGGTGGCATAACAGTTAGAGTGCTCACCTCTCACCAATGCGACCTGGGTTTGAGTCCCACTAGGCTTTCATAGGCCAAGTAAAATCACTCTAACCCATTAAAAAAAAGAAAAAATTGTTTCTAATAATATCTATTAGAGTGATATCTATTTCACAGGTTAAATGGACCCCCCCCCCCCCTCCCCCTCCCCCTCCCCCTCTTGGTTATAGATTTGTTCCAAGTAAACATAAAGTAATTTCAAAATGAATTATCTGTGTACCAGCTGTCAGAACAATTTTCTGCTTTCCTTGACAGCTATTTCAAATAATTACAATGTGATGGAGATGTTTATCTAGTTTACTTTATATAATATATAGTAACTTCTGGAAGTCAAAGATAATAATGATAATAATTATATTCTTAACGTATTACAGCGGCAGGGCCGGGAGAAGCTTATACAGATTATGTTGCTACTCGATGGTACAGAGCGCCTGAACTACTTGTTGGTGATACAAAATATGGAAGGTAATATTTACTAAATTATGTGAATGATAATTATTGTTATTGGATATAGAAACTACTGCATTTAAGGAGATATAGATCATATAAATCATTATTTAGATATAGATCAGTATTTTAATGGCGCTTTTTTCAAACTCATAATGTACCTGCTGTGTGCCTTGATTAAAGCCTCAACTACTGCCTATATTCACAAGAACACATTCAGGGCTCAAAATAGGAAACAATTATAGCCTGCCCTTCTATTACTTTTATTTTCCATTTGGTAGTTCACCGTTATTTTTGCCTGCCAAATCTTAAATTTTGCCTGGCTTTTGGCCATTGGCAGGCCGCTATTTCGAGCCCTGACATTACTTAAATGATACAGGCACTTATTTGCACAGAACTTCATTGGAACACATGAATATTCTGCTAAACGATTAAGTCTTTTGTACATACCAATAAAAAACCTTATGCACAAAACCCCAGGAAAAAACTATGGAGAAATCACTGGACTGTCTAAAATACAATTACAAAAGGAAATGCAGGATAAAATACAATTCTCACTCATATTGGAAAGTATCTTGGGCACCCAACCTGCTACAAAAGTGAATGGGAAATATAGATGATGATGATGGTGATGATGTTACAAAAGGAAATGTAGGATAAAACACGATTTGCACTCATATTGGAAAGAATCCTCAGCACTTAACGTCCAACAACAGTGGATGGGGAAGAAAGACAAAGATAGCTGATTCATAAAATTTTTCAGGATAAATAAAGACTATTGTATTGTATTGTATGATGAACTCTGAGCAATAGAGAGTTCAAAACGAAGTATTGTTATGACGTTAATATGAAGACAATTTTGTGCTTTTTTCCAGGGCTGTAGATATTTGGGCTATTGGCTGTTTACTGGCCGAGACTCTGACAGGAGAACCATTGTTCCCAGGAGATTCAGACATAGATCAGTTATACCATATAATGAGATGTTTTGGTGAGTTCATCATAAGATATTACCGGCCATTGCATATGATTAAGATAATACTCATAATTACCTCCACACTACTGGGAGGGAAACCCTGGGAGGTAATGGCATTAGACCCTGATATATTTTTTTCTAGAAGCTGTTGCCACTTCAATCCATTTTCCATTTTCTAGGGGTAGCATGGATATAATTAATATTTATTAATTCCCAAGCCTATATTTAAATCTCATACAAAGAAGTAAAGAGCTGATACAAAATATAAAATTTAATGTCAATTGAAAAAAATATGATCAGAAAATAGGTTCATTATCCATCTCAACAAGTACCATAATGAAAGTTCTAGAATATATCCTTGTCATATAGATGTGACCTCTTCAGACCCTCTCCACCCCTTGGAAATTCCAGTTCTTTCTATATATGGAGGGGGGATGGACAGACAGACCCTTCCCATGACAGAAGTACAGTATGAACAAAAGTTTACCTCCCATATCTTTGCTTTTCTTCATTTTCTTTACCCATTTTGTTCTCATTTCACAGGTAATTTAATTTCAAGACACAAGGAGATATTTCAGAAGAATCCTCTCTTTGTTGGCATGAGATTACCAGATATCAAGGAGGTTGAACCTTTGGAGCGGAGATTTCCCAGGATTAGCCCTCTAGCAATGGATTTATTGAAGGTAATGCTCTTCATTCATCTTATCTGGTGTGCTTTGATGGCAGCATTTTATGTTGATTGTTTGAAAACTGGCACATTTTCCCCACTAACTTAACAAAATAATATAATTATAGATACATGTAGTGATTGTATTTCATCATTTGCTAGAGTGATTTTAGTTTACTGTGAAAGAAAACAATGGCCTAAGATCTACTAACCTCTATTAGCCTATGAACTATTTCATGGGTTAAGTAAAATTGGTGTCAATGAATTGTTTTCGTTGTTTTATACTTATTTTATCTTTAATTCCTTCCTGAAGCTTTGTCTCAAGATGGATCCTGCAGAACGGCCATCCTCCTCACAGCTCCTTAAGCATGATTTTTTTAGGAAAGATAATTTTGCTGAAAGATTCGCTCAAGAACTGAGGGCAAAAATAAACAAGGAAACAGCTGATAATCCCCTCTTGAAGTTCCTCAGTGGGACAAAACATGATGAAGCTGAAGAGAGGGCAAGAAGAAAAGACAAGAAAATGAAAAAGGTTGGAAATGTTCTTCATATAAAATTAATCATTAATAATCCAGTAGAATATGTGTTGGAAACATAACTTGTATCACATCCATCCTTACAATGTATTATGCCTTACCTCACTCATTACTAAGCAGGAACTCTGTGTTGAGGCTGACACCAGAGTTCAGGGTTCTAAAACATCCTCACTGTCTTAATAATTCATGGATCCAGACTCTATAGTATTGATGTCAGTCCTTGCTCTCACCAAAAATCAGTAAAGTTAACAGAATATACTGTACCCTGCTTGGACCCCTTACCAGCTCTTGGAATTCTATTCCCTTTCTGTGGGAGAGGTATATAATTTTTCTGGAGCTAGGTGCCCTCCCCACTGGGGTAGGTGTGGAATAGGATATTAACTGGAACTAGATTGATAAATCAGTTACTTTCAATTGATAAATCTAACTGTTTTCTTCTGACAGCTGCAAGAAGCAAAAGAAGCCAAAGAAAGAGAAGCAAGAAAGGCTGAACTAAAAGATTCTAAAAAGCACAAAGACACAGAAAAAGTCAGCAAAAAACAACCTCTTCCTTCAACAAGTCAAAGCTCGTCATCGCATTCGACACAAGAACACACAACAACATCATCAAGCATACACCATACACTTGCAGCTGTAACGACGTCAAATATGACAACATCACATAGTACACCTTCACATTCAACGCCGGGAACACCCTTAGAGACAATTACAGCAGTTAATAATGCACATGGACGGCAGTTATCTCCTATACAAAGTGCAAGTGGATTACGGAATTCCCCAACGAGACATTCGCCGCCAACAGAATCCTACTCCAATGCACATTCTAATCCCCATGCCGTAACAAGTGTGGCTTCTGTCATTTCTAATAAAAGTAATGGTTCACAAGCGTTGACTTTATCCAAAACTAATATAGGACTGGGCATGGTTGGTAGTCCGAGCCTAGACTCGCCTTCTCTTGGTCCTCCAGCTTTCAGGTAGGTAGCTAGATACATCCTTGTAGGGGCACCTGTCTGCGAAAATGCTGAACCAAAATATAGAGCTTTATGTTGGATATCTTGCAAGGGGCGCAAAGTCAGCCCAGGGAGGGGTGCAACCCTCCAAATCAAAGAAATAAAACATTTTGTATTCAGTTATCTTCAAAATAGGGGCACAAAGTCAATCAAGGGGGTGCACACCCCACTGCACCCCTCTTCTGGATCCGTCTCTGCTATCACAAGCTTTTTGTAGGATTCAGTTTAGTTTTGGCAATAGAAGTTTTGCATGATCATGTGCCGTTGGCTGTGTTAGATTGCAACACAGTAAAAGCAATTTACTGGGGGGATGGCATAGTGCTTAATGTTCATTAAAATGATGGTAATTTTGTCTTGTACAGAGTGACAACAGATGGCAGATCCAAGAAGACAACTGGAGGATATGGTAGCAAAAAATCCACTGGATCATCCAATCATTCGTCGTTACATTCAAATTCAGAAATGAACACTTATTATGACCAAAGGACATTTAGTAATTTTGACATAAGTGGTCGTCATAGTGAAATAGGGTCATGGCAAGACACCAGACCAAGTTTAGAATCTAGTTCAAAGAAAAAAAGAGACAAGGACAAAGATGTGTTTAGAGATAGATTAAGAAGTGAAAACGAGCTTCCTCATTTGCCTGATCTACATGGAATTGAAGGTATTGGCAGTGAATACATACCATTATAATGCTAAAATTATCTATGATCATAGTGGGAGATGTGGCATTTAGTTAGTTAGTTAGTACGGACACACAATGCGATGTTGCCTGCAACATTGCTTCCCATGGGTTTTTAGGGAGATGTCATGGTTCGATGTCACACATTGCAAATTTCCTTGCAGTATCACAGAAAATTGACTAGGGTGCAGTTACCAAGTACTATGTTTACAAAGCTGATGAAATCACAATCATCACTTCCATTGTTGGCTGTGAGCATCATGCTGTTTACACAAGTGAAACTTGCCACAAGCAACGTCGTAAAACTAAAATTTGTTTCTACTTCTGGAACATTGCCGACAACATTGCAGATGGGCATTCAGTGCAATCTCCTTGTTGCAAGCAACGTCACATCATGTGTCTGTACCTTAATAATGCAGTTGCTTGCAGTAGTTATCCAGGTCCAGTAAAGATGATCAAAACATGCTTGACGTTTGATGCGACTGACCAAACTTACAGGTTGTACTTTCTTGTCCACAGGCAAAAGTTACAAGGGAAGTAAAAATTCGAAAAAGACAACAGTATCAATGATGCCACACATCACTAACCTGACACCATTCCAGAATGGACCCTCTGGCGGCCATCATCAAGTATGTACTCACTCAGCATTATTTATATTTCTGCAACAGACAAAGTTTATTATCATTCAAATTATTTTTTCCGTCATTTTGATTGGCCAAGAGAACTGCAAATAACTGCTTATAAAATAATGGTCTAAACACTATAATGAGCTTTTGGACCTTAACTTAAAGGCATTTTCTATGTACTTAGTTCTACTGACCTTTGAATTGTCTGTCTGTTTTCAGGGATCGTCTCCACAGGGACACCATCAAGGGGGAAGTCATGACTCTAATCTACCGTCAGTGTAATGAATCACCCATACATTACAATAAGAACAGTGTTTGTTCTGGTCTTATCGTACAGATCCAACAATAGCTTTTGTCAATTTCTTGTATTATTATTATTATTATTATCAGAAATGTCAAATACAAGGTTTCTGAAACAACATATACCTAGCATTCATATAATGCTTGTATCAAATGGATTCTATATAATCAAATACTACTAGGGGAATGCATATCCAAGGACATGATAAACTTAATGTATAGTATCTTATAAAAAATGTACGTCTTTGGTAATAACCATGTGATAATTTATTTCAAAGTCATGTTTGTTTGTAATCATGGTATTAAATAGCAGCAAATGGAATAATCAATTACAGTCAATAGTATGGAATATTTATAGTAACATAACATAACGTTATACCACAAATTTGCTTCTTACAACAGATATTATCAATCATTATTAATATTATGACATGATTTGATAATACAGATAACGCATAAACTTGCCTTTGCTTATCAAACATAATATACAATATTAGTAAGTTCCGTCTTTTATACTACATTTCATAAATCAGATCTTGCAGTTTGTGTTGACAACTACAAATAGAACAAAGCTTGTGATTGGATAAAATAACAGAAGCAAAAGAGTGGGTTATGTTAAACAATAAATTGCAATCTTTGCTTTGCGCCACCATCTCTTTATTTTAACCAATCGCAAGCTTCCTTCTAGCAGTTATAACTCGGCTTGTTTTTTTTAATGTCTAAGAGGCCAATGTTGGCAACTTTAACTCTTAAACCAAATCTTTTTGAGTAAATTATTTTTTGGGATTCCTAATTAAAAATAAAGCTCTGGCAAGGTATGGAAAACCTCCACAACCATACTCTCCAGATACGAATCACCAAGTCTGTACAAATCTTTAAAACCAGGTCACTTTTTTTCTACCTTTTAAAGTTTTCTTACTTGTGTCTGATATTCTCCTTCAGTATCATATAGTCTGAACTATTTTGTTACATATTTGTACAGTAATATTCATATCCATTTATGGCTGTCTAAGTAATAAAAATATCCAATGGAATAAAAATACATTTATTAACCTGCTTAAACTTACCACTTGTTATTAATGGTATTTCTTGCTATTGCTAAAATTTGGTCAGCCTTGATGGGCTGCCTGTGTGATCAATTGGATCTGTGGGTTCCCTGTGGTGGTGAGGTTCCCCAAAACATCCAAAGAAAAATAGAAATGCTTTCATCAAATGCCCTATTTCACTCTATTTCACTATGACATCACATCAAAACAATCTAATATTGTTTTAATGCTAAGATCATGGTGAATAGAGAGAGCAGCAAGATATTACACTAAATATCTGGAATGAAAGAAGATTTAGCCTAAGTTTCTATTATTCTTCACCACGTAAATAAGCTCTGATGTCATAATGAAATAGAGCAATTTATTTTTGATACCATTGGACCAGAAAGTAAAAACAAATTATTAATAAAAAATACAAATTACATTGTTCTGTTTGAACACTATTTTGAGATATCCTTCACTGATGAAAGTAATTAACAGAGTGATCGAAATAACAAAATTATTATACAGCAATGTTTGATGTTGAAACGTCTTGGAAAATAAACCTTTAAGGTTTAAAGTATAGAATGTAGTCTTGATTTTTAAAATTGTTAAAGCTCTCTAGTTTGTACTATTGTCAGTAATATTTGAACACTGTCAACTGACCATCGACTGCTTTTGAGATATAAAATATCAGCCTACATACTGCTGTTCATAACTTTCCTGTACGGAACTTAAATGTTTTTTTGTTGTTTTTTTTTGCAAAAATATTGTTCATATTTGCATGGTATTGTACATTAAGATTATAAAATACAAGACATAAGTCTGTCACAGTACTAGATCAGATAACCAACTTACTAGACTTCTCATTTGAGTTTGACGCAACAGAAGTTTTGTTGGTGAAATGTACATGTCGTCAGGGGCAACCTTAAAAATATTTGATAGGAAACAAGAATAATACTGACGTCACTGGCAATAAAGCATGGGTATGATCATTATCAATCTGATTATTAGTTATGTTGCCCCTGACAACATGCACATTTCACAAACAAAACTTCTGTCGTAAAAAATTCTGTCAAAAAATTCCAAACTCAACTTAGAAGGGTAGGACATAAATGTCATGACCATCTACTGGGATAGTTTTCATTTATATTTTTTTAGGCTTAAAGCTTTGTTTTGTCTAAGAAAATACTTACATCGTATTAAAATGCATATTCATTCCCAAAGGAAAATGATGGATTTATGTATATTGCATGAATTTTTAAAATGTAATACTATAATCGCTGATGCTAATGATGTCCTTGTCCAAACCCAAAGCCTCCATTTTGAACAATGAAATGATCCATTGCTTCATTTAATTTGCCAAGTCTGTCTTCTGCTGCAACTCTGAGAAAATGAATCAAGAAAAAAAAAATGAGTGAAGGACTGAATGAATGAAAAAATGAATGGATGGATGAACAGATGAATGATGAATTAATCAACCAATGGATAGATGAATGAATAAACGGATAGGAAAGATCAATGGAAAATATGTTTTATGGGCATAATGAAAAGAATAACGAAGTTGAGTCAGCATTCTTAAAACATTTAATATAATTTTCAGCCCACATCCACTGGCCATCATCAGTAACTGAATGAATTTAGTAAACAAAGGTATTAGTGTTGAAAGTTGCGATGACATTTACATACTAGTATATTTACAAGGTATACAGTTATAATTAGTTGAAAAGTTTGAGTGGTACTGATCGTAAGGATCAATGGATGAATAAAAATGGATGAGAGTGAAAGAATGGATTAATGGAATGACATAGACGAAGGGATAAATAAGGTCAGGATGGAAGGAAATGGAATGGAATGGATGGATGAAATAGATATATTGGATACACAGATAGAATTGATAGATGGAAGAACAATTACAGTGTAGATAGATGAAAGGATGAATAGGATTGGAGGATGGATGAATAGGATTGGAGGATGGATGAATAGGATTGGAGGATGGATGAATAGGATTGGAGGATGGATGAATAGGATTGGAGGATGGATGAATAGGATTGGAGGATGGATGAATAGGATTGGAGGATGGATGAATAGGATTGGAGGATGGATGAATAGGATTGGAGGATGGATGAATAGGATTGGAGGATGGATGGAATAGCATTGGAGGATGGATGAATGGGATATGGATGAATGAAAGATGATACAATAAATAGTGACACAATAAACCATGTCCATTTATGTTGTATATTTCAATACAAGAGTCAAAATAGAGATCTCAATTCTAACCTTGCTCGTTGTTCATCTGACAGGCGAATTAACAACATTTCTTGTACTTTTCTTTGTTTTTCTAAATCCATCTGTAACTCCTTTATTTGTTGCTGTTGCAACTCCATTTCAATCTCCATTTCTTCAGTTTGAGTTTTGAGATCAACTTCTTCTATAGCTTAAAGCAATGTTTATAAATATTATCCAAATAATATCAAATAACTAATAAATAAGAAACGAATAAATGAATATTAATTAACAGTGGATTCCACAGAGTGGTTATTCTTCCACTGGATTCCAATTGGAATTTAGAAATTCATTTTTGAGGGAGAAAACCCAGAGAAAAACCATCGAAACACAGGAGAGAACCAACAAGCAACTCTAGATCTATTCATATACGACACCAAGCCTGTCAGGACTTAGTGAGAGGCAGTTATCTCTTCAATCTTATTTCCCCCAAATATAAGCCCTGGGCTTACAGTTGGCCAACATTCCTTTTTGGTCTTAGAACAACAGAAGAACAATAGAATCATGTGATAAGGGGCTTATTTTTGGAGAGGTTATATTCTGAGGTTTACACTATGTGAAGTCCAAGAATTAAATGTGAGCAAGAGAGTATGAAGTAAGAAAGCACATCTCAATGTCCTATGATAATTATTTGGAAATTTATTCTTAGCTCCACGCACAACCTGAAATATTTTATCATGGGATTCCAGATCAGTTCAGGCTGCACATGCAGCTAAGAATTGCTGCGTGCACAGCTAAAAATAGATTTTTAAATAATTTTCATGGGGATAGACCTATGTATGGGAGATATGCTCTCTTACTTCATACTCTCTTGTTGCAATACAATAGAGGTAAGAGGTGAATGCAATAGCTCTACAGGGCATAAGGTAATAGATCTGGAACAAGAACTACTAACAAATAACCATTGTTCACCTTCCGCTGCACCATTTTTTACTGCTTCCTCAAATAAATCCTTTTCTGTGAGGCTAAAGTTCCCAGATGGCGAAGCTCCTGGAGCAGAGGCCCGAGGCAGGACAGGTGACTCTGCATTAAAGTCTATTAGGAGTTTGGATTCTCTATCTGGTCTGAAATGATAGTCGTGAAAGATAAGAATATAGTTATTTCAAAAAAAGGTTTGTGAAGGTTTTGTTGCATGTTGCATGTTGCATGTTGCATGTTGCTTACCAGGCTTGAAATGTATTATATTCATATGTAAATAATGTCAGCACAAAAAATAAATACGCTGGAAAAACGTTGAGACAAAGTTTGGGGAAATCCCATATTGTGTGACCTTTCACTGCTTGAATTCACATCACCTATACTACATTTTGGGCTTGGTATGCAACATGTAACAAGCAACAAAACCTTCACAAACCTTTGGATTGATGGATGGATGGATGGGTGGATGGATGGATGGATGGGTGGATGGATGGATGGATGGATGGATGGATGGATGAATGGGTGAATGAATTGAATGAATATATAATTGAAGAATGAGTTGAACTAATGAATGAATTAAATGAATGAATGGATTATTGAATGAATGGATGAATAAATAAATAATGCATCAAAAATGTAACACATACATTGCAGGAGGTCGACTGTATGTATGTTCATCGTCAGTGGGAGGAAAGAAGAGTTCATGTCGACGTATCAATATGCAAATGAGTGCAGTAACTTGTCCAGTACATTCCATCATAACCTGTGGATCTTCTGACTGACAGAGAACAGCTTGTTACTAAAGACCCTAAATCATAATGAATATTGCACCCTCAAAGCAGCAAAAATTTTATGATCATAACAGCAGGGGAAGGGGAAGGGGAAGGGGAAGGGGCTAAGGGGCTGTAGCCACCCAATTTTCACACTAGCCAGTCTACTAAATTTCCAGGTCCCACTTTCATTCTTACTAACTTATGCAGGGCTCGAAATAACAGCTGGTCAATGGACAATGTCCAGCCAGAATTGGAACTTGTCCAGTCAAATCTTTGCCTTGCTAGTCATTTTGACCAGTGACGTTGGGTCAGAAATAGGGTATGACCAAGCTAAAACTAAGCCCCCACCTTCAAAGCTGCTCTGTAGCCAATGTATAATCAAAGTTAACTTACCCCTGATCTCAAAATATTTGGACCAAAAACCATAGAAATATTACGAGTGTCCATTTTGTTCCTGTCTGAATGTTCTTGTACCTCAAACAGGAAACGACTAAAGAAACATTACAGTCAGTCAGTTGCTAATATTGATTACTCTTGCATAATTGAGATATGTGATTGAGGGCCAAAGGCTTTTTAGCTACTGGCTATTACAGTGCAGACAGTCGAACCATAAACACTTCGAGGTTTTTTTGGCATTTTTTCATCTATCAACTGTCAATTTTCAACTATCAATTTTCAACTATCCAATCAGCACTTTCCGTAAAAAAAAAGGAATCGAACATTTTTTAGGTGCCATCCAATCACAACATATAGTTTATTTTAACTTTCTGACTTGAACTAATGAACTGCCAAATGATGCCTTA
Organism: Anthopleura xanthogrammica; assembly: GCA_964019055.1. Lineage (NCBI taxonomy): Eukaryota > Metazoa > Cnidaria > Anthozoa > Actiniaria > Actiniidae > Anthopleura > Anthopleura xanthogrammica. The sequence continues at coordinate 10,661,028 of OZ025213.1, forward strand.
AAAATGTTTGATCCCTTTTTCTATGGAGTGGATTGGATAGTTATGAAAAAATTATGTCAAAAAAAACTTGAAGCGTCATGGTTTGAGTGTCTGCACTGTAAATGTTACCTTCATAAAACAAGGATAATTTAGTGATTTATTTTGATATTATAGTTGAAGTCAGTATTCATTATTTTCCTTGAAATAATTGTCACCTCTGTCAACTATTTTTATTTAGAAAAAACCTACTAATGGTCTATTACCAATCGAGCCCTGTGATTGGCTGAGCTACTAGGGGTCTATTAGTGATAGACCTCTAGTAGCGAAAAGCCTCGGTTTTGAAAACCAAAAAAAAACATTTAAATATCCAAAAATTTTTGCATCCTTTTATTGGACCGATTAGTAGGTTTTTACTAAAACAATTAGACCTCTCGCCCTCATGGCCTACGAGTCAATAGCCCATGAGGCCGAACTCGTAGACCATTCAGACTTGAGGACTAATTGTTAAATATGTTTCAAGCCATGACCACAGATCTTCTTAAAGGCAACAAATTTCAAAGGATGTCTGATATTTATTGATTTTATTTTTAGAACAAATGGGACTTTGAGCTTTAAGTACCTACCACAACACTTTCAGAAGGTTATAGTTTGCTTTGGGTAGCTGTTGCAGATGTTTCTGGATCGATATTATACCATCATCTTCAAGCATTTCATAACCTAAATAATTATTATAAAATATGACAGTATATTTAAAACATGCTGTTCTAAAAACATGAATGGGCTTCCTGTGGTGGTTTTCACAGGGTAACTGCTTTTGATTTGACTTTATCATATAGCTTAGATATTATGCCTTCTCTGATTTGCCGAGAGCTGTGCTTTATTAGTGAATGAAGCATGGTTACTGATGCCATCCTCGTGCATAGCAAACTTTGCAAAGAGTTATAAGAAAACAAAATCAAAAACTACAATGGATTTTTACTTTCTATAATAATAAAACAGCTTTTTCTGTGCTCCATTGAGTATTAAAGGTTTTAGAAAGCACCAAAAGTACTCAAGAAGTGTGGAGCAATCGCTTATGGCTTGTGCTTCTCTTCACACTTCTTTGGTGCTTACATCACTTCCTGGGTGTTTTATTATTGAATGGAGCACGGAAAAATTTAGCTGTTTTATTTGTTGAATACATACATTTAGCAGCAGTAAGAAAGACTTCAAAAAAGTCATAAGGGATGACAGGTTCAGTCAGTTCTCTTATGTACAGCTTGAGCAGTGAGGCTACTGTGTGGACATCTCGATCAGAAATATCTGGGTTTTCACCTGCAATGGAACATAGCATATAGTTGCTGTTAATTTGTTATGTAATGTTGTGACATACTGGGTGGGCGGCTGTGCTGTGTTGTGCTGTACTGTTTGGTTCATTTGGTGCTGTGTTGTGCTGTGATGGTGTTGTGATGGTGCTGTGCTGAGGTGGTGCTATGCTGTGCTGTACTGTGCTGTGCTATACTGTACTGTGATGGTGCTGTGCTGTGCTGTGCTGTGCTGTGCTGTGCTGTGCTGTGCTGTGCTGTGCTGTGCTGTGCTGTGCTGTGCTGTGCTGTGCTGTGCTGTGCTGTGCTGTGCTGTGCTGTGCTGTGCTGTGCTGTGCTGTGCTGTGCTGTGCTGTGCTGTGCTGTGCTGAGCTGTGCTGTGCTGAGGTGGTGCTATGCTGTGCTGTACTGTGCTGTGCTATACTGTACTGTGATGGTGCTGTTTTGTGCTGTACTGAGCTGTGATATACTGAGCTGTACTGTGCTGTACTGTGCTGTGGTTTTGTGTGGTGTGCTATGCTCTGCTGTATTGTGCTGCGCTGTTTTGTGCTGTACTGAGCTGTGCTATACTGAGCTGTACTGTGCTGTGGTTTCCTGTAGTGTGGTGTGGTGTGATGTGTTGTGTTGTGATGGTGCTGTGATAACCAGTGCATTGTCTAGTCAATTTGATTAGCTTAGCAGTGATTTTGCACAGTTTGTCAATGGTTCAATGAATGTCATTTCACAGTTATATTATAATTATTTCTTTTACTCGGAGTCCTATAAATAGTACCTTTGTTAAATGCTGCCTTCAATTCTGTGATAGTTTTCATGTTACCAGGAAGCCTGAAGAGACCTTCTTCATTAAGACCTGATAACAATAAAAAAGAGTAAGTCAGTCTATAAACTAAAGGCAGACAATTACAAATGAAAAAATTCATCAAAATCAAAATTTAGATGATTTTTGAGAAGAAAACTCTTAAAGTACAAGATACAATATATATATTACAATAATACAGGATACAATATATATACAATAGTACAGGATACAATATATATACAATAGTACAGGATACAATATATATACAATAAAACAGGATACAATATATATACAATAGTACAGGATATAATATATATACAATAGTACAGGATACAATATATATACAATAGTACAGGATACAATATATATACAATAGTACAGGATACAATATATATACAATAGTACAGGATATAATATATATACAATAATACAAGATACAATATATATACAATAGTACAGGATACAATATATATATACAATAGTGTAGTAATCAACAGATTAGATTACAGTACATGATTACGTCATACAATGTATATATCACGTATCACCACGTGTATGAGTTTAGTCTTAATAAACGACGGTGCGAAGAACATGTCTTCCTAGTCCATGACAGATTATTACATTGGCGACGAGGATGGGATGTTCTTCGCACCGTCGTTTATTAAGACTAAACTCATACACGTGGTGAGACGATTCTTCGAGGGACAACAACCGCACACATTCCAATGATTGACGACACATTTCCGGTAGCAACGAAAGACACACAGCACAACAACGCCGTAAACCCCACCATGTCAAGTACGTTACGAACAATCACACCGATCAGAGTTCAAGCGACGAAACAACTTATGAGGAAAGCAACTCTAGCGATGAAGATTTCACAAGCCACATGGCAGTGAAACATGCTCGCAGAACCACTAAAGGAAACCATGCTGCATTATCTTGCATTGTTTACATAAACGGACAAGAAACAATCATCGAACCGGACACGGGTGCCGACACTAACATCATTGATGAATTTCAATTTGAAGAACTACAAAAGAACCTACCCGACTTACAACTCCAAGAATCTCAAGTTAAACTCAAGACACTGAAAGCAACGCTACCTGTTAAAGGCGAATGCAAAGTCACCATTGAGAACGAAACAAGACGTACAGAAACTGAACTGATAGTTGTACAAGGACGAATGAACTCTTTACCTCTACTCGGACGTACAACTCTGGACGAACTAGGCATGATAATTATCGATGAAACGGGAAAACTGAAAGAGCCAAATAAAGACACCATGTTCCCGCGTAAAGTACGAAAAACCCAAGAGACACAGTCCATAGCTGGCAAGGTACTAGAACCATTCCAAAGCCTACTACATGGAATAGGTAGAGCTACACGCAACGGTGCAGAAATACAGCTACACCTACCAATGAAAGAGGACGCCAAACCGATAGCACAGAAACCACGACGTGTGGCATACCACCTGATGGAACCACTCAAAAACCGACTTGATGAGTTCATCGAACACGATATCATGGAGAAAGTGCCAGACCAAGAACCGATAACCTGGTGTTCACCGATGGTTGTACAACCAAAACCCAAGAACCCCAAGGACATCAGAGTTAGTCTAGATCTTCGAGTACTCAACAAATCCATGCTTCGAACACAACAAGTTCAAGCACCCATCACCGAAGACTTCATCACAATGTTCAAAGACTGTACGTTGTTCAGTAAATTAGATCTCAACCATGGCTATCACCAGTTTGTCTTAAACCAAGAATCAAGGAAGGCAATGACATTCTCAACACCATGGGGAAACTATAGATACAAAAGACTCGCCTTTGGTGGCGTGAACAGCCAGGATCTATTTGATGCAGAAATGTCAAAGATCATATCAGGCATCCCCAGAGTGCTTAACAACAGAGACGACATCATGATTGGAGGCATAGACAAAGCTGACCACGACAAAAACCTTACAGCAGTACTCAAGCGACTACAAGACCACAATCTGACCATCAGAAAAGAAAAATGTGAATTCCAAAAAACAACCCTAGAGTTCCATGGACATCTATTCACAGCAGAGGGACTCAAACCCAGCAGTAACAAAGTCAAAGCTGTTAACTCCTGTACACCACCGCAAACCAAGGAAGAACTGGTATCATTCCTACAGATGGTTGCATACCTATCACGGTACATAGCCAGGTTCTCAAGCAGATGCGAACCACTGAGACGTCTAACTAAAGACAAGACACAGTTCAAGTGGGAACCGGAGCAACAGAAAGCCTTTGAAGACTTAAAGGCAGCACTGACTACAGCACCCACCCTAATACCCTACAGGCCCAACAGAGAGACACTAGTCATCTGCGATGGCAGTCCTAAAGGCCTTGGGGGCGCACTTCTACAACGAACAGCAGAAGGATTCCAACCAGTACACTATGTTAGCCGAACACTGACAGATACCGAAAAGCGCTACTCACAAATTGAGAGGGAGGCACTGTCAGCAGAATTTGCCACATCACGCCTGCAAATGTACCTGCTAGGTGCACCAAAGTTCAATCTTGCAACAGACCACAAACCCCTGCTACCACTCTTCAATAACCCACAAGCCAAGCTAACACCAAGAATTGAACGCATCATCATGAAAATGCAGAACCTCGACTTCGAAGCAATCCACATCCCAGGAAAATCCAACATGACAGACTACATGTCAAGACACCCACTCCCAGAAACTGTAACCAACAACTTGGAAAGACATATCAGAGCAGTTACCCAAGCAGACCACGCGGTAGTCTGGGACAAGCTTCAGACATCTACAGCTGAAGACAAAGAACTGCAGGAACTCATGGAAGTCATTCAAACAGGGAAATGGCGCGATGTCAGCCCATGTTTGAAAGCTTACCAGGACATACGAGAAGAACTGTATGTAGCAGATGGAGTAATTCTACGTATGGACAGAATCGTTCCACCCGAATCACTCAGACAGAGAATCATAAATATCGCACACAAGCAAGGACACCTTGGATCCAGTAAAACCAAAGAAATGGTTAGGAGAAAATACTGGTTTCCCGGGATGAATACTAGCATAGAGAACACAGTCAAAACCTGTCTTGATTGTCAAATCGCTACAGATGCTCACCACACTGAACCAGCCAAAATGACCACACTCCCAGAAAGACCATGGGACGTAGTGGAAGCAGATTTCTGTGGACCACTCCCAGGAAACAAGTACGCCCTAGTTCTCATTGACCAGTATTCTAGATACCCGGATGTAGAACTAGTAACATCAACAGCCATAACACCAGTTGCAAGAAAGCTAAAGAAGATGTTCTCGACACATGGAGTCCCAAAAACTCTCCAGACAGACAACGGCCCACCCTTCAACTCTTCAGACTTTAAGGCACTCGCTGATGAACTAGGATTCCAGCACAAGAAAATAACCCCACGACATCCCAAGGCACAAGGACAAGTTGAAAATTTCAACAAACTCATCAACAAGACTGTCAAAATCGCACACGAAGGAGGAAATGACATGGAAGGTGCCATCTATGATATGTTACAAGCATACAGACAGACACCACACCCAGCAACGAAGGCTTCACCATATGAGCTTCTCATGAATCGACAAGTAAGAACACGCCTAGAACATTTCAATACAGAGATCCAAATCCCCAATGAAGAAGTGCGAAAGAATGATGAAGTATACAAACAAAGGCTGAAACAATACCATGACAAAAGACACCGAGTCAAGAAACATGCACTGAGATGCGGAGATGCAGTACTCATAAAAAGAGAAAGGAAAAGAAAGGCAGAAACACCCTACGAGCCACATATCTATACAGTGATATCCATAAAGGGATCAACCATCATTGCCAGAAGAAACAAAGATGGAAAAACAACTTGCAGAGATGCATCAAAAGTGAAACATCTAAGAACAGACCAATTACAAGAGAAACAACACCACCAACAACGAGAACATGTGGAAATTCCATCTACATACAAGGCCAAGACATCTACCATCACAGATGAAGGTAGCAGTAGAGGAAATGAAATAACACCAACTGAAGTCACAGCAGAGACGCCAGTAGTAACAAGCAACGACACTATACTAAGAAGATCACAAAGGAGTAAGAAATCCACATACGAAAGTATTTACAAGAACTTTGGGAAGTAGACCAAGTATATATACAACTGAACTCTAAACCAGAGAAACACTGAAACTGTTACTGTTATTAGAAGGAAAGAATTTGATTGAATAATTGACATTGATTAAGTTTGTACATCACTAATGATGTTAGATACCTTTCTGAAAAGGGAGGGATGTAGTAATCAACAGATTAGATTACAGTACATGATTACGTCATACAATGTATATATCACGTATCACCACGTGTATGAGTTTAGTCTTAATAAACGACGGTGCGAAGAACATGTCTTCCTAGTCCATGACAGATTATTACAAATAGTACAGGATACAATATATATATACAATAGTACAGGATACAATATATATACAATAGTACAGGATACAATATATATACAATAGTACAGGATACAATATATATACAATAAAACAGGATACAATATATATACAATAGTACAGGATACAATATATATACAATAGTACAGGATACAATATATATACAATAGTACAGGATACAATATAATATACAAAAGTACAGGATACAATATATATACAATAGTACAGGATATAATATATATACAATAGTACAGGATATAATATATATACAATAGTACAGGATATAATATATATACAATAGTACAGGATATAATATATATACAATAGTACAGGATACAATATATATACAATAGTACAGGATATAATATATATACAATAGTACAGGATATAATATATATACAATAGTACAGGATACAATATATATACAATAGTACAGGATACAATATATATACAATAGTACAGGATACAATATATATACAATAGAACAGGATACAATATATATACAATAGAACAGGATACAATATATATACAATAGAACAGGATATAATATATATACAATAGTACAGGATATAATATATATACAATAGAACAGGATACAATATATATACAATAGAACAGGATATAATATATATACAATAGTACAGGATATAATATATATACAATAGTACAGGATACAATACATATACAATAGTACAGGATTATTATATTAATCACTTTACAAACTTACCATTTTCTCTAATATACTTCATACAGATGTCTACGATAATTGGTACAAAACCTCCACCTTTTCTTGCTTCATACTTGATTGTTTCTGACAAGTCACCTCCAAACATACCTCCACCAAATGGCTGTGGATAATATCAATAATAATAACTATTTTATAAAGGCAGACCATCAAGCAATAGCACTTTCCACAGATGATGTCACAATGATGCCTTATGGGATTGAAATGTGGACAAGCCAGGCCAAAAACACATGCTAATATGCTGCAACAAGGTTTTGTTTTTCGGCTGAAATTGATCTTCTTTTCCTTGTAACCAAAGTCTTTTTTACAAAGTTTGTCCACATTTTGATCCCACAAGGCTTTGCAATATCTATTTTTAGTAACTGTGAAAAATACAATTTGCCATCCACAATGGTCAAGATATTTATGACTAAAGCTTTTTATTAAAACATTAGAATTATAAAAACCTGAGATTGAGGACATACATGTAGAAAAATATATTGCTTGAAATTCGTTTACTTTCTCACACATTTCAAGATCAGGCTTCTAAATATCATAACAGGCTTGAACAAAAGGAATTGTCCTGATATATATATATATATATATATATATATATGACTGCATTGCAAATACAACTTAAGACATTTGAACTCTTTTTTACCAAGGGCTGCGAGGCCGTTCAGATCATAACTAATTATATAATTATTCTTATTCTTTGTATATAATGTAGATGTTTTATATATATATATTTTTTTTTTCTATATATTTCTCCAAATTTCTTTATATTGTAAATCTTCTGTATATATTTTATCTAAGGTAGATTAATAGCTTATTATTATTTAAATATTACCTGGTATATGATACGATTTATGACACTGATCCAGGTGTCCATTTCTTGCTTTGTTGATGCAATCAACACAAAGGTTTCATGACCCTCAGTTACATTTCGCCCTACTTTATCCTTGCCAGCTTTAAGAGAAAATATGAGATCCTCTTTATTAATATCATAATGCATATCATCATGATCATGTATCATCATCATGTATCATCATGTATCATCATCATGTATCATCATGATCATGTATCATCATCATGTATCATCATCATCATGTATCATCATCATGTATCATCATCATGTATCATCATGTATCATCATCATGTATCATCATGTATCATCATCAGGTATCATCATCATGTATCATCATCATGTATCATCATGTATCATCATCATGTATCATCATCATGTATCATCATCATGTATCACACCCTGAATTGAGCAGAGATTTTCAAACATGAAAAGGCTCCCAAGGTCAATACTTACATACAATCTCAAACTTGTACTTTCCAGGATCATTAGGATCAGGGGGGAACCTAACAACCTCATTGCCTGCTAACGGCACAATGCCTAAGGATGATTTGGGTTCCTGTGGATCATAAAAAAATCAAAAAAAAAGATCTGCGAGTTTATTGAACAGCTTAAAAAACCTCTAGGTGTATGTTCACATGTTCTACTGATTTTTTTACGAATGAACCAAGTTTGGCAGAGAAAATCCTAGTTAAAGTTTAGGGAAATGAAGATTATATTTTATCAGATTTAAAACCTCCTCCATGGTCAATGATTCTATTGTGCTCTCCTCATTAAATATTCATGAGTTTTTTAAGGTCAAATAATACATCACTGCCTTGTTAATTAAGTGCGTTTTTAATTTCTTATTACAAGTAGAGCAGTCTTACAACATTAGCCAACTTTCAACATTCTGGCTGAATAACACATCTAAAAGAAACCAAATTGAGGCTCCAGGAAGACAGTGGAGGCATTGGAATTATTCTTTTGCTTCTCAGAACTTAGTTCGAGCCCCACTGGGCTCGGTGTCATATGTGAGTAGAGTTGTTTGTTGGTTCTCTCCTGTGCTTCAAGGGTTTTTCCGGGTTCTCCGGTTTTTCCTCCCTCCTCAAAAATCAATTTCTAAATTCCAATTGGAATGCAGTGGAGGAAGAGCCACTCTGTGGACTCCACTGTTAATTCTCATTTATAGGAAGCTCGATATGATCCCTCAACTAAAATATTAAAGTCAGGGCTATTCCCCTCCTAGAAGTGAAGGCCAGATATATAGAACTTATCATGATCTTGAGCCGGCAATACAGGTTTATATTGGTGGCTAGTTGAGAGAAAAAAGGTTCCGTATTGGCCGTAGTCGCGAAGTGATGAAGGCCAATATGGAATATTTTCTTCCAACGTCATCAATATAACCCATATTGGCAGCTCAAAACCACAATAAGTTTTGTATCCTGATTTTCCCATCATGGAACTAAACAACAGAGTAGTTGTTCTACTGTAACTGGGGCATGATGTAGGAGTCATATATAGCTAATACAATTAAAGTTGTCACTGAAAAAGCTTAAAGCCTAATACTTTGAGAGCGAAGTCATGAAATTTTTTTCCGACATGGCATTATTACAATAAGAAACTCACTGTATGCTTGCAAATTCTACGACTTGGATATATATAGATCTCTTAATTCTTAGATCTAGCCTACAGTTAACAAAAAGATAAACGGTAAACAAAAGATAAACGGCTTTAGGCTTTTTTCAGCGACAACATTAATTTAATTAGCTTTATACATGTACATGGAAATGATGAGTCGTAACACTAAAATGGCTTTCCAGTGTTAGGTAGGTGGTTATTGCTATAGTAAAACACAGTACAGCTAAAAAATTGGCATATTTTCCATGCGTCTTGCCTTATCATATATAAATGATTGCTAATATTAATGAAGAACTATTGTGCACCTTTCTATCCTTGTAGTAATAGAGTTGATCACCTTTTATCTCAAACCATCGTGTTCTCACGGTTCTAAAGCCACCACCTTGTTTACGCAGCCAACCACTATACACCTGGATGAAAGGTCAAAAACATTAAAAATGGCTAAAACATAGCAGTCTTTACTAACAATAGTGACCTCATCTACAAGTGCATCTACAAGGATCGAGGACAGTGACACTGAAACAATGGCACAAGCACATTTTCAAAACAGTTTAATGTGCATACATGTACTGTCACCCTCAGAGCTTTGCTACCCCCACTAGAACGTCATTTTGTGCTTTTTCACAGTCTAGCAAGAGCAACAATGCAGAGGAAGATGATGAGCACATGATAAACAGAAGACAAGCTTGTGTCATCGTCCAGCGTCACCATACTGCTCAGAAAGATTTCACAATGAATGATTTTATATACACTGAAGCTATGCAGCTAAGAGAAATAATATGTATTTTTTTATGATTTTACTACCAAACCCACAAATTCGTATGTCAATTACACCCACAAACGTTTGACTCCGCCAAAAAACATCAACGTTTTGGTCTGCATTCCATTCTCCACTGGCCGCATCCTTTTGATGAGATGTAGAGAAGAAAATTATCAAAAGGTACCAACCCATGGCGAAAGGAATGCCAACTGAAACGTTGGAGTTTGTCGGCGGAGTAGTAGAGGTTAATTTGTGGGCATAGTCCTCATACAAATTTGTGTGTCAAGACCTTGGTTCAGCGGGTTCAGTAGTGTAATTAAATTTTATAGATAAACAATAAACTGATGAAAAAGTAGGAATTCAGATAGTGGTAAATGATACTATTTAAACAACAGAAAATAAAGGAGTTTTAGTTTTAGTTGTAATATTTCACAGGTTTTGTGTAAATACATGTAATGAATATTCAAATTGAGTAGAAAACAAAACAAAGAATCTTACTTTTGCATTTGACTTTCGATAAACAATAAAATGAAAGATGGATTCGGGTTTATAAATCATTAAAAACTGTTTGGAATAATTCACGGAATATTAATAAACTTTATAGAACATGAAAGAGGTCATACGAATTTTATTGTGAAAAAGAGTCCAGCATGGAATCAATAACATAACAAAACTTGAAAAAATCCCAATCTTAAGCGCCTATTTTGACATCTAAGTCAAATATCAAGGTGACAAAATGATTATTCTAGACATTTCACTTACGATATCCATCGGTATGTCGTGAGGATTCAAATTGATTATCAAGAATTGAGAGTCAAATGAATTTCTCTAATATGGCTCTTAAACTCCCAAACTATCCAGTACTATGTGCTATGCATAGCCTCTGAAGCCCTTTCAGTCCGGTCTAGAAGGTTGCTTTTAGTTTAAACAGAGGAAGACGGAAATCTAAATATGAATAGCTAAGCTGAAGCCCACAGACTGTACACAATCCCCTGCATGTCACTGCACGTCAAGGAGTTTTGAATCACTTCATTAACTCTCTTACCACTTTTTGCTTGGCTCTTGGTGGAGGTACTGGAGTCTTCTGCATACTGCTAACTAACACTAACACTCTTCAGAGTGTTTGAGGTGATCCTAACTGTTTGTTTTACACACTTTACTTCGTTCTTCCTCTCACCATGTTGTTTTTATGGGAGGAGACACCTTAGGTCAAAGGATCTGGGTGCTAGCCAATAATATTCGTTAGGGGTGGGGAGGGATCGTCTGTTGCTCGTCTCAGCACGGTTCAACTCACTAGCTAGTATGTATATATCGTGTCAGAGGACCTCTGCATCGTGTGTTCTGATTGGCTCAGGAATCAACGCGACGCGACCCGGGGACTTGAAGACTACCATGTGGTCCACAAGTTATTTATCCTCGCGTTTGCTGTTTTGACGCGGGGCTCGCTCGCCTTGAAGCCCAGGGTAGAATTTACCTCACATTTAGGGGAATTTTGCACTTCAATAAACGGGAAATCTATAGCCGATCCATTGGTTCATATTCAACTCTTTAGATTACTCAGTCCTTTTTGCCTTTCATTCCCGTTTGTTTGCTAAAATTCTGTGTTTATGCTTTTTTAATAATAATAAGAAGAAGAAGAAGAAGAAGAAGAAGAGCCAAGAGGAACATTGCAGGGGACACAGGGAACCAAATTAAAGGAATCAGTTTCATGTCCTTGGTTTCTCCAAAGATTTCTTGTTATACAATGGTTTCGAGTGGCATACCGTGGAGTATCCCGCGAGTCACTCGTAGGTTCTAGTATACACACGAGCCTTTAGGCGAGTGTGTATAGACCCCTTGCAGCACGTCAGAGTCCCGGGGGGGGGGGGGGGGGGGACTCCCTTATAAAAGGGGGCGGGGGTCCTCGTCGTCCCTTTTAGGGTTTGAAATCAGTGTTTTGGTCCCGCTTAGGGTGATAATGACGAGAATGCCCACCAGCTGAGTTTTGTGTCCCGCTTAGGGTATAAAATCAACAACAATGCTTCTTTTCAAAGATTGATTTTTATTTTAATCCCATTTTCGGATTGTGTCGCTTATTGATTGGTCCCTCTTAGGGGTGAAATTTCATCACTGCCACGCCCATCATCTCAAAATACAGGTCCCTTTTAGGGGTCATTTTTAAAATTTCCGACGAGGACCCCCGCCCCCTTTTATGGGGGAGTCCCCCCCCCCCCCCCCCCCCGGGGTCAGAGTGCAGCTCAATTTAGAGGACAAAACAATAAGTTCTAATTCTCAGGGGATTAAAATTCTTTTGTTTTGTCCTCCAAATTGAGCTGCTTTGACGTGAAAGGAGTCGAGTGGGATATAAACGGTATGCCACAAGAAACCATCAACGCGCAGTGCATGATGGGAAGGAAGAGTGAAGTACCGACGGATATACAACGACTTTCCTGCTTTCTGATTGGCTGTATTTTCTATGGTGTGTGTTAAAATTGTATAACTTGAACCCAGTAAATAAAAAAACGCCCATACATATTCAACAATACACTTTATTCTACACTCTTTATAAAATGACACTTTCTTGGAATACAAAGTGTCTTTTACAAACTTTATTGAATAATAGGGGCAGAAAACGCAAAATGATGTTGCCATGGTAACTAGAATTTGACATGAGGGACCATTCATTATTCATTGGGGAAGATTGAGAAGGTGGGTGGTGAGTAACTCTCCCCATTTTTATTTGTAAGAAATCACAAAGTTTGGATTTAAGATTTGCTGCAAATCCAAATCTACTTCTGTTTGCCCACTTCCGATCACTGAGCATATGCACGAAGCCTTGTATTGTAATCTTTGTGCGTGACAAGCGAAGCATATCTCGGAAGTGGGCTATTCCCTGCCCTTTTGAAGTGAATGGCATCCCCCTTCGACAAATAATGAAGTCCCTAAATAATATTTACGATTTACTTAATAAATATTTAACGGCAAATTGTGAGATATCTGGTGAACATATTGATATATACGATGTATACTGATTTTTTTTTTTTTTTTTTTTTGTAATTAACTTAACTTTTTGTTCAGGGACATGTGCGTCATACAGATCCTATATATTTGGTCTTAATGCACCAACACTATGTGGAGCGAACGAGTAATTTGTTAAGTCAATTTCTCATATAAATATAATTCCATAAATAATATAAAAGGAGTGAAGGTGAGAAATGTGTAAAAAAATAGGCTTAAAAACACAAACCAAAACCAATCAAATATCACAATAAAGAAGCATTTCTTTCAAACAATCTCATCTCTCACTATATTAAGACCTTCTAACACAATGGGTAACACCCTATAGTGTTAATGGTAAGTCAGAATGCAGCTCAATTTGGAGGACAAAATAATAGGTTCCAATTCTCAGGAGATTGAATTTCTTTTGTTTTGTTCTCCAAATCGAGCTGCTTTGGTGTCACGTGAAAGGGGTCTATATACTTGGTAGACAGAAATGATATCTTTACTTTACTTTGATACAAATAGACTATTTTCGAGATGCGCGAGCGCTTTCAAGAATATCGCAGGCGCAGACATAATCTCGAGGCATTTTCGAGGCATTAGCGCACGTGATCGTGCCCGAAAATGCCTCGAGATCATGTCTCCGCGTGCGATATTTTTGAAAGCGCTCGCGTATCTCGAAAATGGTCTATTAGTTACATAGAAATTTCAGTGTTTTTAAAAACATTCGAAAATTCTTCATTAGAATTGTTGTTTTTTTAAACGTCACTGGAGCAACTTATAAATAATATCACAAGCAACAAATGTGCAACATTTAAAACATCCCGAGTTCATTTGGTAAATACTAATAAAATATAAAATGTGAAGATTTTGTTGGATTGTTAAAAACTACGATGGTGCATGTCCGATGTCAAACAACCGCTGCCTGAAAAAAAAAATGCTCAGACACCCTCTCAACCAATAAGATCCAATAGAGCTAAACTACTGGTCAACCTAAGACAAGATAACACCTTCAGGACAGGACATCACCATGGGTAGCTTTTCAGACGAAACAAAATCTTTTTTTAAGTACACCATACACCATTATTCTTACAACTTTGGAATCCTGCCAAGCTTTATCCAAAAGTTTCAGGGTTTGATTCTTCACTTTACGCGTTTTCGTTAACCATTTGTGCAGAAACCAGACCAGCATAGAGACCATTGAGTGCAATAAGCTCTTGGTGTGTGCCTTCCTCAGCCACACGACCGTGGTGAACTACTGCAATCTTGTCAGCATTTTTGACAGTGGACAATCTGTGCGCTATCACGATGACTGTCCTTCCTTCACTTGCTGCGTCTAGAGCATCTTGGACAACCTGATAAACAAACAGTCAATAAATGAACATTCAATGAAAAAACATGGGTTAAGCACGGGTGGTGAGTGCTGCTATTGCGCCGCCTCTCGGCAATGATGTGGTAGGCTTCGTTATACGCAAACATAATAAATGAGTACAGGGTTCGTACGGGTTTTGGAAAGTTTTGGAAATTAATGGATTTTTCCAGGACCTTGAAGGTTTTGGAAAATCGATTTATGGTCCACTAGGCTACGGAAAAGTTATGATTTTTTTTTTGTAGCTTGTCTGCAATATCGTTTTGCATTGGTAAAGTAAATGTTTCAGATCCATGAATTTGGCTTTATTTTTGCGCTATGTGTGGTTTTGGAAATTTGGGTCAAAGGGCTTTGGAAAGTTTTGGAAAAGATTTGGAAATTCTCACAAGGGAACATGTACGAACCCTGGAGTAGACCTGTTTGTTTGTTCCCTCATGTACTTTAAAATTGTTTTTAGATTCTCTGGCTTTCCTTCCTCACAAAAATCAACTTCTTAATGCCAATATAGAAGTTGAATTTTTGGTTCTGCTCCGTGCCGTGACCATGCTACGTGGGATATTTTCATAGGCAAAGGAACGATCTCTCGCGCTGCAATGTGATTGGTTCAACGGATGCCATCACTTTCGTATTGAGACTGCGCCATGTGTGATGGCGCTCCACACTCATACTATAATATCATAAGACACTGTACTTTACCCTTTCACTTTCGGTGTCAAGAGCTGATGTTGCCTCATCCAGAAGCATGATTTGTGGGTTTCTGATAAGAGCCCTGGCAATAGCAATTCTTTGTTTTTGACCTCCAGAGATCAAGGTTCCTTTGTCTCCAACCAGTGTATCATAACCCTATATAAGAACAGAGCAGAGCAAAATTATGCAACCAACTAACTTGGTCTATAGCAATAATGGTTGCTATGGAAACTGAGACATTTACCATGGCAACCAAGAATAAAGAAAAAAATGTATATTAAGCTGTTTTGTCCTATAAACATCCACAGATAATAAGCTAATAACTTATACCCTGTTCACACTATAGCTTAAACATGTTTTAAAGTAGTTTAACTAAACATGTTTAGAAAATTATTTACAAACATTGTTCACTCTTTGATGAAATAATACATATAAACTATCCTTCATATTCTACTGAACAGATTAGAGATAAAATATTTTCATTGAATCTTTCTAGTCTCTAAACATTTTGTTTAATAAAAACTCAGTTTAACTAAACAGGTTTTGGTGTGAATGGGGTATTAGCCTTATGAAAGAGAGACAGAGAAGGAAGGAAGGAAGGAATGAAAGAGAAGTAAAGTTCACCTACCTTGGGCAGTGAGTTGATGAAGCTATGGATGTTAGATGATCTTGCTGCTGCTTCAATCTCCTCCATACTGACTTCACGACTGTTGTCTCCATATGCGATATTCTCAGCAATACTGAATCCAAACAGAACTGGTTCCTGTGACACAATACCCATCTTGGAACGCAACCATTTGATGTTCAGGGTCTGTACATTAGTACCGTCTATGGCCTGAAATATTAAAAAAAAAACTTATTATATTCGTGCTGCTTGTTAATAACTTACATAACGAAAAACTTCATTGTTGCGTCTCAAGTAATATATACAATATGAGTGGCCGTGTTGTATCAGATATACAACCACGAGCCGAAGGCGAGTGATTGTATATCTGATACAACACGGACACTCATATTGTATATTACTTATGAAACTTCTAGGTGTATACATTCATGTTCTACTAAAATTTTAAAGATAAAATTGAATTTGGCTGAGAAAATTGGAGCTAAAGTTTATGCAAATCAGGACGATTTTGTATCGGATATACAACCTCCTCCACGGACAAAGATTTCTATTGTGTTTTCCTCATTAATTATTCATGAGTTTTATAAGATATAGAGCGAATGTTGCTCGTTATACAATCCCGTGCAACAACAAAAATTGGCGTAACTTTGTTGCACAAAGTTCTGCGACAACGAACATATGTTGCGCGTGGGGTGGTAATACGAGCAACATTCTCTTTCCAACTTGCAACGCAACAATGTTGCACGACAAGTTGCACCATTTTGTTGCTCGTATGTATTACCGCACCTTTCACATAAGTGATTTTAGATGGAAATTTTGTGCACTGAAAATCCCGTGTAAACTAGTGATAAATGTCAGATATTTATCACTCATGGTAGACACTGCGCAAATCACCGGAAAAAGTTACATCAAAATTCCCCTTACTGCGTAACTTAATGCCCGTTCACACGGGCGAATATTTGGTGCGATTTTTGGTGCGATTTTTGCGGCGATTTTGGTCATTGTTAATAATGGTAAAGAATTAACTTGAAAAGTTTTATTCAGGACACCAAGATTACCTGGACAAATGTCTCTTTAGAAGCATGAGTTAAAATTTATTATATTTTCAAAAATCGCAGCAAAAATCGCTGCAAAAATCGCACGTGTGAACGGGCCTTTAGCCTCTAGTTTCATAAGTTAAGAAATCGGCATTACCAATCTTACTCACCACTTCACCATCCTCTGCGTCATAGAATCTCTCCAATAAAGAAACCACAGTACTCTTTCCACACCCACTGGATCCCACAAGGGCAACAGTTTGACCTGTCTTGACTTCGAGATTGATTCCTCGTAACACTTTGAAATCTGGACGAGTTGGGTAGCGGAAACGCACACTGCGGAGATTAACTGTGCCCTGGACTGCCGTCTTGAAACATAACAACATGAATAAGTCTTAAAGGATAATAGCACGAGAAAATGAATGGAAAAGACTAAAAAAAAAAATTTTTGCATGTACGGACAATCACACGCACAACAGAGTAGGATCAAACTAGGTGAAAGCATAAATATTGAATTGGAATCATTTAGAAGTCGATTTTGAAGGAGGGGCAGAGGAAAACCCTCGAAATGCAGGAAAGAACCAACCAACAACCTTACTCACATGTGATGTTCGTCCAAGGATTGGACACATGACCACAGTGGTGAGAGGCGACGCATTAACAGCGCACACTATACTACTCGTGCTTCCCAGACTCAGAAGGTACCGTGCGAAAACAAGGTAAGTATATGAAAACAAGTACTTACTGGGATTATACCAATATCTGAAGAGCTGTCAATACGTGGAACACGATCAAACAGTTTGAAGAGCCTTGCAGCAGCAACCTTAGCCTTGACGTAGTCAGGTGAGAATCCAGACACTTGACCGAACATCATTCCCATAATTACAATACACATCACCACCCTGCAATGATGCAAAATGAAGAGTTAGCTATAAACAAGGTCTCGGTGGAACAGGATAAAAAGACATGGAATAATTGTGGGTCATCAGTTTTTGTACAAAAAAATCAATGAGCTACGATAAAGTAGGAGTTTGCCTGTTGCAGGAACATTTTCAGTTACGTGTTTAATTCTATTGCAAAATATATACTCATTCCAATAACATTAGTCACCAAAAATCTACAAAGCTGACTGACCGCTGAGGATCATGGGAAACATTTCATATCAAACAAGTAAATTTTTTTGATACAAAATGCTCACAGGAGGTGAAAGTGTAACTGATAAAAGGTTTCAAGTGCATCAATAGTTATCAAGTGATTGAAGCATGTAAAATGTATCTACCCATAATCCTAGTCGGTCTCAGCTTTGCAGCTTTTCTGGTGACTTACTTTAGAAATAATTATATATGATCATGAACTAACGAAAATTTGCGTGGCAAGGTGCAATGAGAAGCTAAGAGAGTAGTGACTTTTCGGTGAAAATTACCATCAAAATGTACCGATAATGTAACACTAATGTAATCCAGTTGTAGCCTTCTACTTACTTCATGACTTCCATCATGGTCATTTCATCCCGGACCATCAAGAAAGCACCGAATCTAAATGATGCAGCATTACACAAGAACATAATGGCTTCCATCAGACCATATGATATACCATAGAGGTGAGCACTGCGGACTGCTTTCCTGTTCAAAACACAAGTGAATAATTTACAATGAGTTTGACTCGCACTTGATTAGGTTAGAGATCCAGTTTTGTTTGTCCACTCTTTGTCCCGTACGTCATTCCACACTTGCGCTTATGGCATATGTTCATTCTTCCATTCTGTCCACTCTTTGTCCCGTACGTCATTCCACACTTGCGCTTATGGCATATGTTCATTCTTCCATTCGTTTCTCTGTTCGTGCATGCATTCATTCTCACGTTCATTTTTTTGACGAGGCTTTCTCCTCCTCGTAAAGAATAACTATAGGTCAGAACAAGAGGCCATAAAGGATATCTGTCCCTCATGGTCTCTTGGTCGGAATACCAAGATGTTTTTTGACGAACGTTAAGGTTTCTTATGACAGTGGCATGGTAGGCAGCACACTACAGGGACAGATCCAGAAATTTGACAAGGGGGGTGAACTTTGATTTTTAGAGCAAGCAAATTCCAAATATTGAAGCAATCAAGATCTTTCAGGGATATTCGAATATTAGACTCATAATACATTAACAACGAGTGTTATATAAAATACTTTCATTGTTAAGCGCATTGTAACCATTAATAAATATTCCGACGAAGATTTGAATTACTGAATACATGACTGCAAAAAAGGGGGGTGACAAGTCACCCAGTTCACCCCCCCCCCCCCCCCCTCCGTCCGCCCCTGCACTACAATACAGAACTGATGACATCAGATACTGTATTGACTCGATTAAGCGCTGAAGCACTGTTTAAATTTGTAAGGGTTTGAATAAAATCACTTACTTATATCGTTTTGACAAGGTGCAGTTGAAAGCTTCACAGAAAGTTTTCTCTTTTCCAAGTGTTGCAATGGTTCGAACGTTTTCAAATGCTTCTACAGCAACCTACAAAAATGTTGACAAAATGGAAACAGCATCGTAAAAATCTTATCTGAGAAGGGGTGGGTAGGGAAGGGCAAAGCAGAGGAGAGCAGGGTAAGGCATGGCACGGCAAAGCAGAGAAGGGCAGGGCATGGCCGAGCAGGGCAAAGCAAAATATCTCACACTTTTTATTATTCACCTTTCCTGATTCCAACATCTCGTCCTTGTGTTTATCATCACCTATAAATACTTTCATCTGCAGTCCAGCAGCAATAGCAATGAAAGGTATGAAGGCAAGAACCAACAGGGTCAACTTCCAACCGTTAATAAAGGCATAGATTAAAGATGATATAATCGTGGTGATTGTCATGGCTATCGTGCCCAGCCTTACACCTGTAGCCTGTGGAAATAAATGACAATGAGTAATGAAATAATGTGAATGAAAGGAAATGAAAGGGAATCTTGAATTAAGAAAATAATAATAAAAGTTAAAGGGAAATTAGAAATCTAAATGGGTGATAAAAAAATGGAAGGAAAAGATGCACAACATTGGAAAATAAAAAGAATGAATGGTAAAGCTGTACAGAAGAAAAGAAAATTTCACTCACCCCTTTGACGTCAGATGCATGGGTTGCTAAGGCTGTAGTTAAGGCACCAGTAGAGTGTCTTTGGTCATCAAAAAATGCCATTTCCTGTGGAGTGGGGTGGGGTAGTAATGCCATTAGATATTGATCATTCTCAAACTCAATTAGATGCTTGTTTTAGAGTCACGTGTATACCCAAAGACACTTTGATCCAACTGGTACATGCATGAGTTTTAAACACTTACTGCGATTCTCAATATTTTGCAAACTCGGCAGTTGCGAGTTTCTTGTTGGAATTTGGTTTTTCACTGACGCCAGTCAAAAATATAAAAGGTACCGACTGATTAGTTTTGATTGACGGCAGCGAAAAACCAGTTTCACAACAAGCCGTTGAAATGTCTGAGTTCGCAGAATATTGAAAATCGCAGTAATAAAGTGCACATAACCTTTTTTCAAATCATTCAGTACTGATTCTACATGAAGTAAATAGTTGAATGGAGAAATATTTCTTCATTTGAGTGTTCAACTTTAAGTTATGAAGGTTTATACTTCCAATATGCTAATGACTGTGACGTCATTGCAGACTTTGAGTATATTTGTTTTAGTCGTAATAATAAACACTGGCCATTATGACACACCAAATTTACAGTAAACATTGTTGAAACCACGAGCATAATGATGATGCTTTTTAAATACTGTTTGTGTGAACCTGTTAAAGTTTGTATATTTAATGAAGTCTGCGATGATGTCACAGTCATTAACATATTGGAAATATAAACCTTCATAACTTAAAGACGCAACACTCAAATCAAGAAATATTTCACCATTCAACTATTCACTTCATGTAGCATCAATACTGAAAGTATCATGCACTTTGAAGATTGGCACTATAATTGCATAGTTATGGTGGAGTACGTAGATCAAAAATTGAATACGATTCAGTGTTAAACATGCACACAGGACCAATTGCAAAACTCATACTTGTACTTGTTCTTGTACTCGTAGTCAGATTTGAAGTTTACTAATATTTGTTAAACAGCAGGGTTTTTGCATCTTAATTGATAGTGAAGTATTAATACTTTGCATATCAACAGATTTTCAACGTCTTTATCCTGCTGCTAATTATCAGAGTGACAATGATTCCAAAAACTATATAAAACTGATCATGGAGGAAAACAGTTAGTAAAGGAAGAAGTTGAAAGACGATGATTATAGTTACTATTTTATTACCTGTCGCAGAAGAGTCTTAAATGCCATCTCTCTCAGCCTGACTGTCAGCAGTTCTCCAGAATATGCAAACATGTAATTCTGTAATCAAATGCCGTGGATGAATGAGTATGATATAACGTCTGGGTTATGTGACAGTTTCAAGTAAGAACTGATCAACTTGTGGCCCCTGTGTTTAACACTACTAGATAAGATTGGACTTTCAAATTATCTTGTAATCCAAGCCACAGCATCTAACCATTTGCAGACAATTTCAAAGCAAAGGCAACCTTCAAATCCTAATGTAAGTCTGACCAACCTGTGGGCTGATCAATGCCAGGGCTTGGCTAACTCACAGATTGAATTGAAATTTAGGGTGTTGGGTTTTGTGGAATGAGAAAAACTGGAGAACCCGGAGAAAAACCCTCAAGTCAAGGGATAGGGCTAACAAACTCTACCCACATGTGATGCTGAGTCCAGGAACCAAACCCAAGTCCCTATAGCTAGAGGTGAGAGGTCAGTGTACTACCTCTATGACCCTGAGTGTTGGTCTAACCAGGGCTCTAAAGACAAACTATTCAATCAACTGAACTAGATCTATTACTAACCTGAAACAGCTGGGTGAAGAAACTAACTGCTCCAAACACTAAGAACATCATGGACCAGAAAAGAGCTTTATCTTTGAGTTCTTCTTCATCTTGAATTGTAAATACCTGAAAAGATAAGAGAATCATGTATGATTAAAGGTTGGTTCACACTTGACATATGCATAAGAAAATGAAAATATGGAAAAAACACAACTGTGAATTGGCACAACATGTTACAATTCTTAATATGCTTGTGCTTGTGCTTGTGCTTGTGCTTGTGCTTGTGCTTGTGCTTGTGCTTGTGCTTGTGCTTGTGCTTGTGCTTGTGCTTGTGCTTGTGCTTGTGCTTGTGCTTGTGCTTGTGCTTGTGCTTGTGCTTGTGCTTGTGCTTGTGCTTGTGCTTGTGCTTGTGCTTGTGCTTGTGCTTGTGCTTGTGCTTGTGCTTGTGCTTGTGCTTGTGCTTGTGCTTGTGCTTGTGCTTGTGCTTGTGCTTGTGCTTGTGCTTGTGCTTGTGCTTGTGCTTGTGCTTGTGCTTGTGCTTGTGCTTGTGCTTGTGCTTGTGCACTAGCTATAGTGAGGACCAGGCTTAAAAGAGATAAATTCTTCATACATTGAGGATTTCACCCAGAATCAAGGCAAACACCATTGGGAAAACACCATTTCCTATTGCCCCAATAGTTCCAACAACCATGTAAGGCCATTCTTGGGTATTCATTTTCATGATTCGTAATGCTGGTGCAGGCTCAACATCTTCTTCAACTATTTTGCCTTTTTTCTCTGAACCAACCTAAAAATAAATAAAAATTTATATCAAAATGATCAAAAACTGTATAATTACAGTGCAGTAAGGTGCAGTAATACAGGGAACAAAATTTGGGGACATCATGAAAAATTTAAATTGTACAGTAGGGCTTGCTTTATCTACATTAGATTTTTAAGGTTTAAAACTGAGCATTCAGCAATGTTGGCCATCATCAGGACGTCTAAGTGTATGTTGCAAAATTGTTAAATTGCACATTGCAAAGCAAATTTTGCTTGTAATTTACCATTCATTGTGCAACACATTTTCTTTGCCACAAAGAGTAGAAGAAAGAGCTTCTTCATGCAACAAAATTTGTTGTGCACAGGGTAGTAATATGGGCAACCATGACTCTGCAACTCGTAAAACACATGATGCAATACATACATGGCTGTCCTGACGAGATAAAGCAGAACCGGGCCGGTGTTTAGATAGTCTTCTGGATGCTCGTCTTGACACCTGTCTTTCAAGATTGCTTGGTTCTTGATCACTTCCACCTGATATGCTTCTCACAAACTTTACAGCAGCTTCAGTTTCTGAGTTTCATAACAAATTATTAAATAAAAATTATAACCTCCTAAAAATTTTAATGAGAAACACAATCAAAACTAAATTTGATTTGAAAGGTTTAGGGTGGCATGGGTGGTGTAGTGGTTTACTACTTGCCTCTCACTGCTGTGGTCTGGGTTCGAGCCCCGGCTTGGGCTGGATCATATATGAGTTGAGTTTGTTTGGTGTGTTGTTCTCTCGCTTGCCACAAGGGTTTTTCTCCAGGTTCTCTGGTTTTCCTCCCTCCATAAAAATCTACATGTGAGTTGAGTGTCATATGGTGTAATTATAGAATGTAGTGGTAATGTGTGTGGAGCGAAGTTCATGGAAGAGCCCCGACGGGGAATGATGGTCGTAAAAAATATGTAAATTTATAAATATGTAAAAATGATGATAATGATGAAACGAAAACGAAAAGTTGATATTGACAAATGATGATGTTGATGGTAATAGGTTAATATTCAGGATAAATATATCTAAATTTAAAAAAAATTAAATGATGATGATGATAATGAAGATGATCATGGTGATGATGGGAGTGAAGATGATGATGATGATGGTGGTTATAATAATGATGATGATGAAGATGGTGGTAAGGTTGTTTTATATCATTTACCTTTGTCTTCAGTGCTTTTTTCTATGTCAGCTTCATCACCATTTTCATCACTCTCAAAGGTCTACAATTCAAGTTTAAAGTATTAAGATGTCGCACACACCAAATAAAGTAAAAAATACAGTCTGTAAAATTTCACATAATGCTGAATATAAAAATATGTGGCTGTAGCAAACTGACCTGTAAAGTAACCAGTTGCTTGTAAACACCATCAACCTCCATCAGCTCACTATGAGTACCCAATTCTGCAATCACGCCATCTTGGAAAGCAGCAATTTGGTCAGCATTTCTGACAGTTGACAGACGATGAGCTATAACAACTGTGGTGCGCCCTTCACGAGCCTGCATTAGGAAGACAATCATAAGATACAAGCAGTATTAGAGCATTATTAGACTGATCCATAAATGAAACATAGCTTCTTTTTTTTTAAATTTCACTATAGTAAACTAATTTGAAACAGGTCAATGTTATGGTGGAGTTGATCTATGATCATGGAACCATTACCTCAATAGAAGGATATCAAAAAATAAGAATAGACAGAAAAGAAAACCCTACCTTATCCAAGGCAGACTGGACCACAGATTCACTCTCTGTATCCAAAGCTGATGTTGCTTCATCTAGAAGAAGTATTTTGGGGTTACGAACAAGAGCACGGGCAATGGCTATACGTTGTTTTTGACCACCACTTAGTTGTGCGCCACGTTCACCAACAAGAGTTTCATAACCCTAAAAAACAGAAGAGTTGAAATTATCCAAAGTGCCAATTTTGTAGCTGATTACTGATGAAAGAGCCTCGCAATCACTTGACTAATTATTAGTTGACTACCTTTAAAGCTGTTCTATGAGAAGGTTAATGCACCCCTGTTCCTGTTCCCTCTTTCTCCTGCTCCTATTTAGTGGTATTTAAAGCTAATGCTACACAGTTTAGAGAGAAATCAAGAGCGGTATAGGAAGCATGGATGGCATAGCCATGAGAGTACTCATCTCTCACCAATGTGATCGGGTTTGAGTCCCGCCAGGCTCAGTGTCTTATGTGAGTAGAGTTTGTTGGCTCTCTCCTATGCTTTGAGGATTTTTTCCTGGGTTCTCCAGTCTTCCTCCCTCAATAGGAGGGCCCCTTCCTCTAAAGGAGCGGACATGTTGTGCAACATTTTGCACAATATTGCTGGTAATGTTGCTGAAGTAGGATCATTTTCTACTTCAGCAACATTGCATGCAACAAATTGCATTGTGTGACATGGCTTGCAACATTGATTGCCTGGAACAATGCACACAATCTTCTATTATGTGTCCATAGCTTAATTCCATAACTTTTTTCAAATGTTTTTAACGAACATGTAAGCTCTAATATTTTGATGTGATCCTGACCTGTGGCAGATTTTGTATGAAGTCATGAGCATTAGCCATTTTTGTAGCTCTTTCAATATCTTCCTGGCCGATACCATCTTGTCCATAACGGATGTTCTCAGCTATGGTTGTAGCAAACAGGACAGGTTCTTGGCTGACCACTCCAATGTGTTGCCGTAACCAACTCAAATTCAGTGTTTTAATATCTCTATTATCCAACAGCACCTTAATGGAATAAAGAAAAAGACTATTTTTGATACAAAGAAAATGTAGTCTGGGACTTAGAGGTCTCATGCAATGTTTAATAAGTAAATCAAAAAATTTTTTGCATCATGATACAGAGAGTCGTTGCTGAGTCTCCCTAGCCAGATGCTAATTTTAAATATCAGCAAACTTCACAGTCTCACTAAAACTATATTTTCATGATTTCATCACATACCGTTCCACTATCTGTGTCATAGAATCGTTGAATAAGCTTGACAGTTGTGCTCTTGCCACATCCACTTTCCCCTACCAGAGCAACTGTCTGCCCTCTACTCACACTGAGGTTGAGGCCATTCAAAACCTACAATACAAAGATTGCACATGTATCACAATATGTACATATTGGGTTGTGTAGTCATCTACTTTCCTTTTTTTCCTCTTTTCATCATCGCCATCATCGTCTTCGTCGTCATCATTTTTATCATCATTGTCACTATATCATCATCATTGCCATTCATCATCTTAATCATTATCATCATTATAATCATCATCATCGTCATCGTCATCGTCATCGTCATCGTCATCGTCATCGTCATCGTCATCGTCATCGTCATCGTCATCGTCATCGTCATCATCATCGTCATCGTCATCGTGTATCATCGTCATCATCATTGTCGTCATCATCATCGTTGCCATCATCATCATCAACAACATCAGTGTATTGTTGTCATCATCATCATCATAATAATATTAAGATGTAAAGTACAATATAATAAAATAAAAGTAATAGTCTTTATATATCCTGCAATTATGAAATCAGTGTTCATAAATGAAGGCTGGTGTTAAATCATGTGCAAATAAGATGGGGAAGCACCACCATTTTATGTGGTTATCTGTACCACGACAAAGGCGTTAGCCATTTGCAGATAATTAGAGCAAAGGCAGCAAGCAAAGAGTGCATGTTTAAGGTATCTCTAATCCTTTTCTTCCATTCTTTTCTCACCTCTATTTTTCCACTTTTCCCTTCCTTGCTTTCCCTTTTTATTTCCTTGACTACCATATTTACTTGATAGACCACCGTGGCACTTTGTTAGTATTTCAGTTTCGGGGACAGTGCTTATTTGAGGGTAAAAAAAGGTAAAGTAACTTTATTTAACGTCGGTAGTTCCTTCAGCTACGTGGCTGGTATCAATGGAAGCCGACGGGTGACGCTCTTTGATATTTTCCTTTCAT